>JAJNNV010000025.1:0-495681 GCA_022544895.1 Biscogniauxia sp. FL1348
AGTAAACAGCACGGCTTTTAACTATAATTACGTTGTTAATTAGTTAGTTATTTAGTCAGCTGGTTACTTAACCCCTTAGTTTTTCATGTATAGAAAGAAAGGTATGTAGCCGACCTGGCTACATATAACCTTTTCTTCTTTATTATTATTATTTTAATAAAGTACATTTAATTATATGAACACGGCCAGCCACGCGTAAGTACCGTGACAAAAAGTAAGATTAACTTAAAGTTTTAAATAAAATAAGAAAATAAATATAAATTATTATTATTATTTAAATATTAACTTTAAAGCTTTTTATATAGTTTTTTTTAAGAAAAAATAATATATATTTTTAAACTTAATAATTATATTATAAAAAATAAACAGCTAATTAATAAGTAAATTTAATATTTATTTAAACAGGACTTTTTAAAGTTAAGGCGAGGGTTTTTAATTCATATAAGTACATATTAAATTAAATAAATAAATAATATAATAAACGCATATAAATAGGATAATAAACGCAATATTAAATTAATGCAAAATAGCTAAAGTTAAACGTAAAAAAAATTATAATTATAATTTTTAAACGTTAAAAATTAGTTTAAAATTATTAACAGTCTGTTTACTGGTATAGTCGCTATGGGCCACCGTAATTATCGAGGCAAGACCTTACTTAAAACCTTAGTTCTGTCACTACACTAGTAGGTACGGGTACCGTATTAACTTTGCAACGCGTTCCTTCTAGTGAGTACTTAGTCATGAAACTGTGCTCTTGGCCTGGGTCTATAGTAAGCCTTTCCATAATTTAAGCATTTGCCGGTTTCACCATGGCATGGGGTTTTCTCCCCTTTCGCCCTATCGTCTCTGATCCCATCGGGGATTAAACCGGGCATAATACTAATTACACAAAATGTGTAAGACTACACTAGATTGTCCTAGTGTTTCCCTCACCGGTTCTACATAACCTACCTACCTACGTGCTTGGAACCGTCTAACCAGAACCTCATAGCCATCCCGGTTCCCTTGGTGTTCCCTACTTCTTGGTCAGGCAAGACACGCATGATGCGATGAACCATGCGAACACTCGGCCCACCGGACTGATCCTGGGCGGAGCTGTCATTCGTCACCCAGGCAAGAAACTATGCTATCGATCACATTAGCTTAATAGACCCAGATATCTAAGGCAATGAATTACCGAGGAGGAGGTCTGGGCTCTATAGTCGCCGCCTGAACGGGTAAGTCTCATCCGAAAGCGGCGCCAGCAATTTGGCCGGACAGGGTACGGAGAAGACTATCCGTTACGACGCCTCTCCCGGTACCCCGGCACTTGACGCGATCTGGTAAGGTATAATGATTCTATGGTACACTACCTAGGTAGTAGGTAGTATTCTTCATTCTAGAGACTCGTGTCTGAGACGAATGCGTTTTCAGGATGTGTCGTTTGGGGATTTGTCTAATTGGTAGGGCAGTGCCGATCATTCGGGACTAGAACATTGGCCATGCGTGTACACTATAGAACTGGAGCCGACACATCCCGCTGGTCGGTTCAACGCTGCCTCTGTCGAAAGAACCCTTACCTCATACTCAAGGTTGGTGCATCGTCCCTATAGCCTCAGTTGTGTGAGAAGGCTGGCCTGGCATCCTGTAGTCCAACCAATACCTACATACCCAGGTTGTTTGCTTTAAGGAGGTTGTTCACGACTAGGTAGGGAGTATGCGTCTCTTCTCATAGCCGAGATTTCAAAGGAAAGTGGCACGGAGCCAGCCCCTATCTTTAGCACCACGCTAGATCTTACCATGCTGGAGATCTATATACTCTACCATTCTACTACATATGGTAGTATGCAGGGGCTTCCTAGGCGGAACGAGTGGAGCAGCAAGCTTCACCAACGATCAGGGACATACCTCGTCGGGCCGGTTTTCTCGACATATTAGGTGACTCTCTCCATCTCAAATTTGGGGTGTCCTTTCAGGTTTTGTTGTTGCTTTGGCTAGATTTTTTTTTGGTACGGTATATTTGCGGATTGTTCTGCATTTGCTCTTTTTCTCATGGCTCATATGCTTTTAACCTACGTCGCCGCTTAGGATCAAGAAAGAGTATCAACATTACTACACCAAAGGTGATACGTCCACCGTACGTATCTCGTCTCCGAATATCAAGACCCCCGTCCCCAAAGCGAAGGATACGGTAAAGATAGTTGGACAATGGCCACCGTCGAGGATCGAAGCCCGGAGCTGCTGATAGTGTGTATCATACTATTAATTACAACGGTGATAGCCTCCTCGCTAAGATGTTACACACGGCTGGGTCTGGTAAAAGCCTTTGGTCCCGATGACTGGACAATGATGGCCGCAACAGTGCGTTTCTTCGGCGAGCCACACAGTGATAGTTTCTAACATAAATCGAAACAGGTCACATTCATTCTGTTCTGCACGTGTGCGATTACTGGCATTCACTATGGGACAGGGCGTCACTTTGCGGACCTGACAACACCGAACATTGAGAAGGCTATGATGGTATGAAAAGCTCAACATTTTCCAAGTACAAGCAAGACCCCTTAAGCTAATTCCTATCACAGTATTGGTGGTTCTGTTATGTCTGGTACTGCCTTACTATGATAGCCTCCAAGATCTCGATCGGTATTTTTCTCCTACGAATTGCTGTTCAACGAATCCACCACTATATTATCTACATCAACCTGCTACTCACAGTTGTCACGGGCATGGTCTTTTTTTTTGTTACCCTTTTTCAATGCAACCCAATACCGTATTTCTGGCTTAGGTTTGGCGACACTACTCAGGGATCCTGCATTAACGTGGGCATAATTGCTGCTCTTACGTATCTTTATAGCGCCCTCAGCGTGATATGCGACTTCACCTTTGCCATTCTTCCTATATTTTTGATCTGGGGCCTTCAAATGGACAAGAGAACCAAAGTCGCATTAATCCCAATTCTAAGCATGGGTTGCCTGTAGGTGGACCTATAGCCTCCTTGCAGGTCGCGAGCTGACAAAATTGCAATGACAGAGCTAGTTCCGCTGTTGTCGTTCGCTTGGCTTATATCCAAGACTTTATGGACCCAGACTTCCTATGTACGGCCAATCCCCTGACCGCATTTGAGAAGCATAGATACTGACTGCGAGCAAAAGGGGCAACGGTTGATATTGCTATCTGGTCGACAACAGAACAAGGCTTAGCGATTACAGCAGGTAGTTTAGCAACGCTCCGGCCATTATATCGAACCGCCGCACATCGACTCGGGTTATGGAGTTCAGCTACAGGAATGCCCCGGTCAGGCAACATGCCGAAGACGATTGGCAGCTCAGGAATGGGAACTTCCGGCAACAAGTACGGCAAAAGTAGCCAAGCTAGTCGCAGTTATGGTGGCGATTTCGGCCTGGCAACATTTTCGCCCACGGATGAGGAAGCCCGGGCAGACCGTCATGATGACCGATTGAAGATGAACAACACAATCGTCTGCACGACTGACATTGTCGTCAAGAGAAGTAGTATATGGGGGTCATCAAAAGAGGATCGCTCGCGGCATAACGAAAGCCAAGAAGAATTACATCTGAAGTCCTCAAAGGATACATTCAACGGTTCGAAAGCGGTCCCCAAGAGCTTTCTGGCCGACGGTAGACAATCTAGGAGCAGCGGAGACACCTGATTTGATACCGATCAATTTATCTATTGCATATTTAATGTCTATAGGCGCTAATATTGGACGTTAGGCGCATATATATATATGGGCGTGGCGACAAGGATTCGAGCGATTTTCTTATGATTTGGAGCACGTCCTTTCTAAACTAGAAGTTCGGAACGTTGCGTAATTAACCTTGATAATTTTCAGTGTATACCTAGTGTACCACAACAGGAATCCCAACCCAACATGCAAGACCATGATGCGATCCCTTTCCTATGTAGAAATGCCAAGGGCAGCTTTAGCATCGTTTTCACAGGACGCAGCACGGGCATGTTTATAGCATGGCCGTTCGACATTCCGGGTTACCTAGCCAGCGACTTTAAGCAGCCATTTATAAGTATTAATCGTGACACTAGTATATATGGATGGTACCTACCTATCTATGGGTGTACCTATAGAATTATTCAAAGTTTATAATAACCCCGCGATCGTCATGAAATGCGAGTGGTCCGAGCGTTCTGCATTTTAAGCTTAAAACTACATACTTGAGCTAATAAAAATTCCTGCATTGACAATTGACATGACAAACTTTCAATGTAGCTTTAACTCTGACGCTGTTTTCGAAGGGTTAAATTTTTTTTTCCTTTTCTCCTCTCACTCTTCCTTCTTTTCTATAAACCCTCCTCCAACATATGGTATATTCAGAGCCGCATTCCGAGTTCGAACTTGAGTCCGTGTCAGAGTATACCCCTCATCATGGGATATGAAGTTCTGGTCGGTGCGTCATGCTTCACAGCCTCTGAGGCACAAAAGCTATCCGGTCGCATCAATGAAAAGATTACTGCCAAGGTGACCCGCATCAGCGGGCAATGGCTTTATTATGTCTGTCTCGAGGCAGGCCTAGATAAGGTCAAGGAATTGCTTCAACTTCCATGCCAACCAAAGGATCTATCTCCAGTGAGCGACTCTGGAAAGGTCGTGTATATTTATATCACTCCTCGTACTACCCCTTCACCATGGAGTTCCAAGTCGACAAGCATCGCTCAAGTCTGTGGGCTGAAAGCCAATATCGAAAGGGGCCGTGCCGTAATGATCGAGTTTGACCAAGACTTTAATGGTGATATTTCTTTGTTTAAGGATATCATCCATGATAGGATGACTGAAAACCTCTCCAAAACACGTCCAGAGCCTACTGCCATATTTACGGAAGGAGTCCGTGGGTCGCTGATTGTCATCGATATATTTGCCGATAACAGGGGTCCTTTGGCCGCCCTTGAGGATTATAACAAGAAATCGGGACTGGGTCTCGACTACGCTAGCATGGAGTACTTGGTAGAGCAATACAAGGCTCTTGGGAGATCGCCCGTGAGTAGACAATCTCTTTTATCATGGGGAGTTTTCTTGATATACTAACATACCATCCTACAGAATGATATTGAACTGTTCATGTTTGCCCAGGTCAACTCGGAACACTGCAGGCACCATGTTTTCAACGCGACATGGAGTATTGATGGTGTAACCAAGAACAAGAGCCTCTTCGAAATGATCAAAAACTCTTACAAGGCGACACCGGATTTTGTCATTTCGGCATACTCAGATAATGCTGCTGTGTGAGTTCTTTCCAATTACCGTAGTGAAGATGATCATGTCTTGCCATTCTTCGATAACAGAGTATTATCTTTATTGACTTCTTAACACATAGTCTATCCGGCGATGAAGGCAATTACTGGGCACCAGATTATGCGACAGGAAGCTGGAAGCTCACCAAAGAAATAATCCAGCCCATCATAAAGGTCGAGACTCATGGTATGTATGACAAATCATACGCATAACTCAAGCCCCCTTCTCGATAACATCCACCGCCTCCCTGCCTCTTTGCATATGTTTCTAACCAAGTTATAGTAAGCCATTACCCATCGCTTGTTTAAATTCCCACTGGAGGGAAGCTTTAAATAAGCCCATCATGATGGATATGGGGAACTAGCTTTGAACCATGCTAACACAGCTGAGAATCACCCAACGGCTATATCTCCTTTCCCCGGCGCAGCAACAGGGAGTGGGGGTGAGATTCGGTAAGTAACGCTAGTTGAAACCCCCATATATTCTTTGTAGTATGACTTAGACAGTAGCTACCCATGGCAATTTGTAGCTGCTCTTTTCGGGGATGCTACAACAGTTATGACAATATGCTAACCTTGGTATTTTAGCGATGAAGGCTCTGTGGGCAGGGGATCCTCACCGAAAGCCGGTCTTTGTGGTTTCTGGGTCTCTGACCTTCTAATACCAAACAAGATCCGTCCATGGGAAAACGACTCTCTAGGACGACCGGCTCACTATGCTTCAAGTCTTGACATTATGCTGGAAGGTCCAATTGGCTCCGCCAGATGGAACAATGAATTTGGAAGAGCTGCTCTTGCGGGAACATTCAGAACGCTTCTTACAAATGTAGCAGACCCAGTGAACCCCGATTACAGGGGATATCATAAGCCAATCATGGTAAGTATCATAGCTGGTATTGAAGCTTATCTCTCCAGCATGATATCCTCTGTTTTCGATGTATCTTTCCTTGAACCACCACCCCCCTCAGAAGTGCACGCTCGGGAAAGGAAATAACTGACAGGTTAATATAGATTGCTGGTGGTATTGGAAGTGTACGCCCTCAACATGCCATCAAAAACGAAGCGGATGTTCACAATGGTGCTCACGTAAGTGCCACTACCTTCAGAAGTCTCGCTGTTATAGGATGGTAGACCACACCATTCTTGTTCCTCTTGCGTCATACAAATAATACTCACTCTCTGCTTTGCTGTAGGTCGTCATCTTAGGTGGCCCTGCTATGTTGATTGGTCTTGGTAAGCATGAAACCCTATACACTAATTAATGCTGGCTATGCTTTACAGGATGCTAATAGGGAATTTTTAAAAGGTGGCGGTGCTGCATCATCTAACATAGGCAACGAGGATGCCGCAGAACTCGACTTTGATAGCGTCCAGCGCGGAAACCCCGAGATGGAGCGACGAGCGCAAATGGTGATTAATGCATGCGTTGCATTAGGCCACGAAAGCCCTATTGCGTTTATCCACGATGTCGGTGCCGGTGGGCTTTCGAATGCGCTTCCAGAGCTAGTGAAAGATGCTGGTTTCGGTGGAAGGTTCGAACTTCGACAAGTCGAAAGTGCAGATAACTCAATGTCCCCTCTCCAGATATGGTGCAATGAAGCACAAGAAAGATACGTCTTACTTGTGAATAAAGACAACCTCAACCGATTTACCAGTATTTGTAGAAGAGAGAGATGCGGGTTTTGCGTGGTGGGCAATGTAATCGCCAAAGATGAGAACGGCAAAGCGAGTTTGGTTTTGACTGATCGAGAGCCAACCATTCAACCTCCTATCGATCCGATCAACCTTCCAATGGATGTTCTGTTTCCGCCAGGGCGGAAGATATCGAAGGAATCACAAAGCGTTTCAAAACACCTTTCTCCATTCGACGCAGGAAAAAGTCTCCAAGAGCACTACAATACATCGGATCTTGGTGAAATGGTGTCTAAAGCTACCGAGCTCGTTTTTTCACTACCTTCAGTGGGTTCAAAAATGTTTCTTATCACGATCGGTGATCGTACCGTCGGTGGATTGACGGTACGAGACCAACTTGTTGGTCCGTGGCAAACACCAGTTGCGGATGTTGGTGTCACTTTGACAAGTTTTGGTCTAGATAACAAGCACCATCGTGGTGAAGCGATGGCCATGTAAGTTTTGGTGTCCCGTATAATTTCAAGCTTATATGAATCTCTATGCTAATACATACAGGGGAGAGAAGCCAACTCTAGCACTGATCTCGGCCGCCGCGTCTGCTCGGATGGCTGTTGTCGAGAGTCTGATGAATTTGGGGGCAGCTGATATCAAATCTGGGCGTATAAATGGTGATCTCAGGCGCGTTAAGCTGTCTGCAAACTGGATGGCTGCTGTCAGTCACCAAGGGGAGGGAGCAGAGCTGTACAGTGCTGTACAAGCCGTTGGCATGGAGCTCTGTCCTCAACTGGGTCTGTCAATACCAGTTGGCAAGGACTCGACATCTATGAAGGCCTCTTGGAAAGACAGAAAAACAGGAAATACCAATAGTGTCACTGCCCCTGTGACTCTCGTAGTTTCTGCTTTCAGTCTGGTCGAGGATGTCCGTAGCACCTGGACCCCGCAACTTCGGCGTGTCGAGGAAGTGGGCGAAACTGTACTCCTCTTCGTTGATCTTGCGCAGGGTCATCGGGCTATGGGTGGTTCAGCATTGGCTCAATGTCTAGGCCAGATCGGTAATGAAGCACCTGATGTTCGCGACACAGAACTGATTCGTGACTTCTTTGATGCAATGTGGCAACTGCATCAGGTATGAACTCCTATTTTTGATACCTTTCCATTCCACCTTTCTTGATGCTCTCTAGGCTACTAGTTGGGAAAGTTCAGAGCTAATTTGAAAATGGTTAATAGGAGGATATCGTGGTTGCATACCATGATCGTTCGGATGGGGGATTGCTCACCACGGTAGCCGAAATGATGTTTGCAGGCCGATGTGGTGCTGATATCTCTATCGATGGTCTTGCTACTTCTGAATCGGATGTTCTCGAGGCTCTGTTTACCGAAGAGCTTGGTGCCGTATTCCAAATCCGTAAAGGAGATGAGACTAGGTTCAGCAAGTGCTTCGCAACATGTGGACCTCCTTCTGGTTTGATACGGACCATTGGCTACGTTCGTCAGACCTCGAAGCAGTCCCTTGTTATCAAATACAGGTCACGGACGTTGGTCGACATAGATAGAGGCAAGCTTCAGCAGTGGTGGTCTGACACGTCCTTTGAGATGCAGAAGCTGCGAGACAACCCGGCATGTGCGCAGTTCGAATTTGAGGCACTCTTAGATAACCGAGACCCTGGACTCCATTATAACCTGACCTTCGATCCAGCTGATATTAGTCTTCCGGCAATAACTAATCTCAAAAGCTTGGTTTCCAAGCCGAGAGGTAGGCCATCACAATCAATTTCTGCTCTGATCCATGAGAACTCACATCGGTTTCCACAGTTGCCATATTACGAGAACAGGGTGTGAATGGACACGCCGAAATGGCGTTCGCTTTTAGGGCAGCTGGCTTTGATGCTGTCGATGTCCATATGTCTGAGTTGCTCGACGGGTTTTCGCTCGACGGATTTCGTGGTCTAGCGGCCTGTGGTGGATTTAGCTATGGGTAAGAAACATAGAATCATGCAGCAGACCCCTTTGGCATAGCTGATAATTATGTTAGAGATGTTCTCGGCGCCGGTAATGGATGGGCCCAATCCATTCTTATGCATGACAAAGCCCGGCAGACATTCCAGGCTTTCTTCAAGCGCCCGGACACATTCTCTTTTGGCGTATGCAATGGCTGTCAGATGCTTACTAGACTCAAGGGATTGATTCCTACCGCCGAACACTGGCCTACATTTGGTACGATCCTTAAATGATGAAACAAGTAAAATACATGATATATCACTAACCCTAACCTACAATACAGTTGAAAATACGAGTTCTCAGTTTGAAGGTAGGTTCTCAATGGTGAAGATCGAGGATAAAGACGCCAAGAGCTCGGTATTCTTTTCAGATATGTCGGGCTCCCTATTACCTATCGTTGTATCCCACGGTGAAGGCAGAGCCGAATTTGCGTCGCCAAATGATATTCAATCTATCAACGAGGCAGGTTTGGTTTCCCTCCGGTACACTGACAACTATGGTGTTGTGACTGAGGCGTATCCCTCCAATCCCAACGGCTCGCCGCAGGGTATTGCCGGGGTTCGATCCAAGGACGGACGGGTGGTTGCTATGATGCCTCACCCAGAGCGGACGATTATGGGCGATGTTGGAAGCTGGAAGCCGGATGGGATGCGGGGTCATCAATATAGCCCTTGGTTCAGGCTCTTCTTAAACGCGAGGAAATGGGTTGGGTAGGTTTTCTCGGTATATTGTGGTGTGGGACCAGACGCCATTCTCGCGCCCAATGCCAGGCTAGAAATGTCATGAAAGATAGATGAACAATCAGAGTATAGATAAAACGAATGCCTTCGGTGACGCTAATAAAGACAGCAAGGTCGCCGGTTTCTTGTGTGGGTGATGTAAAATATTACATGTTCTCAAACATTGGTGGTCTTGGGGCAGGTGGACCTATTCGATTTATTCCATGATAGGCATATTAGTTGTGCTTACTAGAGTGTGTATAATAAGTATAACCATTCACCCAACTTTAGCACACATTGTCAATACTTTTTAGCTTCTTCGGTGATAAAATTTTTGTATTGATGATAAAGTAGCTCCCGTGAAACAACAAGAATTAGACATTGTATGAAAAGGTCCTGGGATTATTGTGGCTCTATGGCAGCTTCTTTCGACCCATTTCTAGCATCCATACGTTGTATATGCTTAATGTATCCCTCTTATGCCTACTCTCGGTGCTCGTTTGTCACTAGGTCAATATCTGTCCGGGGCCAGAAGCGACTCAAGTCTCCAACGGGAAGTTTGAGTGTGATCCGCATTTCACCAGCCATGATGATAAAGCACATGTACCATCCCAGGAATGCCACTGCGAATATAATAGCACCCCCGGCCTAGAAACTCAATCAATAATGTCTTGTAACTTATATATGGGCAATACGTACTTTTTGAAGCCTAGAAGCTGTGTCAAAATCACCCCACGAGGCCTTAAAGTACGCGGCGGACAGTATGAATCCTGCAGTGGTCGTGAGGCCAAAAATGATCGCGAGGACGACATTAATTTTCAACGTGAAGACAAAAAAGGTAAAAAAGGCGAAACCCCAAACTAGGAGGTATAGTCCAATGGCAGCATTATACTCGGTAGAGGCGACGCCGGCCGGGTCAGTGGGTGTTGCGTATGGGGCGCCCAACTGGAGATTAGGAACTTGTAGGAGGCCAAATGATAGCCAGAAGACCGTAAACAATCCCATAACCATCATAGAAAAGAAATTTCCCATAATCCACTCAAATATGAGGGCCAGAAGCATCAGACTGTTGCCAGTAAGTATATTAATTCTGAGAACCCCAAAGACATGACCTTCGGGGGGTTCCCGAAAACTCCAATGTCAAGGAGTAGCTACACTTACTATACAAGACGTCAGTCAGATCAATATCGGTACAACGAAGTAGGTTTTTGATACATACCACGGGGCCCACAAAGAAGAAAATTCCACTGTATAGTATAGACATCAGCAAAGAATCGAGACTACAAGTCAGCCAGGTAGTTGAAGCAATGTACATACGCCACAGGTGAAAGACCACTGGCACCTCCCCATCCCATCATTATCATGGCAAATGTCGAGGCAGCAATGACAAAACTGATTAAGCTTGTTAGCATATACCGAGATTAACAGGAGGTTATACTCACCCAATGAAACCAAGTGCTGTTGGGTTAGCAAAGCGCCTATGGTAATCGCCAGTATGTGGAACCTTCGGAGTCAGATAAAGCTAAGAGGATGTGTGAGCAAGCCTTTTGGTGTATCCAGGACATTCGTAAGCATGCCACACACCTTCTCGAATAGCTCGGGAGACATTGTTACTCCTGTCGCTGACCGATGTAGTCCCTTTTCTTCGTCATGATGGTTCATCATGGCTGGGATCTCACGAGTGGCCATTATAGTTGCTATGATAGCACAAAGTCACGATCAACGTATGTAAAATGTCGTGTCCACCGGGTATAATATGTACAAGGAGTCTTTAAAGGGACCATGCGAGATGTATTGTAGAGAACGAACATGTCATCTGCTTTTGTATTTCGGGTCAAATTAACCACACATTGTTCCAAGCCCTTCCCGTCCGGCAAATATATTCGAAAAAGGGACGGATTATACTTCCAAAGTCGTATTTTGCCAGATAGGCAGCGTGAAGCAAGATCCTTGGCAACAATTCCAACATAGCCGTCGAGAAACCCTTTCCACATACATTCCTATTGCGGGGTTTACAATAGCCCAAGAAGCCTCCGTGATCTACATCGGGCCAGGCTGAAAGACGGGTACGACCCTATCATTTTCGGTATTGTCGAGGGGCGCGTAAATATTCGGCAGTATCTTCTGACCGTTACATTGAGGCTCTTGCTTGGTGGAATCACGCGACTAATTAATCGGTGCTAGAAGAGGCGAGCTTTTGTGGTCCTTTCTGCTCCGTAGGCAGCGAACATTGATATGCTAACGTAGTAGGAAGTGCCTTTTCCTTAGCTCACATCCCGAATAACCAGTCAGTTTAACATAGAGGATACAACACAGGTGCTAATGTACGTTTCGAAATACGACCTTGTTCCCTGTCCGTAAAAAAATTCATGGGAATAATATATATCGCCACCTCAACAAACACTATCTCTCTCCCCATCCCTCCCCCCCCCTTTTTTTTTCCTTTCTTCCTCTACCTAGGTGAACAACTGTAGACCAACTTTCCTAAGCCTCTAATTCTGCATATACCTTCGAGTGCCCCTAAGACCTATCATGCTGCGTCAGCTGTCTATCGCGTATATTAGGTTCACCAAGGTTTGGCAGTGCCCTTTGTGTGACCAGTCTCTCTCTTAGATCCATATCCTTCGCCAGCTCAAAAGCATCATGGGCTTTACCCACATGATTTACTAAAGCCTCCAAATCACTGCAAATGACATCGACACTTCTATAGTTGTGACAAAGCACACACGCGAATTCGCCATCTTCTGTATGACATTTGATGGCAAACCGTTGTCCAAGGTGGAATGAGTGATCTTCCATAATCTCCTCCTTGTAACGGCCGTTAGAAATAATGACTGGCACACGCTTCTCGATGTGCCAGTACGTATTAGAAGACGCAATATCTAGTCGGACCCGGCAATATGGACATCGGCCATTGCCACCGGGAGCAAATGATGCTGAAAGCTGCTTCCTAGGAATATACTGCAGGTCGAGACTATACCTACAGAATATCGAGGCACTTCCCCCGTCCATAGAAGCACGTTTAGGCGGCGGTAATCGTCTTTCTATGGCAGAAATTAGCATATGCACATATGCATATATATACATATCTAGGAGGCTGTTCATAGGACTAATGGCGAAGCCCCTGGGGCCCTGAGCTGTAATGTCAGCCCAGATATTTGGTCAGTCGACCAGGGCGTGCTTATATGGGATTATGTAGGAGCGGAATGGCAACGAACAACTGGTCTTACATACGTGGTGGTATGGTATCGAGAAGCAAGCGCTGATATTGCTGACGAAGTGCATCAAGAGAGCCTTCACGAGCTGTTCTCGATGCCAGGATAAGCCTCTGCACTGTGACATTGAAATTTAGTAATTCCTATACCGGGTAAATTTTTTATTCGTGCCATTATGTCTCGGTAGTGGAAACTCATGTTTGACCGGGATAGGAGAAGTTCATTCCTGAGACAGGCCAAAGGGGGTAACAGATGACTCCTCATCACTCACTATCATGGCGAGTTATTGTACGATTGCTCAGAAGGGCATCCTGCACTATGATAAAAAGGAAGGGTTAACGAAGACAGGAGCAGCGAAGGGATGCGACTGAACATTTGCCGATGCTTCAAGTTGAGGCTACATACAGACACTGATGACTGTTTGCTGGAGGGCAAGAATCTGAGCCTGCAGTTGGTTTTCGGTAATGACTGGATTAACGAGGCAAGATTAACAAGGACAAGATCATAGGAATGGAGGGGTCTGGGGAGAAAACATACTATCGCCTATGGCATAACGTCTTCCTAGGCGTTCGAGGCCTTCGTCATATTCTCGCATTATCAAGGCACCTGATCTCTCAAGCGAACGACACAAGTCGTCTTCTCTGGGCTGTCGACTGAGATCTTCCTCGCGCTCCATATTCTGCTTCCCTGACTTGTTGACCTGGTCTCGTAGCTTACGGATTTCATCGTCCTTTTCCCACCTGCTTGTTAGCCTGGCAGCATAGACACAGAGGAGAAGTAAGGGTTGTAATTTTCACCTGCTTCGTGTCTCTGCGCTTCTGACGTCGCTTTTCATTCACGCGATCCCAGAGGCCTATAGAAGATGAGAAGGTGCCGATGAGGGTTGAACATAAGGTTGCTATGATGAAGGTTTTCTGAGGGAGGGGGGTTAGGTAGTTAGCTGGATTTCATCGGGACTCGGGATATGGTCGACAGCCAGGTCACCTACCTTAAGGCTTTTCTCCTCGGTCATATTTGCCAGGTTCCATGGATTACTCATCTTAACACGGCTAGGTTGAGCAAACCTCGGGGTTGACGAAGAAGAGATGGGCGATGCCGCTATTGATGTCGATGCCTATGTGTTTATTGATATCATCTACCTAAGGTGGGGAGGGTAGGAGATGGATGCGTTGAGATGGGAGGGGGATTTAGCCCAAGACCAACCCGGTGGTGGCCTTTCCGTTCTGATATCTGCCGAGGCATGCTGTTGCACCGCATAAGATAGGCTCATGATGGCTGCTAAGATAGCTGTAAAGCAGCCGATCCATCATCGTCATCGGCGGATCGGAGCTCTGCTGTTGGGCAGCTTTCTACATGACGTCATTTGCGCTTACACGTTCTTGTAGTACTTAAAGATCTATTTAGTAGTACTAGTAGTAAGTAAGTACCTATCTATGTTCCCTCTTTTTCTACTGATGAACATTTGCCTACCGGGTCCTACTTACATAGATTACATACTTAACCTTAGGTTGGTAGGTAGATACTTAAGATCATCTACGTACCTACATAGGCACTCAACTAAACCTAACATGGGCATGTGGCCGCTGTCAAATAGGTACAGTATTACCTACATAGTACTTATGTATGTATCTACATACATATCTAACCTCGAGATAACCTCTCCGACTATGTACATACTGTTGTACCATCCAGTTCTTCGGAGGTTTCCGGTGGCATGGAAATGGAATGAACTTCCATGTATCTAAACCAATAACTCGCGTCACTGACCTCGATGGCATGGCGGAATCTCAAGTTGCGTTCGAAATCGAATTGTTCTCGACGTTACCTCCTACCCACTACTATTACCACTACCTACTTTATTAACTCACTCACCTACCGACCTACTAACCTACTGGCCGAACCTGCATGCATGTACCCCTTGACTAGCACAGATTGCGAAGGTAGCGCCAGGAACGGGCACAATAGAAAAACGGCAAGGCGTTGTAGATCACCACTTTACTTTGCCGCCTGGGGTAAGGCCTAATAAGAGTCTATCTAACGTGTAGGACTAGAATAATCCACTAGGTTAGCTCTTCTTGTCTCGTCCATTTGGTTCCCGATTTACTGATGAAGTAGTAGAAGGATAAAGAAAAGAAAAAAAAGGAAATTACCTCGACACGGATCCCAGGGTTACGTTGCTGTCGCTGCAGATTTAAGAATTCTCTACTTATCAGTAGTCAAGTCAGGCAATCAATCAATCAATCAATCAATCAATCGGAGCAATGTCTTTATTCTACCAGCGCTCTGCCGGTTAGCTCGCGAGAACTGGGCTTTGCTTCTTGACCTGCGTAATGCAAATCCCCGTCCCGTCCTGTTCTCATATACAATGACATAGTCTCTCTGTACACGCATAGTGCCTTTCCCATGTCCCTCCTCATCTTTTTATTGACCTTCCTGATTGTGTCTTGACAAAGGTGGCCCGGCTTACCTTTATTATGTTCATAGGCCAAAGCCGGCCACAGAGCTATCTAAGATCAAGTGGACTTGGTCCATTTGGGCTACATACCACCTAGTCCGATGGCATTTCAAGGACGAAAGGACGCGCTGCGCGCCCGTCTGCCTCGTTCTAAATCGACATCTCACATGTTGGATGTGATTCGCCACCCGCTAGGCCCGGGAGAAGAAGTCATAAATGCGGCTCACGAGAAGACCAATATAACCAGCCTACGCGAACTAGCCGAGTTCCTGCGCACAACAGGGCCTCCTTCCTGTCGGTCGACATCTCCAGAAGACTGTGTTAGACTTCCTGGGTCCAAGGCGGGTGGAAGATGGTCGGTGCAGGCCTTGAGGAGGAGTAGAAGATCGAAGTCGCGCACGCAGTCTACCCAACTGAAACTCTCTGATGGCGCTGTACCGGAGACCACAGTAGATGGTCATAACCACATCGCACTATACACGCCTGTTACGTATAAACAGCATGATCCTTGGTTGCGCTCTCAACATCCCATTCCCATTCCAATTCCTGGTTCTTGTCCAGTCAGAGACTGCCTCCCACAGAAATGGCCGGAAAGAACTACTTCAAGAGGACCAGTTAGCTCCATTCCGAATGATGAGATATTAGTTGCAAGCCAAACAGACCTTAAGCAGCCGGCTAATGCCTCAAGCTCGAAGTCGTTAGGCAACTCTCAACTCGAACCAGGAGACCCAGTAAGATGTTCTGGGGCGACGTCTACTACGGACAGCCAAGTAAGACTCCTTCGGTCTTCTACGGGTCTAGAGACTCTGAACGAACACCATCCGCGAGAAAATCGGAACATAATAGAAACACCCTCTATTATATCAAACCCCAAAGATATATGCGGCCGAAACTCGCAGCTTTCGCATCACCTGCCGGGGTCTCAACTCCGGGAGCACGGGGAGCTGAGAGGAGCTCGATTGGGAGCAGGTCCTCAAATCACTGCTAATGCCGAAGGGGTCGAAGACTTAACAGATAAACCACCACTCTCCGAATTGAAGATCGGTCCATTACCAAAACTAGCAAAAGAAGATTTGTCGTCATCTATCCCGACAGGAGCTTCCGAACCGATGCCCCCCAACTCGCCAACCAGAACCTGTAAGAAACCAACAGAGATAACCGTTAGATCAACTCTGGCCGTGCCCAACAAGGATCCGTTGCTACCGGAGTCTCCTGGATTCCCTAATATGCTGGCAGCTCTCACTTTCCCTTCACCACCTAGGAGCTCAAGATCTCCTTCCCCTACCGATAGTATCATTTTTCCAGTACCGAATCAACCCGCTATGGTGCCGTGCTCATTGGTTCGACCACGCATATCGAGTCGGCGTGCCTGTACCTCTCTTTCGGTGCCTACAGTTTCTTTAGATGAAATCATCATGGAGCCTAAAAGACCTGCTTTGAGGCATGTCAAATCTGAATACCCAGCTCTCATACCTAATATGCTAAAGCGGTGTGCCGGGATAGTGCCTATTACGGAGTTTGCCGTCTTACCAGATTCCGAGGAAGCCCCATCCACACGACCACGTCCAAAAGATACAGATGTAGGGGTGGGACGCCAGGCGGTATCTCCAGTGTCGGTTACTTTCTCAACAACCAATACAAGGCATGAAGATTCGGCCTTATCAAATTATGACGACGACGTGAACTCCTGCAGGCAGTCACTGGCAAGCAACTCTACAGTTTGCACTAGTTTGTGTTGGCAGTCTGCTACTACTAATGATTCACACTGCCAATCAACTAGATGCGACGTGACTGAACTTAGCGCCCCAGCTGTATCCGTTGTGGGTTCATACAAGGGCGAGACGACGAATAGTTGTATTTCTCGGCCGTCCGCACATGTGTCATCTATTGTGGATAAACAATTGGACCGATCTCTTGGACATTCGGGTCCTATAGAAGACGTCGCGTGGAAAGGGAAAGCAGAGATGCCAATCCAGCACCCAATAGGAAATGCATCTGAACAGGATGGGCCTATAATATCCGATACACCTTTTGCGACCTCATCCAGCCCTACACAGAGCCGTATGCAGCCTCTGCCGAGGAGCGTTGGTGAACATCAGATCGGACTTAAAGATAATGTTCGTGCTTATACGATACGTGATGTTGACCCTGCTCGCTTAGGGGAAACGGCGTCATGTTTTGAGGCGCGAGCCCTTGAATCTATGGATTCCCCAGTACTCGGCCGGTTTCCTGAAAATGTTCTTCGACCAAGTCGATCATCTCTCCAGGGACGCTCGCCCTTAGCACAAGACTCACATAGATTTCTGAACCGGAGCGTAACAATGGAGGCAGACGAGATGACGGAGATATATCCTAGCCATCCAGGAGACCAACCTTACCAGGAATGCAGCACGCACCCGTGGGTCCCAAGTAGTGATTGGGCCGTGTCTCCGTTGATGGTCGTGGATATCGCACCAAACTATATGGCTTCTCTCCCACACGAGCAGTTCTCTATATCGCCCATTATGATCGTTGCAAATCTGGAGTCGCGACCTGGACCTTCGACTTTTCGATTGCCTCAACTATTGAAGTCGGATCTGCCGGTTCCTCATCTACCACCACGGTCCTCGTTGAGACCTAAGGCACTTAAGCTCGTACCACAGCCTCGTCAAAAGCTCTACCCAATCACAATTGCTAGAAATCCCTCTACTGGAGCAATAGAGCGCACTACATCCGCTCACTATAGGCTTAATAGGCATAGCCTTAGTAACATGCCGACACCACCGCTATCACCCGAGCCTGCACGGTCTTCCTGGAGGCAGTCACTACCCCCTAAGCCTCAGGCGATAGAAAAATCGAATACAACCGAAGAGTGGACTTCAAAATTGCAGGAGAAACAGTGGCTTCCGTCGCAATCCAAGGAACAAGAGCAGGACAGTCGGTGGCGTAAAGCAGCACTGAAAGAACGGGTATTAAGAGAAAAACAAGAGAAGGAGAAGGAAATATCCGATATAGTTGCAAGAACAGTCGGCTCGTCCTCGAAGGAAAAGTATGAAGATCAAATCCTCGACCAACATCAAGGCAACCATGCCACCCAAAATATAGAACGCCGGTTATTACGGCTAGAGAGAAATGGCGACGCATGGTTACGGGCTTTGAAGCCATTCCTGGAGAATAGTGAGTCAACTTTATAATTGTCTTTCGCCTCTGGCTAGATGAGAGCCGAGGTACCTCATAACGGGGTCATTGAAAGGTTTCTTGCCCCAAGGTACAGATACCGAGGGAAGCAGTCAGTATCGAGGCTAACCACATTTTTCTCTTTAACAGTTGCCAGAACGCTCGAGAACATGCGACAAGATGGCGTGAGTGGCAGTCTGACAATGAATGAATTCAATATCGACATGGAGGCCGAAGCAAGACGGGTATCATGCTATAACCAACCTCAACCAGGCGAGAGCGTAGGCAAACCAGGGAATATGGGACATATCGATGACCGAAGTGTCCCTAAAGGCTCCGAGCTCTCACAGGGAAAGGAAACCCAAACATCTTCGGTGTGCATCCAACAGAAGCCATATGTAGAAGCAGATACGGCGGACACCGGAAAGATGAAAAATGAAGGCGAAGAGAAAGAGCCTTTGACACCCCGACCACTGGTAGAGGCTATCCCACGTACCCTACAGGAGCATGAACTTGAGGCTCAAGCTGCCATCAAGCGGCGACTACTGCAACAGGAAGCCATGAGTAAGTGGTGTTTCCTAAATTAGAATCTTCATCCCCAAACACAATTCTTGTTCCGTCCCTATTGATTGATTTGAGTAGTCTTAAGATATATTCGGTAACTGACAAGCTGGTAGTGAGCAACCTGTTGAGCCGCTGGGGCCTACCGTCACCCCGGCTTCAAGGCTCCGGTGATGTGATAGGACCTACTGACGCCAATACGAACCTGCTGGTTGCTTCTAGTCCAAGAGGACCGATAGACGACGCAGGCGAAGGGTCATCGAAGGGGACCGGTAGCGATGTTAGTGAAGTGGAAGATATCGATCCACTGATAACAGAGTTAAGGAGAGCGCCATGGCCTCGCAGATTAGATGATCGCAGCTCCTATGGTGAATCAAATAATGCAATTGGTGACAACAATGGAGTATAATCGAATTCCTTGAACCCACTTATGTAGGAAATGAGGGATCGAAAGTGCATCCAAGAGGCAAAGAGGGGAGGGAGGAAGGAAAGCTTACCTACTAAGTAGACATCAACCCGTACGTGGGAGAACCTTATACATGCCTACTAAGTACCTACCTACCTACAATGCCCTACTTACATAACCTATTAGACATGTTAATCAGGTGTTCATAAGCTACTACATAGGTATATATATACCTACTTAAAGGTAAAAAATTTATAAGTAATGTTTATATAACAGTAAATATTATTTATATTTAGAAAATTTTCAAATTTATATCTATATTTTAAAGTTAAAAGTAATCTCATTAAAAAAGAATCATGAAAAAAACAGTTTCCACCCCTCACTAAGGGGCGGTAATGTAAGTAACAGTGCAACCTTAAGTGGGGTATATGGATACATGCCCAGATCCATTACGTTGTGTGTAGTACTAATGTACCAAAGTACCTAGGTACCTACATCCACCTAAGATGCGCCACTCCCGTCCTCCATCACTGCAACTTGTCCATATCCATCTGAGTATAGCAATTTCACCTCGCCTACCTCCCCTACTCGGGCTTACCTCCTGGTGTTCACCCACGTTAATAAACAACATAGCCCTTCACACTATTTACGCCGTGACATTAACTCGCTAGGACTTACGTCTCTCTGTCTTTTGATCCCTCTTGCATACTCTATCTGCAAGTTCACCGAGTTAAGAGGCCTGCTTGCATCGGCAGCAGCTGGTAGTCTTGGGCCATATCAGTGTTGGTTGACCGACCACGTTGCCCTGCTACCATGGACTACGAAGCCCTCAAGGAACAATGGAGTGAGGTTGAGGATCGCGACGGTGTCCGACTAAGTTGGAATGTCTTTCCAAGCTCGCGTATGGTCGGTTGAGCCTCGAGTTTCCTTACCTCCTTGCACGCATGCCCGCTGACCTTGCTCTCTCCCTCTTCCCGTGTAGGAAGCGTCCCGCCTTGTCGTTCCTATTGGTGCGCTCTATACACCGTTGAAAGAGAAACCCGACACCCCAATACTGCAATTTGAGCCCGTGACCTGTAAGCAGCCATGCCGCTCTGTCCTGAACCCGTTCTGGTGAGTATGCCCTATGCTGTTGCAACTAGTCCAACCCTTGATGCTGACATTGTCTCCTAGCCAAGTCGATGTTCGAGCACGCCTATGGATCTGCCCTTTTTGCCTGTCGCGAAATCCTTTGCCGCCTCATTACAAGGACATAACCCCCAATGCCATCCCACCGGAGCTGCACCCATCCAACACGACCATCGAGTATCGACTTTCGCGGCCCGCCCCGAGTCCCCCCATCTTCCTCTACGTCGTTGATACTTGTCAAGAGGATGACAGTCTTGCGGCATTGAAGGAGTCGTTGATTATGAGTCTGAGCCTTCTCCCAGAGAACGCTCTTGTAGGATTAATCACGTACGGCACAATGGTAAGGTGGTCCCGGCCGGTGTGAAAGGGTCCGTTACTAATGAGATCACCCAGGTCCAAGTCCATGAGATCGGCTATACAGAATGCGCAAAGTCTTACGTCTTCCGAGGGAGCAAAGATTATTCAGCGAAGCAGGTCCAGGAGATGCTTGGTCTGCTCGCTCCCAGCCTGCGCCCCGGCATGCCCCAGCAGCAGCCTGGCCGACCTATGATGCCTATGGGGCCTGCCGCCAGATTCCTGTTGCCTGTCCAGCAGTGCGAGTTCCAGCTTACCAAGGTCTTGGAGCAGCTACAAAAGGACCCGTGGCCCGTCGCAAGCGATAGAAGAAACCTCCGATGCTCCGGTGTGGCTCTAAGTGTTGCTGTTGGTCTCCTTGAATCGTCGTTCCAAAACGCCGGCGGTAGGATTATGATGTTCGCCGGCGGCCCTGCTACTGAAGGCCCCGGAATGGTCGTTGGCCCTGAACTACGGGAGCCGATCCGCTCTCATCATGATATCGATCGCGACAACATCAAGTACTATAAAAAGGCCTTGAAGGTGGGTGATCGACGCCCCTCACACAAGCTTATTATCTAACCTGTCTAGTTCTATGATAATCTTGCCAAACGAACAGCTCACAATGGCCACATAATAGATATATTTGCTGGCTGCTTGGATCAAGTGGGCCTGCTCGAAATGAAGGGTCTGTGCAACTCTACGGGTGGCCACATGATTCTGACAGATAGTTTCACTTCTTCCATGTTCAAGCAATCGTTCATTCGTGTCTTTGAGAAGGATGGTGACGACAATCTGCTAATGGGGTTTAACGCTGTCTTGGAGGTTCTCACCACTAAAGAGCTCAAGGTTACCGGTCTGATAGGCCACGCTGTTTCTTTGAACAAAAAGTCGACGTCAGTAGGAGAAACAGAATGTGGCATTGGCAATACGTGCTCTTGGAAGATGTGCGGCATAGATCCCAATGCAAGTTACGGTATTTATTTCGAGATCGCTAGCCAAGGCGGGCCCACTCAACATCAACAAGGTCAACAGAAGGGGATGATGCAATTCCTTACTTACTACCAGCATTCTTCTGGGCAGTTTCACCTACGAGTCACTACTATCGCCAGGAACTTGAGCGGCCCGGCTGGAGATCCTGCTATCGCGCAATCCTTTGACCAGGAAGCAGCAGCGGTCTTAATGTCAAGGATTGCGGTTTTCAAAGCCGAGGTAGACGATGGACCTGATGTTCTACGATGGGTTGATCGTATGCTTATCCGTCTATGCTCTCGCTTCGCCGACTATAGAAAGGATGATCCTTCATCCTTCAGACTTGAGAAGAATTTCACCTTGTACCCACAGTTTATGTTCCATCTACGTCGGAGTCAATTCCTCCAAGTTTTCAATAATTCCCCTGACGAGACGGCATTCTACCGACACGTTTTGAACCACGAAGACGTCAGTAATTCTCTCGTCATGATACAGCCTACGTTGGACTCGTATACTTTTGACCAGGACGGTGGCCAGCCGGTTCTGCTTGACTCGACGTCCATTCAGCCTACACATATCTTGTTGCTAGACACCTTCTTCCACATCCTGATTTTCCACGGCGAAACTGTCGCCGAGTGGAAAAAGGCGGGTTACCAAGATCAGGAAGGATATGAGAACTTTGCTGCGCTTCTGGAACAACCCAAAGAAGACGCAAGAGTGAGCCATGGTGCCTAAGCCAAGACATGAAATGACACTAATTTGTGTTGTATAGGATCTCATCGGAGACCGGTTTCCACTCCCTCGATTTATCGTTTGCGATGCAGGCGGTTCTCAGGCACGATTCCTCCTTTCCAAGTTGAACCCCTCGACAACCCACACCACTGGTGCGTACGGTGGTGTTGGTGCACAGACTGCTCAAACCATCTTCACCGACGATGTGTCTCTACAAACCTTTATGGATCATTTGATGAAGTACGTACCTTTACTCTATTTTCCGATGACAAAATATACTAATGCATGGCATAATAGGCTGGCTGTGAGTGGTACGAATTAGGCCTATGTGGTGAGTTATCGGAAAGCCATGGCGGCGTTAGGACGACGAGGCAGTGCTAGATGTAATGAGCGTACAGGATGTTGAAGAGAGCTACTAGAAATGAGGAAATACATTGGCCCAGTCCATCACGCCCTCGTTTCCAACCCAGTGGAGCACCGTGGTCTTAGGTAGCAGATAATGCTGTAGTTGTTTCGAGACTATGATATAAGTTCCCCGGGGCCTGTGTTGCTGCTTCCAAAACAGGGTCATGTGAGGTATAGAATATCAGGTACATGGACAGTTCTAATAAATGTAACACAGCTAACGTATCTAATTATTTCTGAAGACTTCTTCATGTTTTATACGTACATAGTACTAGGAACATACATACTATGTAGGTGTGTTGATGTAGATAACTTATGTACATGTAGTCACTCTAGTAGACATAACCTAGTGGTACATATAGCTTACCTAAGGTAATCAATCCTAAGGCACATGTAAAATTCAAAGATGACCTAAATGCGGCTATTCTTCGGTAGAGGGGTACATATCTTGACCCACTCCACTATTCTGGTAGTTTTCCCCTCCCCTCTAGCTCTTCTAATTGCTTGGTACCTAGGTTCCCTACCTCCCCGCTATCTTACCTTAGGGCTTGTCAAACCCACAACCATTTCCCGAAGATCGAGTTGACCTGTTTAATTTTTTCCCCCCTTCCCGATTTGCAGGCGCCCTTGACTTCATTGACTGAGGCCAAGAATATTTCCTACAACGCCTTCCATCAATTACCAGTCTCCCGAGATTCAATCAAGATGCGTAAGTTCTATTTATTTTGCGTACAGCAAATAATTTTGTTCTTGAGGCTGATGGTACGCTGAATTATAGCTCCCAAGATTGATCCCAACGAGATCAAGGTGATGTGCGTGAACCATGAGGACACTGCTTCGATGATGTCTCGTGCGGACTAACACTGGAATTGACAGCCACCTTCGAGCCACTGGAGGAGAAGTCGGTGCTTCGTCCGCACTTGCCCCCAAGATTGGCCCCCTCGGTCTGTCGCCGAAGAAGGTCGGAGAAGATATCGCTAAAGCGACTGGTGACTGGGTAGGTTTTCTTCGCCGAATCTCTTAGCCTGGTGCAGCAGGACTAATAATAGTGCGAATGGTAGAAAGGTCTCCGGGTGACTGTCAAGCTCACCATTCAGAACCGTCAAGCTGCCGTCTCCGTCGTTCCCACTGCCTCCTCTCTTATCATCAAAGCCTTGAAGGAACCGCCGCGGGACCGCAAGAAGGAGAAGAACATTAAGCACAGCAAGAGCGTTCCCCTCGACGACATCATCGATATTGCCCGGACAATGCGCTTCAAGTCCTTCTCCAAGGAGCTGTCGGGAACGGTGAAGGAGATCTTGGGAACGGCGGTTAGTGTAGGCTGCCAGGTTGACGGAAGAAGTCCAAAGGCCATCATTGAGGATATCGACAGTGGCGCGATCGATAGTGAGTGTTCCCAGGGAGTAGTCTCTAGTATTGCATGACTAACATATCGGATGCAGTTCCCGAAGAATGAGCGATTAGACTGGATGGCCAAGATGTTACTTTGTTTCCGCATCTTTTACAGGAGTTCAGGAATGGCTTTGCTTTAGGCTTCGCCAAAACCTCGTAAATCAAGAGACATGAACCAACACCCGACCCAGATCGCACGTGCTGAAGGTGAAGAGTATTATTCTTCGTCTCAAACCCTTGCCTACACTCTGAGATATGCCGACTTCCATGGCTTATTTCTATTTTATGTCAAGGAAGATCAAGATATTGGCCTGTTACTCACCGCGGCCTCTCGCTTTGTAGCTTGTGGAGGTCGAGGTCCATCTTTTTGGGGTCAACATGAATGCATAATATGACGTGTTGAACAAATATAAAGGCTAATTCGAGGGAGGTGATGAACAAGCACAAGTTGGCAGCCGCTGAACCCAATCATAGGTATTTAAGATGACTAGGTGGGGGTGCCAGAGGAATCTACCTACGTTTTAGATTCTACACTATACCTAGCAAACTGGTGGTGGAACGAGATGCCACTGTGTTGCTAGGCCGGATAGTTGTGAGTGATCCACTTGTTAAGGATCTTCGGTCTCTAGCTGTCCTTATATAGCGTGGGCTCTATCGTGCTAGAACATTCCTCTAATCTGGTATGTGACCGAAGTCTTGGGCTACAACCATACCAGGCTGGAAGCGTGATTGTGTCTCGTAAAGCAAGCCGTTATTGACAGAATGGAAATGCCTATTGGTTGGAAGTGCTGGGGGAGTGCGTCCACTTAATCTCAAACCAGGCGAGCAGGTGGCCAACTGATCTGATTATTTACCAATGTAACATTGGGTACCTACTATGTATGTAAGTAGAAAACACACTACTACATAGGTAGATACTAGGTACTACTACTACCTACCTACCTACTATGTACTTACTACATACATACCGATGTGGGTATGTCTCGATCTGATGATCGGCATATAGTATGTATATACATACATAGTGATAGCAATGAGCGCCGACCCAAGTTTACCTTTTAAGAAAACATAAAGATATCCATGAGGATCAATGTAGATACAAGAGCTACTACCTACATATGTATATACTAATGTAGCACCAAAGTTAGGTATCGTATACCCATGTAAATATGTATGTAGGTGTATGTATTAGGTACAGTTTGAGCGTACCACCTAGGTACTACCTACATACATCAAATACATAGGTATGTATGTAGGTAGGGGGAGGGAGTGGGTGATCAGAGAAGCCAGAGATGGAAAAGTGTGGAGAATTTGAGGTGGGGGTGTTGTTTGACTTGAACAATTTGCAGCAGCGTGGAAACTCTTCTTGTGCTTATATGTGTATGAAGAAAAGTACGTCCGTACGCATATGATACATGCCCATAATAAACCCTTTTTTTGCTCTTCTTTTCCATGAGCATAGACGTGATAGATATGTAGGTGCGGTGTTTGAGCACTACATTGTATATACATACGTACATGCATAAGCACCTACCTAGGTACATGTTACATAGGTACATAGTACGTTAGGTACATACATACATATGTATGTACTAGTAGGTAGGCACCTTCAACGGTTGGCGGATGGGGCTGAGAGAGTTCAATGTACATAGCAGGTATGGATGTCTAGGTACCTAACGTACATAATGTATGTGATTGTAACAATATAGGCCGGACCGGTGGCTGCTGGAAGGTGCCTAATTAATGATGTACATGCATGTACCTATAGATTAAAATGTTACTGACCGGCAGTGGCTGACTTGAACTGAACTTCAAATGACCGCAATTTCTGCCATTGCTGAAGCCTGCAGAAAAACTTGAACCCTTCAGACACTTTCCCCACGTCTTATTATCTACCTACTTTACTACCTGCCTACCTATACCAACCTTCTCTTCTCCTCCTACAACTACGACCACAACTGACTAGCTTTACTATTATATCGCCTACCTAGTATCTCTACCTTATCGCGGCTTATTAAACTGAAGGAGTAAAGGTGCGCAAGGTTTTTTTTTGTGGGGGTTTTTATTTTAAGACTCGAGGGTCCCGAGAGTAAGAAGGAAAGGGAGGAAAGGAAGGAGGGAAAAGGTAGGTAGGCCGCCGCGTTGACGAACTGCCCGTCGTTCTTTTTTAGAACTTTAGCCCACCACTAGGCCGTTTTACATAACTACGATCCACCTGCTACTCGATTGAATTTCGTTTATCCGGCATCTTCAAACTCCATCCTGCCTACTACTTTCTAGGTACTTATTTACTAGCATCACTTCCTATCTACCTACCTCAACATTTCGTTGCGTGTCGACTTACCTACCTGCTCGTCCCTGCCTCCCTCCCTCGCTTTCCCTTGTGAAGGCTAGTGTGGAGGGTAAGGGACAGCTATTCCTTCTGCTGACCAGCTGATCGATCGACTGACTGACCTCAGCTGGGTCGGCTGGCGGGCTGGCTTGGCTGGCTGCTCCGTACTTACATACCTCATCATTGTTGGTGCTCATGCTAACGCCCCAACCCTCTGTCTTTTAGATGTGCACCAGCTCGTTTTTATAGCAGGCTATGATGAGACCACTCATCAAGCTAGCTTTCCAATCCGCTCCTTTCCAGGCCTGCTTTGTTCGGGCCCGATGTTACCCCTACTCCAGATGCACCAGATGGTGCAGCCCTCACTCCATCCCGACTCACCCTCGTCGCCTTTCCCACTAGATCGCCGGCACGCCTGTCTTTCCCTCCAACGATATGGCCGTCATCCCATGCAAAATGCTGCTTCTACCGACCGTGATTTTCCCATTCGCGCCTCGCAGCCGCCAGCACCCCTCCCGGCACATCCGAGGCCTGCCAGCCTCATGATCCCCTCCCATATGTCTGAGCACGGCGAGCACCACCTGAGGCGCAAAACCCCGAGTGGCACCATTGACGCTGGATACGACGGCACCCCGACCCAGCTTGCCTCCGGTCCCCCGCCCTTGAAACACATGATCCTGCCTGCGTCCAACGCTCTCCCTTCTGTTGCTTCTTCGCAGCGGGACTATCGACCTGCGAAACACGCGCTTCGTTCATCGGCTGACGGTTGGGCTTATGCGCCGTCCTCGGCCTTCAATAGGCATGATCTGGGTGGGTTGAATGGCCCGGGCTCGAATTTCGTATATTTAGGAGGTGGCCGCTGGCAGACCGGCCTGGGTCGTGGTATACGTTCTGATCCGGCGCTTGACTGTGCTCCGAATGGCCCTTCCATGCCATATTATCCTTACAACAACGGAGCCGGAGTTCCAACTGTCCTCCAACCGACATATCAACACCCCCCGGGGCCTGCTGTATTCAACAACGGAGGGCTGGTCCCGCCTCCCGCTTGGCCGGACGCCATCGTCCCCGGCTGTCACCCTATGCTCCACCCAAGCATACCGACATACCATGGTCTTAGCCATCAGCCTGTACCCGATTATCGGCCGGAAGCTGCTATGTCTTCAGGCATGTCTTTTAATGCGCGAGCCCCTTACGAGTTAAATTCGGCAAGCTTCCAGGCACCCTCTCAGGGGCTGGAATCGCTCACACTCGATTCTACCCGTTATGCTACCCCCAGGGCTCACCTCCAAGCCCCTTCTTCTGCCAAGTTTCGGGAAAAGGCCTTAGCATTTGCTCATCGATCATATGTTGAGCTATTATCATATCTCCATCACAACAAGAAGTCGAGCAGCCGCCCTACTGCTAGATCTAGATCATCCTCTTCCAAAATGGTCATCTTCCCTCAACTGCCGAAGCCGCTCAATAATTCCGCAAGCTCCTTTGGTCTACCGCATGCTAGGAGCCCTGCGTCTTACACGGATATGAGAGGTGATAATTATACGATGAGCACTCAGGCTGCGACAGGAGTGGATTCGCGTACACAGTCTGCTACAAACTATCATTTTCGAGGAAGCGAAGTTCAGAACCCAGCGTTCTATCATTTGTTTAATGCTGATGAGTCACGACTCCCCGGTATTGATTCGCAACAAGGACGGATTGTAGCCTCACCCCTATCTGGAGCTAAGGCTGCCATAGAGATGTTAACACATTTGTGCGAACAGAGTGGTTGGGAATGGATAGACGGGATGCTTCTTGGTGGTTGTTTACACTATGGGCTTGAACATTATGAGCAATCGCTAGAATGGTTCCAGAGGATTATATCTTTGGACGCGAAGTATGTTGATCGTCCGTCGTCTGAATATTCTGCAAACCACTAATATTGGCACGTTTAGTCATGTAGAGGCACTTTCAAATGTTGCTGCCACTCTCTACTGCCTCAATCGACACGAAGAAGCTGAGAATCATTGGTTACAAGCAGTTCGCCGGAGGCCAAGCTTCCTGGAAGCAGTTGAGCACCTTGTGGGTCTTCTTTGCTCGAGCCATCGAAGCAAAGAAGCTGTCGACATTATTGATTTTGTTCAGCGGTCAATCAGGATACATGACAGCAGCGATTCTAACCTCGAAGCGGTTCGCGAAACGAATAGCATTTCCCACGGTTCTGTGAAGCCACAGCATGTGTCTCACGGTGACCCGTCAAGCAGCAGCAGCAGCAGCAGCAATTCTATGGATCAATACAGGGCGCCTGGTTTTGGATCAAGCGGCTACTGTGTTGCCGGTAGCGAAAACGGACGCGTCATAGCTCTTATTCATGCGAAAGGGAATATGCTCTATGCCTTGAAGGACATTGATCGCGCCTCGGAGGCGTTTGAGGAGGCAGTCCTCGTTAGTTCTGGAAAAACCCTCAAGTGCATTCATTCCCTTATCCGCAGGATACAGCTGGTCCTATCTCCGGATGTACAAGCTCTCCAGGGCTGTGGTGACGCACGAAACCTGCCCTCTGGTCCATTGCTATTACCGCCAGAAAGAGCAAGACATACTGCGCGATTGGTTTTCGCATCCCACAATGAGCTCCCTGGACTACGCTTTGTGCCCGATGGTATCCCTAAGAAGACGGCAATTTCCACCACTAGTAATTCACTACTTTCACTGGCGAAGATATTTCAAGATGCTATGTCCAACGGCGGCTCATATCCTAGGCTCATGCGCCAACCACCCGGCGTTGGTGACATTTTAGCTCTTTATTATTTGTCTCTTTCACTCTCCGAAAGCCCGTCGACAGCCAATAATGTTGGGATTCTTTTAGCTAGTATTCAGCAGCCAAGCTCTGCTCCTCATCCTTCAACGTCGGAGTATACAGTTGCACCTCAGATTCCTGGCATCACCCCCGGCAGTGGACTTGCGCTGGCCCTTGCCTATTATAACTATGGCCTGAACTTAGATTCAAAGCATGTTCACCTTCACACCAATTTAGGAAGCCTCCTTAAAGACATTGGGCAACTCGACTTAGCTATACAGATGTACGAGCAAGCTGTGGCCTGTGATGGGGACTTCGACATCGCCCTGACGAACCTTGCCAATGCTGTTAAGGATCGCGGGCGTATCAGCGACGCGATTATGTATTACAAGCGAGCGGTCAGCTCTAATCCTCAGTTTGCTGAAGCTGTTTGTGGACTCTCCACTGCTCTAAATTCCGTGTGTGATTGGAGAAACCGAGGCGGCGTAGTGCTTGACGGCGGAAAATACGATCGATGGCACGTGGATGTAAACGGGATGCTAAGGGACGCCAAAAATGAGGGATCGGGAAGTGGTTTAATGAAGAAGGTAGTCGACATTGTCTCGAAGCAATTGTCGGATTCATCCCATTGGGGTACCGGAATATTGCGAAGCGATGTTCTTGAGTCCTTACTCCCACAGCTGCGACGGGCTACAGCCGACGAAACGGGGAGGAATGTGGACCTCGAACTTGAGATCAGAAACTGGGCAGGCCGTCCGTGGGAAGGATCACGACTCCTTCGTCTCATTGAGCGCGCGACTAAGGTAGCAATGCGGCATTGGTACCAGGATAAGTATATCTTCGGCCGTCCACCACATACCGCATATCCTAGGCCTAGGCTTCCTGCGTCACTAGCCGTACCGGCAGCACCCACTGTCCTTCCTTTCCACACATTTACCTGTCCTCTAACCGCTAAAGCTATTCGAATGATTTCACAGCGTAATGCTGCAAGAATCTCATGCTCTACGCTGAGGTCTCCTTGGCTACCTAGTTATGTCTATCCACCACCGCCACCACCTAACCCTCAGCTTAATATCGGCTATGTATCGTCAGACTTCAATAACCATCCACTCGCCCATCTGTATGTTCCCCTATTCTGCCTGCTGATTACACTGCTGTTTTCTGCAACCTTTGAAATGTACTGATTTCTTGCGCCTATAGCATGCAGTCCGTTTTTGGCTTCCATAACCCAGGACGTGCCAAAGCATTTTGTTATGCTACAACCGCCGGCGATAGATCAATCCACAGGCAGCAGATTGAGCGTGAGGCACCCGTGTTTCGTGATGTGAGCAGCTGGTCTGCAGAAAAGTTGGTTGAAAAAATAGTCGAGGACGAGATCCACATCCTTGTCAATCTAAACGGCTACACTAGAGGCGCAAGGAATGAAATTTTCGCAGCACGGCCAGCGCCGATCCAGATGTCTTTTATGGGCTTTGCCGGTACTCTTGGCGCAGAATGGTGCGATTATCTGCTAGCTGACGAGGTCGCCATCCCGCCCTCTACCTTGAGGCCTCTGAGGGATAATTTAGGTCTAGAGGATGTATTTCGAGACGAAAAGTTCAACGAGGCAGATGACTGGGTTTATTCGGAGAACATTATTTTTTGTCGCGATACTTTTTTCTGCTGCGATCACGCCCAGTCGTGTGATGAGGAGGAAAGAACTATAACCTGGGAGGATGAACTGAGACGAAGGTGGAGGATGCGTAAGGAGCTATTTCCTAACCTTACTGATGACACGATCATTCTGGGCAATTTTAATCAACTCTATAAGGTAGGGTATCTGTCTCGCCAATTATGGCGCATACTGATCTACTGGGCCTTGTTTACTAACTGCGCCAACTAGATTGACCCTTCGACGTTTCGCACATGGCTGCGTATTCTCTCTAATGTTCCCAAGGCCGTGTTATGGCTACTCCGATTTCCTGAGCTTGGCGAACACAACTTGAAGAGGACGGCCAAAGCTTGGGCAGGGGATGAGGTCGCAAGTCGGATCATATTCACGGATGTAGCACCAAAACAACAACACATCTCACGAGCACGTGTTTGTGACCTGTTCTTAGACACCCCTGAATGCAATGCACACACAACTGCGGCAGATGTGCTTTGGTCTAGCACGCCGCTTTTGACGTTACCGAGATATCCGTACAAAATGTGTTCCCGTATGGCGGCATCGATCCTCAAGGGGGCACTGCCTAAGAATGCAAACGGTCACCAGGCAGCTCAAGAGCTCATAGCTGCGAACGAAAATGACTATGAGGCTCTTGCTACCCGGCTTGCAGGAAGTCTAAGCTATCGGCGTATAAACGGGCAATACTGCGAGGGAATAGGGCGACTAGCCGAGATTCGAAAGATCCTATTTGAAGCCAAGTGGACATGTGCATTGTTTGATACGCACAGGTGGGTAGTTGACTTAGAGGACGCATACGAGCAAGCGTGGCAGCGTTGGGTGGCTGGCAAGGGCGGAGATATCTACTTATAAAACGACAGTCTCGTTTTCAGAGCGTTGGGGGGCCTAAGTTTGCCTTCTATCTCGCATGGTATCTTGCCTGTGGTGAATGGAGTAAGGCATATGGATATTAAGGACCGCAGCCGACATGCTGAACCGATCTATGGTTAGTTTGGAGCAGGGAGTTTCGGCAAATTTAGCAAGGAGGATGGATGGATGGACTATGATTCCAAGGGCTTTCTATTCATATTATTCTGGTTTTCGGTTGTATTTCAGGGCCAGCGTGATAGCGAACTCGCTGGGAAAGATTTAAGACTAACGTTATAGAATGGGTGGCGGCCTTGGACCAAGTGCTGGCGAGGTCTTGTTACCCAAGGGTGGATCCTACTGCTCCAGCGGCGACGGAATGGGCGTTTGGCACGATGACACGAGATCGGAGCGTTATATTGATGGAACTTATTACTATACCCAAGAGTCAACGCATGATGCGTGTGGCTCAGGTTATCTTGCGTGAATGCATACAGGGTTTTTCTTATTCTCCCTCTCCTCATATGTCCCCCCCCCTCTCCTTGCGGTTCTTACTGTGTCGACCAATGGTGCTTGTATTATATTGGTTACAAATTCAAGAGTTATGTGCGTCTTGTTACTCTATCCTACTGCTCAAAGATAGGTGCGTGCGTCTGGTGCCAGGACGCGCATGGACACAAGAACAAGTCAATAAACACTTAGAAAGATGAAAGCACGACAACGAAGACTCAGGTTCACTCTCAGATTTCCTTCCAGGTCAGTGCTAACTGCTCGGTTTTTTGAAGTTTGACGACATGTCTGCAGTTGTATGCATGAGAGAGGCAAGTGAAGCATGGGGAAGGGGGGCGGGGCGGGAATGAGCGGAAGGCGGAACGGATCCCCAAAGACACATCAATGTCTCGGACGGAAGAGGGCGTTGGGGAGGGTGTTGTTATCTTCTGACAACAGGGGGAGGGTGGTTAAGCAACCGGGATTGAGCCTGCATTGCAGCTGAGGAGGGAGTTGTTGGCTCGCTTGGGTTTACCGTTTCAAGACTTGACAAATCGTCGAGTTTCCACGACTATCTGACATATATAATATATATATATATATATATATTCTATCTGGTGTACCTGGGTAACCTAACAGATATCTTGCTATGGATATATGTAGATTACTAACCTAACCTAGTGCATATCATATCCCCTCGTAGGCATCTATTTTACCATCCGACCTACATTAGCGACGTATTCACATATAAATGGGGTTTACAAAGAGAGAAAGGCAGCCTGCTCGTAGATAAGGGAGGGAAGTACCTACCTACCTATGCAGTTGTTCATGTATGTAGGTACAGTATGTAGCGTAGCGGTTTATGGAGAAGGAGTAGGTTAAAGCTGGGTGAGTGGGTGACTAGGGGTTATATTATTACAGCACCTAAACTTTGTACATACAGCCTTAGTGAAGCAGTACTTAGGTAGTAGCAACATACCCCAGCAGCCCAGTCAGCTGGTTAGGTATGATGCAAATCTGTCCCTTCAGCCAGCCGAGGGACCGTGACCTACCAGGGATCAGCGATAGTTTACCAGGAAAAGAAAAGGAAAAGCGGGCGCTGCTTGGCGATCTGGCAGCGTAGATTTTGCTCCATCTACCTACCTAACCTACTAGTGTATACCTTGGGCCGTACCCATTTAATGCATGATAGGTAAGTACCTGGCCAATTCATCCCAGGGGACTGGGTATGCGAGATCGCCGACTAGGGGTGCCAGACAATGGGCAACGGCTCTCATTCGTATTCTCCCCATCTTGACGTAGAGGCAAGACAGGAAATAAGTAAAACAAATAATCTTGACGTTGGTTTCTTTTCCCTTTCCTCTCTTCGCCCCCCCCCCCCCCCCCCCCCCCCCCCCTTTTTCTATGTAGTATCTTGGTAGTTTTCTTTTTTTTTTCTTTTTCTAACCCTACCATTGACGCCATTTACGTGATGTTTGTTCGTTGCTCGGGACTTTTTCTATTTTCAAACACACCTACCTACCTAGGAAGGGTATAAAAAAAGTGTTGTATATAGCATAAGATCATAAGCGTATAAATGCCTGTCTACGTAATGTGCCTTCTATATAGAGTTATACATCATGTTGTATAAGATGATGTGCCTAGAGTGCCTAGAGTGCCTAACTAATATTCATCATCAAATGAGATTACATCAATACGTGTGGACTGTCTAGACAGTTACCCATTCACCTTTCTGAGACTTCTAGGTTACATTATTTTCTAGGTCTTCTAATACTAGTCTTTCCCAACAACTTCAGCTAAACTAAGTTAAACTGTCCTTGATTAAGCTTCTTCGCCTGTCATCTCGGGTCGTAATGGTAGCGGCCTTGAAACATTAGGACATTATGAGCACGATTTTCCCGTGCTGTTCCCTCGTTGTCCCTAGAAGAGGCGTTCTCTTAAATAGGAAAGAGAAATAGCCTAAAGAGAGGGGGGGGGGAGGGGGGGGGGGAGAAGAAAAGGGGGGAATAAGGTTCTAGGTCTCATCCCTCTTCCAACTTACCCTCCTATTATCTCTCCCCTTCTCTCACTCCAGTCTGCTCTGGTACAGAAAAGGGAAGGGGACGATAAGAGACACATATAGATACATAAAAAAGAGGAAAAAGAAAAAAAGAAAAAAGAAGAACAGTCGAGAATGCCTCTTTGGCATGATAGTCGTATACCTTTGCGCTAGTTACCTCGTGGCTCTCCACCGTGGCGGCATCATTGATTCTTCTACTCGTGTCCTGCGTACACCCCAGTCCCTGGCTTCCTTCACACACCCTTCCAGGTACCCATGGATCACCCTCACAGTTGGGACCATGAACCCTGTATGGAGCTACGGTATGGCAGCTCTGCCCTTGGCGCCGGATTGTTGTTTCGTCCTGTCTACCCTGCATATTCCCTAGCAATGAGGCTTGAAGGTTTTCCTTTTTGTCAACAGCCTGTGTGAGCACTAGCTAGTTAGATGATTCTATTGATGTCCGCTCTGCCCGCTCAGCCCCGTCGACAAGTCTCGCTTCCCCATCTTCTTCTCCCCTCCCACCTCCTCCCTGTCCGATGCCATCTCTTTCCCTATCGTCGTATATATCAATGCCCTTCGTCGATCCCTGTTTAGTCCCTGTTCAGTTCATACTCCCTCTCTGCCATTGACTTCATTACCATTGTCATTATCATTTACTGCTACCTCCTCGTAACAAATTGGAGTTCGTTCTTGTACATCCTCATGACCAACAAGGGCCATTTTAACTTTCACATCATCCGAGCTACGGCGTTCAACGAGTCTAGTGATAAATGATCCGTTTCATACAAACCCCTCAGCATACTCTTCCCTACGGAGCTCCCCGGAACCCAGCCCTCCCCTTTCTTACTTGGTTGTGTGTCTCACTACCTAGGGCTACCCGCCTAGCCCTGGGCGCCGAGCAGCCTCCCATAGCATGATGATGGCTTCGCAGAGGAGAGGGCCATGGTCTCAACGCGAAGATGACATCCTCATGCACCTTGTACGCTCCCAGGGCCCCATAAGCTGGGTCAGAATTTCTCAGCAGCTACACTCAAGAAGCCCGAAGCAGTGTAGAGAGAGGTATCACCAGAACCTTAAACCCTCTCTTAACCATGAACCCATAACAGCAGAAGAAGGCGCGATGATCGAGAAGCTCGTAGGTCAGTTAGGAAAACGATGGGCCGAGATTGCAAGGAGGCTTCATAACCGGAGCGACAACGCTGTGAAGAACTGGTGGAACGGCAGCATGAATCGCCGGAAGCGCATGATCCGCAGAAAGGCACCGGGTGTTTTCGACGACCTGGAGGGTAGCCTCTCGTGCCCACGCGAACCACCACCACTCACCCTCTCAACTCTGTCGCGTCACCCAGTCTATTCACATGGGGCGACATCCCCTTCCAGCACCCCTTTCCTCTCGGCCATGTGGAACGCACACTCGGGACTGCTATCTCCCTCGAATACCTCCCCCGGTGCTGACTCCCTCGACGGTGCGCCATCCTTAATGTCAGACTCGAGCTCTTTCTATTCTACTTCGCCTACAACAGGACCAGTTACCGAATCGCTCCTTGCCCTTCCACCTCTGCGATTTGGGGAGACGGATTCGCCGACGAGTCAAACTTTGAGTCACAGCCCCAAGCTCCCCCCTCTTGTTTCTCGACATGAGCCGGTCCGATTGCCCCCGATTAGACACTATGTCGAGAATAGGCACCAATTGCCTACAGCACCGAGCTCTCCCTCAGAACCCTCGTTGAGGTTATCCAACTCGGCGCCCCACAGTCTTGACTGTGAGATGTTACACGGAACAAATTCGAAGATGAAGCTGAGCAATTTATTGATATAAATTGTAGAAGAGGAGGCGCTAGAAGTACGAAAGGAGAGCTTAGATCTAGTAGGTCTATATCGATATTTCATTTAGGTTAAGCGGTGTCTTGGGTGTAGGCGAGCCGATTTTATGGGTTTTTTTTTTCTTTTGTCACCTTTCCTTTTTCTCTGGTTATATGGGAAATGATGGCTCGGATACCCTTTGGATACCCTGTGGACACTTGTGGAAAACTACCTGTAGGTTCGATCATCTATCGTTAATCGAGTCAGGACCACTCCTGTACTACACATACTACTATAACGAGCGCACCCACTAACACTGTTTACTGCTGGAAGATTTCGTGATAATTGAAATAGGACGAGATAGAGAAACAATAAAGAGTGGGGATAAGAGACCACATGCTTTGAATCTATCACTCGACACGGCTTCTGGATCGTCCAGTATAAGACAGATATGGGACCAATAAATATGTAAACAGTTCGTCTGCATATGATGAAAAACCGGGAGACAAAGCACACTATCGTAGCTAGGTAGGGCTCACAATTTACATACTATCTGCTAAACGACTCAATATCCATAAAAAAATGTTGCTTACTTACAACACTGCACACGTACGGCATTGTTTGAAGTAGGGTCTAGGAGGGGGGGCATAGGGCCATCAAATCGACAAGGGGGGAGGAGGAGGCAAAGATGAAGGCGGCCACAATATGTAAGCAGTTTGACCGGTGAGCGTGGATATGGGGCTAGATGGAAAATGGCGCTGAATGATGTACACCACAGAAACATGCACTTACATGCAAATACATACCTCTCTCTCTGTGTGTGTGTGTGTGTGCGCGCGTGCGTGTGAGTCCTGAACTAAGTGAAGTAGATGACGCACATCTGGTTTCTCCGCCGTCTTTTCCTTCCAACCCCTTTTCTCATACATACCTACATGGTGGAAAAGGAATTGTGGATATATAGTACGTAGTAGTGTATACCGATTTATGTGGATTGAATACATAGAAAGAAAAACCCAACCAAGTAAACGCCTAGATCATAAACCACGATGGGCGGCTACCGCTGCCGAAAACCATAGATCGACCCATATGGGAGAGTGGAGCGATCTCTGGGCACACACATACATACCGCCTAGTCTTATGGATGGTGGTTGTTCGGTATGTACCAACCTTGGCGGCGCGATGAAAAGAAAAGAACCGCCCCCCCCCCCCAAGATTGTATGGGGGTAGTGGAATAAGACCGGACAGATCATGGAGATCAACAAGTTTTATGCATGCAGATCTCCTATCGTCGCCCCCTCCACTACTTCTCTCCCTCTGTGCCTCCTGTCTCTCTTCCCTCCTCCGCTCTCCCCGAAGAAAGGAGAGACGAAGCAAAGGTAGAAGGTAGGAACTAAAGAGAGGGAAAGGAATAATGAAAGAGAGAAAAAAAAATTTAAACGAGAAGAAACGGGAAGCTAGGAAGCTTGGAAGTTTTCTTGTTATTCGCTTGGTATATGCATGCATCCTCCCCCCCTGTTGAATTTGCAACCTGCAATTCTCTAGGTTAGATCCTTTCTTTTACAAAAAGCCTATTCGCTTTTTTCACCCCCTGTTGTCGATTATCTACTTGCATCAGGGAACGAACAGATCGCCCCGTATCGTGCAGTTGGGTACATACATGGGCACGACGAGGAGGGAGAGGGAGAGGAGAGAGAGAGGGGGGGGGGGGGGGGGGGGGGGAAGCCGATCCAGCAAAGCAAATCACGCGGAACCGTAAACACATACGTAGTTCCTAGTCTGGTCATTATCCTTATTATAATGAATGATACCTTAAACCTGGGTTAACCTTAGTTTCCCCATTCCACTCCAGTCTGCCTTCTAATCAACTTAAACTAGGCGTTGTGTAGGTAAAACGGGATTCCGTGTTTCTAATTGTAATTTTTGTTATTACGAGCACGACTGTTATAATGATGAGGCATATGAGGCATCCTTGCCGGCGAATACCTGCCACCCACGCACTATTGGTGCAGTAGTGGTGAGGCAACCTTCCACTAGTCCTAACGTAGTCTGAAATAGTCTGAAGAGAAAGGGGTCATGGCTAGTGAGAGAGGGCAGCTGAGAGAAGCTTGGAAGCTTGGAAGAGGCCTAGGTCGTGACGATCATGGTGGAAGAATTTTTCTATCTTGTAGGTTCTTAGGTAAAAGATATGTATACGCACAAGCCTGTTATGTTATTAAAGCAGGGTTGTCGCCTCGGGGTGGATACAGCTGAAGAACGGGTTGAAGATATCCGAATCTGACAGATCTGCGCCAATTACCCATTAGTACCATGGAGATCTTCGAAACTACGAGATACTACCCTACCTACCACCACCAGGCATCGGAGCCACTATACAGTAAAAGCGGAACGGTAGAGGGGAAAAGAGAACGGGGGGCGTAGGTAGGGGCAGTAATAGAAGCAAAGGCTTACTATTTGCCTCAGTCCTCGTTGATCGAGTAAGAGGTTATCTACATGCAGTCAGGCTAGGCGCCGTTATTCTCCAACCGTGCTTCAACGGTTGTCGGCTCTAGCGGCTTAGCTCATGCATCTGCGGCGTAAGTTTGCCCGAGATTATGCTGGGCTGGACTCACCAGTGTGGGAATGGTCATGCCCTTCTCGGGAAAGGGAGCTGGAAGAGGGCAAGACTAACGCCAGGAATGGTCCTGTTTAGGTTGACGTTACTCGCGTGCCGGGCTGTTGGGTTTCCCCTCCCTCTCCCAATAACCAAGTCCTCTCTCGCATCCACTTTGTGTACACCCCGGAAATGCGGTCGATCGTGATCTAGCCGAGACAGGTGCAACTTCAGCTTCAAGAAGCAACAACTCCTGCTGCTCCTCGTCCGCCCCCCCCCTCACCCCCCTCCTGCCTGCGGGGAGGGGGGGAAGGGAAGGTAGGTATACTTATGGATTCGCCGACTTGTCAACCCCGACTCATTTGCCGATGGAGACGTTCTGACTATTGAAATAATACCGACCTCGATCCTGGACCAGAACGACAACGACATGGATATGGGGGATAGGTAGAAGAAGAGAAGACAAAAAAAAAGGAGAAAAAGGTCGCGGAATATGCGGTAGTAGGGGCGGAACAAACGCAAGCTGAAAGCTGGTAGGGAACACCCCTCCACCATTGGAAGACACAATACACAACTGGCGTCCCGACGGGCTGGGATGACTCGCGCAGGGATGTTTGAGGTTGAGGTTTGGGGCTGCGGATCACAATCCTGTTGGCCGGTATTGCAAATATCCTCTGATATGCCCAACCCTTGCACAGGGTCGATCATAGATCGATAGCAGCTCTCGTTGGTCGCCGAACCCTGCAATTCCAACGCATTCGCGTCCTTCGTCACACCCCCCCCCCCCCCCCCCCCCCCTCCCCTCCCCTCCCCCGGTCTGATATGATTTCTATGCAAGATCCGCTGGTGAGAGATTGTGTCACCCCAAAGCCGGTTCTCTGTCGTTTAGACAATACCGCCCAGGCCGGTGTATGATTCCTACTTGATGCAGATGCACTCAGAAAGAAATACAACCGGGGAGTGAAGGGGAGAGGGGAGAGGGGAGAAAAGGTACAGTGCATACATGTAATTGTAAGTGAGGCTGAGAGATAGATGGAAGAAGAAGGATAAGAAGAACAATAGACACAAAAACAAAAGGACATGTCGGGTTGGTCCAGATCAGATCCAGTTGGCGTCCCCCCTTAACAACCCTCCCCCACCTATTTATGTATATCGTGGCATGTCTACATACATACATAGCCTTTACACCCACGGGACCATCCGAGTAGACCGTTTGCCACGCTCCGCAGTTTCCTGTGCGCTGTCGGGAGCCGATGAAAGGCCGTGTTATATGTCACAGCATGCAGACCGTATATTAGCGTGCCCGAGGTTCGCAATCCTTTGTTTTCTGTACCGACACTAGGCCAAGAATTTTCATCTCTGTGGTCTTAGCCCGTCCTTTACCAGCATCGCACAACATGGCACAGCGGTAGCATGCATTCGGACCAGCTAAACGGATGTAGCACAGTATGGGATTATGTGCGTTGGCGGCATACCCATTCAAGACAAGGAAGTGGTCGAGACGGGGGGAGGGGGTGAGAGAGACGAGTCCCCTCGCTCATTCTGTCCCAAGTCCACGGCAGCAAAAGCTTCTCCAGGGCCCAGCGATCTGGTTCAACTGTTCTCGGTTATCGACGAAAGATCTCCGCTCCCTGTTGCATATAGGTAGGCTCATAAACGTCTAGGTTAGCTTAGGTTAGGTATGTATGTAATACCTCCCTTCTAGCTAGGTAGGTAGGTAGGTAGGTAGGTAGGTATTCAACGACCCCCCTCCCCCCCCCCCCTTTAATGATGGGCAACAGGGGGGCTCGACACACCCACACCCACACCCAAATATACATACTCTTATCATAACGCACAATTCATTCATTAACTCATTTATTCATTCATTCGACAAGACAAGCGCACAAGTCGCCCTCACTGCTCGAGTCAAAGCTAAGTCAAGCCAAGACAAGCCAAGACAAGCCCCGCGATCTGCCTCCTCGTCATGCCTTTCGTCTCTAGCTGTAGGTAGACTGGTTGATTGAATTATATCATCGTGCTGTCCGGCAAGCTTGCCGTGCTAGGGTATATTCAGGAAGAATTAGAAAGCCAAACGTTCTTTGCAATGAAAAAGGACCTGGCCCTCTAGGGTTGAAACTTCATGAAGTTACTATCATGAAGCTCCCTGCCAGCTCTTCACATCGATCCGCATGCGACGTCGCTGCCACCACCATCACCGCCACCACCAAGCTATCCACGACAGGTACAGCAGATATTTCTTCAGTAATCTCGTAGGTCTCGGCCAAACGTTTTCGGGATTACACACGCGTGCACCCACACCCACACACGCCACAGGCCAAAGCCGAACCTGATGGATGGTCACACTCCCTCTCCTCGTTGATTCACCCCCTAGCATGTATCTCTTAACGGTCAAAAAAGTAGTCTAACGTGGCTGTTGCTAGGGCTCCGATTAGCTTTTCACATGCTCTGCCACGATCACTTCATACCTTTGCATCTACGTCGACGACACAAGCATCTTAAGCTCACGCCTAGTTGTAATAGGACTATATAATCGCCTTGAAAGAACGGCCGTGAGACTCGGTTGAGCTAGAGTGTAGCTAGGTACAGAACTGTATGTATCCTGAGGACTGGCCAAGTCTATCTTTCGTGATCTTATTGGTCAGCTCGCGTGACCATCACCTCTCCTTACCCTGCTATGAGCTACGGCGCGCGCCGCTGCAATCCGTGCGTTGGCCTCGCTTAGTTGTTTCACAGGAGTATCCCGTTCTACTATAGAGCTTGCCCCAGAGTCAGGACCGGGGCTGCCTCCACTAGGCGTAACTCTCCTGAACGTAAGTTCAGTACTGGCAGACTCGTGGCTTTTCTTGATCGGTCTGCGTTGGGGGTCCCGGACGACCGCGTTGGTCCCGCTGACAGAGCCGTGAGCAAAGAAGCTGTCTTTCTGGGTAGACTGGGGACTCCGATCTTCTCGGGGCCGCATTGATGATGCCACGCCAGTCGCAGGTTCAGTGTGACTTCGGCTCTCTTCAATAACCAAACTCTGTATCTCGCCACCGGTCTTTCGTCGGGGAACTTGCTCATCACACGGGCGCAGCTCGATATTATCACCGCCTTCCTGCTTTTCGACTCCCCAGTGTTGCGTTAAACGGCCCGCTGGAGCAGGGAATGCATCATCACCAGGCACAAAGGAAAAGCTCGAGAAGCCCCTCCGGTGCTTGAAATCCCGTCTTGGCTGCCCAAGTCTTTCTTGGGGGGTGGTCGGATATCGACCCCGTGGAAAGGCGTCGTCATCTTCGTCAAGTAAACGTCCTAAAACGCATTGTCTATTATACCATCCACCCGCTTCGGAATCGTGTGTATTAGCGTCGGATCCGTCACTAGAACCTGTAGGGGCTAGAACGTCGTCTAAGAACAGCGCGCGTGGCTCTCTTATAAACTTGTTGGCCAGTGCCGGTTTCGCCTCCAGTGTCACTGCTGAACTATCTTGACAAGCCTGCTCAGTAGGCCGCCAAGTACGATACCTCCGTCTACCCCTCTGGCAATGATGCGCATTGGCTCTAGCGGCCGCTTCGAGCCGTTCTAGTTTCTCACTGATCAGTTTGTCGTTGTCTTTGTCTAAAATCTTCGGTAGCGCAACTAACAACAAGTGTTGTTAGTTGTCATCTGCCACTGCCTTTTCCTTCGAAAGCGGCATACTTACCTCTCCTGGCGTTACCATGCGCAGATGAGCCCCTAGATCCTATGTCGTCGGTAGGTTTCAAGGTCCACTGGCTTTCCCCCAAAGGAACGACCGATGAAGATTCTGGGAGAATCGTATGATTAGGTTTGCCACATGGTTTGTCGTGTTGCCCCCTAGATATGTCATCCCTATGGTGTGAACTTAGCCGGGTGAGCCTCGAGATAAGCCCCTTGGCTTCAGGTCCGCTCCTGTCAACAATGCTATGCGTTCTTGCCAGTGCGACCGCCTCCAAGCCTTCTCGAGAGGTTCTAGAGAGGAGAACCTCCAACCTCTTGATCTCAGCCTTGTACTGTATTTCACGCGTGAGCCAATCGTCAACCAGTGATTTGAATTCTTCTAGGTTTTGTTCTAATGACTGCTTTACGCCGGCGTAGGCTGCGTCCACCGCGCGCATCTTCTCGCGAGAAACTGCGAAACCCTCGATGAGGTGCAAGACATATGTGTTGTATTCGACGGGTATGGGGCTTAGAATTCCGTTACTCATGATAGCAACCTGGAGGGCGTCAACCATTTGCTCCAAGGAGGGGTTGTACCAGATCCTGTCCTGTTCGCGAACAAGCAGGCCACCGTTGCTGCCGGAAGCGAGCCGCTCGGGTGAGTTAGAGGCGCGGCTATTCAAGCTTAGATAAGCTGAGACTTGAGATGGATCATGTTTGCGGCATTCACCTGGTTGTAGCTCGTGGGCTGATGTACGCTCGGAGGTGGTGGGTGACCGGGGAGTATTGCATGTGCGCGAGCGTTGCCCCAGTCGCAGCCAGCTTAGGTCGGCCATGATGATCTGGCACGAATGAATAGGCAGGGCGGGCTAGGAGACTGGCACTGGGAATCGAGCTGGTCCCGACTAGAGAATCATCCCCGGGGTAGGAAAAACATGTGCTGGGGATGGGCACTTGCACAAGCTGGGTGGGTGCAAGGTGCAAGATGCATAGGTATTTACCCGGGTGGGAGGGGGGGGGGGAGGGGGGGGAGGATGGGCAGAGGATGGAAAAGATGGCGAGTATATGGCTGGGAGAGCCTAGAAGGAAGTTGCCATTTGCTGTGATTGTCGGACTTTGGCAACCAAGAGATTGGATAAGGAATATGGAAAGTCGACAGCAGCTGATTCACCCGGACCTTCCATTGTTTACTTCATGCCCACAGGATCACCATAGCTACGCCTATGCCCATCTCATTACCTACCTAAGTTAGGGGTAGATATATTTACCAATTTATCTTAGCAGCAGCTATTAGCAGCTGCCAGGCTTCTCGGGATATATAAAGCAATACAACTATGATTAAAAAAGAAAAAAAAATGGAAAATGGAAAAACAGCTGGTCTAGATTAGTCAAATAGGTCACCTGCCCTCTGCCGACGTCTCGACCTTCCTTCCAGTCCATCTGCAAAAAGTTCCTTGCCTGCATTGCTGCCGAATTTATCTGGGAACAACTCCTTCGCCGATTTCCCAGCCACGCCCTTAATTGCGAACCCTTGATTTGAGCTCCTTCGATTTGCCGTACCACGGATGTTGAACGCCGCCTCCGTCGTCCCACCTGGTCCCGTAATCCTGGCGGCTAATTTGCCGCTCCCCGGTGCCGAGATGCGGTCTTCAAGCCTCCGGCTTTGTGCTGGTGGTGCATCATTACTCCCATCCATTAATGGTAGTGTGATACCCTTAGCTAACAGGGTAGCCGCATCCTCGGTGCTGTCGCCAAGACGCCCACCTCCCGACGACTGGCTGTCCGGGAATAGCTCTCTGGTTTGGTTTCTACGAGATAGACGGCTCTTTATAGCGCGAGCGCTCTGCCGGTTCCGATCCCGGTCTCGGTCTCGGTCTCGGTCCCGCGCACCCGACCCATCGCTGGCGAAGCCATCCATGCTCCGATCACCGTCTCGATCGCGCGCCGGAGAAGCTGACCGATCCCTCGAAGTCCCGCCCCTCTTGTCACCACCAGGAAATAGTTCTTTGCCGCGATTCTCGTTCCAATATGAGGTCCTCCGCTCGTCTCTGTCGGAACCAGGCGTGTATGAGCGCCTCCGCCGGGGCCGCGGTTGCGCTGCGCGGCTGGCCAACGCAGCTTCGTCGTCATCGTATAGACTCACGTCAAATTGTTCGCCAGACTCGTAAGAGTTGCGCTGTCTGGACCGTCGACGGGGGCCATTGTCGCCGCCCCGATCACGGTACCTTCTGGCCTCGTTCCGACGCCGCCGTTCTTCCGGATCGTATTCGGGGTTCAGGAGGTAGAATCGACTCCTGGACGCAGCACCTACTTGCTTCCTGTCGGAGAAAAGGGCTGGCCGAACTTGCAGAATGACCTCGGGGGTTTGAGAGAACGGTTTTGCCGGGAGGAGCGTTCGCGGGGGGAGTTGGTTGATATCTTGAGTGCTTCCGGCTACCAGACAGGCCAGAGCTTGTGACGCAGCGGGCTCCGAGGCGAATACAAGGTTGGCGGACGAGTCGTCAATCCACTCAATCTTCTCTACAGCGTCTTCGGGGTGGTGCTCTGCGACGTATGCCTTGACCTGACTGGGATTAAGAATATCGAGACCTCTGATGTGGACCTTAGTGGGCGCGAGCGCATCTGGGTTCTCGTCTATTTCACCGGGAGAGCGGCTGCGCTATGTGATGGGAAAAGCCGCGTCAGCTAGAATATAGAGGAGATAAGAGCAACAGGGCTGATGACTTACAGAGGTATCTTGGATGTCGGGTTCGGGGATGATGGGCTCGTCGGGGACTAGGTCCACGTCGACATCCATCTCTAGGTCGAGATCCATCGAGTCCATGATGATTGCCTTATCCGCACGTCACGATCGTCGAGAGGGCTTTTCGGAACGATGCTCGGCCGTCCGGGTACTATTACACGGTGGGCGCGTCGAAGAGATATAACCTAGAAGATACGTATTGGAGTAGCTATTGAGGATTTAGGATTGGCGTGCCGAGATTCGCCATAGACGGCTGTAGGGCTGTAGATATCCGCTCTATGTATACACGTACGTATTCAGGTATGCATGAATGGGTATAATAGTTGGTTGGTAGATAGGTATATCAAGGTGTGTATTGATGCGAATGGTGTTATAGGTGGTAAGGTTGGGCACGGCATGTACCTAGGTTAGTATCATGGATGCATTGTTTGGTAAGTACTTAATGCTAAGTAATGCTAAGTAGGTAGGTAGGTAGAAGACGGCAGGACAGGAAGACAAATCCACACGACCCACAATTGATTAGATTAGTAGTGAAAAGCGGGTTTTACTGTACATCTGATATAGGCACACAGTTATGTACCTATGTAGGTACTTGGTTACACTTGCTTGAATAGCAAACTCACATCTGGAACGATAGCACGTGTATATGTTATTCTATCACAGCTCTTATTACGCCTCTCAAGTTTTAGGTGCTCCACCGTCCACGCTTATTTATCCTTTGGGAGCCTTGAAACCGACCTTCTCTGCCCATCCTAGTGGGTACCTCACTCTCCAAAATGGGTTCATCAATATACTTACCTACTGCTTGGTCTCACTGCTATCGTCACACCTGCTAAAAGGAATAAAGGACAATTATAGGGGGGTAAATAGGGGGGTAAGAAGGGGGGGGAGGGGAGGAAGAAGGGGTGTGTAAACTGGTGCAGCAGCTTATTGCAGATAATGTGGTTACGCCATCGCCGGAACTCCTTTGTCCTGTCTATTCGCCGCCCCCTATATTCCAGCTCCCGTCTTCTTCTAGATAGCTACATTGACTTAGCATGCCCTCTAAACCGTTTCCACCCCACATCTATGAAGCTCCATGGGTGTCTGAATACACGCTGTTCGCTGTAGTTTTGCTCGCGAGCCCTCGCCTCCCTCACCCGCCGAGGGCGAACTGAAGCTGGCTGTTCGCGTCATTTCTGATGCCGTCCGTTTCAACGTTGGAAATGACGGCATAATTTCCCCCGCCGATGGCCGGTCCTCCCCCCTCGCATGGTCGTCTTCGAAATCATCGACCTGGTCTAATAACGCGTCGTACTCCCAGCTCGCCTCAAGTCCTTCTAGGTAGCAGGGGGACCGCCTGAGGAAGTGCCACGAGAACGTGTCTGAGAGCATGGCAATGTATAGAGACTCCACCTTGCCATTCGGAGAGCATACAGCGCAATACTTCCGCAAGAATTCTAGGTCGTACTTGGCGCCGACTAACCCTGGTTCCAGAGGCCTGAGCATCGGAAGGCCTTGCAATGTGGCGGCGTCGCAGAGTCGTGCCTGCAACGGCGCCCAGTCTCTCCCTCGGAGTAGACTCCCAAACGCCTTGGACACCGCTGCCGAGAATGACTCGCCGTCTGTCCCACCCACTGCCAGCATCTGGTGAAGACCGCGGGATAGGCACCGCTTGTATGCGTTAGTGTCCTTTTCGAATGGGAACGGCTGCGACGCGGTTGGCAAGAGCGATACGTGCACTGTCCACGATGCTGCCGTCATCTGCTCGGATACCTTGTCATCGGCTATGGCCCGGCGAGGCCCGTGGGTTCGGCTTGGTGATGCTCGCATCAACGCGGCTACGTGGTGATTCGATGGTCGTGATCGGTGAGCAGCAGTCCACTCGAAGTTTTTTGATTGTTCCGGTTCTGATGTCGACCCCCGTCGTTGTGGGTTAAAAGACGTCTCCGGTATTGCGCTATCCTCTAACGCCTCTACACGCTCTTCTAACGCTATGGAAGCCTCGTCAAGCTCTGCTACCCTATCGCCGAGTCTTTGCAGGGTGTCATCTTGGGCGTCTAGACGTTCGTCATATGAGATGAAACGATTTTCGTGGAAACCCTGTCTTCTTTCAAGCTGTTCAATCGACTGCCACACACGATTCACGTTCCGATAGCAGTCTTTCATCTCCTGGCCAGCCTCTTCTTTGTTGTTCTCAACCTGCTCCTCTAGGTCTCCTAAGCGCCTCACAACACCACCGAGAGCACTGCCGATCCCCGTCTGATTCTCCCGGTCTAATTGTCCTTCGAGAGCCTGGATGCGCCGTCTGAGTTCATCAACCTCGCTCTTGTCCGGTGGTGGCTCGGGGGCCTTGATATGATAGCACGAGAGGTGGCCACATTGGCAGGATACGCCGGGTAAGTCCTGATTCAGAGTGAAGCCAACGCACGCGCAGCGCTGGCCCTTGATCTCCGGGTTGAGAAGAATGTATCGGCAACGTCCACTGGGCAGTTTGTTCTCATCGATGTGGATAACGGACACGGCAGGTGACACCACCCGAGGGGACGGAGAAGACTGTGCAGACATGTCGGCTGCTGTGCGGGTGATAGAACGCCCAACCCTTGGAGGTATGTCCAGTTCGTAATGGGTCACTCAGACCCGGCGCTGTGTTACGCACAAGCGACAACTTGCAACCCTTACTATGGATTGAGACCAGGAGAAGTCGAAAGCCAGCCAGTGGGTTTTACTTGGTCCATGGAATAACTTGTCTTGCGGCACCCATGTACCACATATTTACGTAGAAGATCGTTCAAGGTGCTGAGGGTTCCGCTGCTGAGATGACCGTTCGGATCCCAAGGGACGACTGGAGGCAGGGCGAGAGGGAACAGCACCGCGATGGGATAGATGCTATTTTTACAGTCGCAGGCTAGGTCAGGGCAAGCTAACAGTTTGCTAGGTTAGAGACTTGGGACCAAGTCCATAGTCTGCGGGCAGCGTGCCGAGAATATCTGCGTGAAATATTGAAGCAGTTATGGGCAAGGAAAAGGGGCGACGGACGATGGGCGACGGGTAATGGCAGATCACAAGCAAGATATTGGGCGGGCAAATGGTAAAAACTGCGCCCAGCAAGTTGTAGGAAGTTGATGCAAGGAGAAGAGGATGTCACCAGGTGCTCAGTCGATTAATGTATAGTATTCCTATGTTCGCAGGGGATCCGCTGCAGATAAAGTGATAGGCTAGAAATGATCGGGATGGATATCAGATACCGGCTCGGTTGCAGGGGTTTCGTGAGGGTTCAGATCATCAGTCTATGTACCCAGCCCAAGGCATTGTCGATTTCCACCTACGACCAAGCAGGTACTTACACCTACTCTGTGGGTACCCCCACCATTAATACGCCATATTGTAGTTTCGTCAGAAGCTCGATAGTATACTGTAGCGCAGTAGGCCCGAATGGGACGTTGAACATACCCAGGGGACTTTGGTAAAGTGATCTCCTCAAGGCCCGTGTACATACGACCCGCGTTTCCCTGCTGCGACTTTATCAGCAAAGTCAGCATTGATTCAGCACAAGCGGCCGAGGAGAAAGGATGGGAAAGCCACACTGCCACATGGATACGGAGTCAGTGAGGGCGTTAAGAGAGAAGAGTGTGTGGGGGGAAGCCCGATAAGGACAGCGGACATGAACAGAGCGATGATACCTGATTGGTTGTCTTGTTCTCACCCCAAATCCCATCTCCAGGGGGTGGGACCGGAGGTGGGAGGAAGAAAAAGGGGAGGGGGAGAATGGGGGGAGGGGTGTGTGTGTGTGTGTGGAAAGAGTCAAGGAGAGAGTTGAGCGGCATAAAACTCCCGCCTCCCACTCTGTAATTACATGCTGCTACGACTTGTATCAAATGTGGAATGGTGCAAGGTTGTGAGCAAATACATCATTCTTGACAATACTGATGTGGGATGGCGACATTTCCAAGCCTCTTAAGTTGGGTACTGCTGCTACGTCGGGGCATTTTTACCCCCCTCGATATGTGACGCCGTATCTAGTTGAGTTGAGATATGACAAGTAGGTAGAGAGGAAGTCGATGGATCCTTGATAGATGTACGTACTTGTACATGTAATATTTATGTACGGCACATATATGCGCTCGTGGGTATATATATGTACATCATATAACTCGAGAGAGTAACGGCAGTAGTTATGGGCAAGGTGGTTTTACTTACATGTCTAGACCAAGTGAGGTTGAATACCTACCTACCCACCTTGGTGAGCCCCCCACGCCGTCAACGCACGGCTGAGATTCCCCGACCGAACACGGCAGACAGAACAGGACAGGACAGGTGGGTTTAGACAACCCACAAGATGAAAATAGGAGTAAGAGGGAGGGAGGGAGGGAAGGGAGAGGGTACATAGGTACTACACAAGGATCAGGTCAGTGATCTTGAGGGGGGGGGGAAGTAGATGAGCTAGGCATGCATCTATCAATGTATCAAATACTTGTTCTTTGTGGACATATCTGCGGGAACCTATAGGCTGGTGATATAGGTTGATAACAATATCCGGTCCTTACCCTCCTACGCCGTTCTCTTTTCCTTTTCTTTTTCTTTTCACATGCGAAGGAAGGGAGGGAAAGAGGGGAAGGGGGAAGACGAGAGAGAGAGGAAGAGAGAAATGGATGGATGGATGGATGGGTGGGTGGGTGAGCGGGTTGACAATGCGTAGCAGTACATTTTCTATCTGCTCGGTCTGGGATACAAATAGAAGAGGCGGGGAAATTCATACACACATTGGAATATGCACGAAATCTTCTTGAGGTCGTGTACCTATCTCTGCAGGTAAATTCTACACCTGAGCACCCGAGCACCTCAATGCGTGGTTATCATCAGGCCAGGGTATGACAAGGTACTCCGTACACAGAAAAGAAAGCAAGAAAAGAAAGCGAAAAGGTGACGCTCAGGATGATGAATCTTGGGGTTTATCGGGGTAAAAGTGGCCGAAAGGAAGTTGGAAGAAGTAGACTTGAGTAAGTACTACATCTACCACATACATACATACTTCCTCCACCTACATACACAGTATGTACCTAGTAAGTACTGTAGGCAGATGGGCACATTATGTAGGTAGTAGGTAGCAAGTAGTACATACCTCGTAGCAGTAGTTACATAATCTTAAGTAAGTTGAAGTTCAATTCTGAGACGAGATGGATCGGATCGGACCTGAGCTGACAAGGCCAGGGTTAACTATACGTACCTAACCTAGTACATACACACATGTAGATACTAGGTACGTAGTCTGGGCAATTTCCGGGCATGTGCTATTTTTCTTCTTACAAGTAAAAATAGAAAAGAGGGTAAAAAGAAGAGAGAGAGAGAGAGAAGGACATGAACCTGTGGAAGGCTACTAACTATGATGTAGTACTAGTATGTAGGTAGTTAGGTACTTAGGTAGTAACGTAGGTAACCCCCCAAATACCCCACCTTCATCATACACTAAGTAAGTACTAAGGTTAGGTAATATGTATGTACCTAACTAGGTATCGCCGCATTCCGACTCCCCGCCATCCATGCATTCACTGACCTAAGTTTGAGAAAAGTAAACTACTACTACTACTTACTTACTTAGCACACACACACACACACACACCCACACACACACCGGACGGATTACATTATAGAAAGGGAGCGAGTTAGGTATCACAAATCTACACATACCGATGTGCTAGGGCTGTAACATAGGTGGCACTCGATCACCTACTAGATAGGCAGTGCCGTCGCCTGCCAGTGTAATGTGTCTTGCCACACCACCTCAACCTCGACCTTGACCTCGACAAGAACAACTCCCTACTTCAGCACCATGTCCGATCCCCTCGCTGCTCTTGCCTCCCTCCTTCGCGCCTCCAGTATACAAGATCACGACGAGGTTCTAAAGGCAGCCAATGCAGCCCTCAAAGTCTCCAAATCCAACTTAAATGCCCAACACACCAGAGTCGTTGCCCTTCTCAAGCTCGACCGTTTCGACGATGCCCTGCGCGCCATAGCTGAAGGCGGACAACCCTTGGAGAAGGAGTGTGTGCTCGAGAAGTCCTATGCACTCTACAAGACAGGCCAACTACAGGATGCCCGTAATACCCTTACTTCCAGCCCCTCCGTCAAGTCCTCGCGCGCTTTCCGTCATCTTGCTGCCCAGATCGCCTATCGCGCCGAAGCTTTTCAAGACGCAGCTGATGAATACCGGCGTCTCGCCTCTGAGTCCGGCGGTTTGCCTGGCGAGGAGAATGACCTCAAGATCAATCTCCTTGCTACTAATTCCCAACTCGAATGGAATGGCCTCGGTCACCTAGTTGATGCTCGGCATGGCCAGCCTTCACGTGAGGACCTAGAGGCCTTCGAGACGGCATACAATGCCGCCTGTGCTTATATTGCACGGGGGGACCTTGCAAGAGCCTCTGTCCTTCTGAAGCGTGCTAGGGACCTATGCGAGGCTAGTGAAGATCTGTCTGATGACGAGAAGACAGCAGAGCTGTTGCCTATCCTAGTCCAGCATGCCTATGTTCTCACTCTCTTAGGCCAAGCAACAGAGGCTGCCGCATTACAGAAGTCGGTTACAGTATCCAAGTCCGTCATGCCGTCACCCTCCCCGTACCTATTCTAATATCACGTTACCTAACAGTTCTAAATAGCATAGTAGAACCACCCACTAGGGTGGTTGCTCAGAACAACCAAGTTGCCATTGGAATTGGCGAGGGTAATCCTTACCTTACCCAGCGCCTCCTGGAGTCATCTTCCACACTTGTTACCAAGGACAAGCTTTTTGAGTACCAGGCGTCTATATTAAGACGCAATAAGTATGCCATAGAACTGCAGGCACAAAAATTTAGGGGAGTGGAAGAGTCTGCTGCGAAGCAGATTTTCGAAGCTACGAATTCTGCGATTTCAATAGGTATCGCTGGTCTCGGTGTTCTTGGTGCAGCTGCTCACACTCATCTTGGCACCGGCCATGTGGCCGCGAGGCAGCTACTCCCTATGCTCGAGAAACGGCCCAATGATGTGGGCCTCCTCTTGACGATTATCCAGCTTTACCTGCAGATGCAACGTCCTGGTCCGGCCCTCGCGCTTCTCGAAACATTTCTAAAGCGCCTTGAGACGGCATCAACTCCAGGCCATGAAGATGTTCGATTCGCACCAGGTCTCGTTGCTGTCGCCGTCGCCTTGTATCGCCTCCATGGCCGGCAAAACTCGATTTTCACCGAACTGGCAAAGGCCTCTGCCTATTGGCGTTCAAAGCCAGGCCAGACTTCCACATCGCTCCTCAGAAAAGGGGGCATAGAACTCCTTCATTCGTCCAACCCAGAAGACCTTGCTTCTGCGGGAGCGAACTTCGAAAATTTAGTGTCTAAGCTGGAAAGAGACGCCATTACCATCGCAGGGCTTGTAGCTTCTTTCGCAACAAGTGATTACAGCAAAGTAGAGCCATACCTTGAAAACCTTACCGACGTCCAGAGGCTCGTTGCTAGTACTGATGTCCATACTCTGATAGACGCCGGAGTGGCCTCTATCCCTGTCCGGGTGTCTTCGGGCAAGAAACGTGCAGCCGGGAACGAGCTTTCACGAGAAAAGGCCGCGAAACGCCGCCGGAAGAAGCGTCTGCCCAAGAACTACGAGGAAGGGAAGCTGCCCGACCCAGAGAGGTGGCTGCCACTCCGCGACCGTAGCACTTACCGGCCCAAGGGCAAGAAGGGCAGAAAGCGCGCTCAAGAGGCTACCCAGGGCGGCGTCGTCAAGGAGGAAGAGACCCTGGAGCTGGTGGGCGGTGCTGGTGCTGTTAAGGTCGAGAAGGCGACCGGAGGCCAAGGCGGAAAGAAAAAGAAGAAGGGCAAGAAATGAGAAAGCGGTGGCTCCGCCCTATTAATAACAAACTGCGTAAAAAAAGTGTTTAACAGATCTTGTTATCCTCTATAACGAGAAAAGGGGAAAGGGAAAAGGACCGTTCTGTTCCAGTCCCCTTCGATTATAATGACAGCGAAGGTATTCACACTAGTAAGAGGGCACATGTGCTTATAAGACATAGGAAGTATGAAACGCACTGCTGTCGAAACAAAATAAATTACCCCTTGCATAAACATAATACCGCCAGGCTTAGTTAATTAGGAGTATCTCGAATTCCCTCTTCCCTTCAGCCCCTATTCCACTCCTCACTTTGATCGTCATAATGGAATCAAGCGCTGCCGGCATTAGCCTCCTTATTAATATGTACATGTAAAATGAATGTCTGGCACCTCGGGCTTGCCGCAACATTTCGTGTGTGTGTGTGTGTGTGTGTGCACTCCCCGGTTATATATAACCCCAAATTACCTAAGCTTGAGCTAGTTTATCTCCCGAGGCTCTTCTGGCTTTGGAGAGAGAACTTCTCCTTCTCCCTTTTCTCTCTCTCGCATTCATCCCATGTCTATAGGTACATATATCGCTTCCACATTCCCAGAGTGGCTCGATAGCTTTCGATTTGCATTGCACCCAATTGATCCATCTCTTGAACTCCTGCACAATGTCGACTGCCCGCAAACTTTTTTTAACTATTGAGAAAATGAGGTGAGCCCGCTCGCTCCCCTTTCCACCCCCCTTTTTATATTTTTATTAAAACAAAACACTACGCGTGGACCGCTTGAACCACTGGACTTGGGAGCCTTTCCACTTCCTGAGCCGCTCCGTCGCTAGTTTCTTCTCCTGTCCCAGATGCCTCTTTCTCTACAGGGGAGCCCGGTTCCGGGGTAAAAAACTGTGCCTGTGGCGGGTCGGATAGACCCTCGTCCTCATCATCTAGTGGTGGTAAGGGTGACCGCCGCCCCTCTGAGAAGCTAATAGCTGCATCGCTATCTTCGTCCGATGGAACAGTCAAGCCACCCATTGCCGCCGTCCTATGCGCCCTTGAAGAGGAGTACTTACGATGTAACTCCCGAAAAGACCTAGCTGTCGCAGTACTCGCGCTGGCGCCCGACCCACGCCGCTCAGACCGTCCTGCGAGCTCGCCGAGGACAGAGTGAAAATCATCATCGGCACTGACGGAGGACGTTGAACCTGGTTCGTCACCTGAGTGTCCTTGTTTGCGGTTCTTAATGCGATCATCTGTCGATATGCCGTGCAGTTCTTCTCCAAAGTTGATAACAGATGCCTTCTTGCCGTGCACGGTAAAGCTTCCGGTTCCGCGGGTGAGAACTTCGTCACGTATCGTTTCGTCCGACATGCCCCCGCTAGATGCAGAATCTTTCCCTCTTCTACTCCGGTGATGCGATAGGTGCCCTGCGCCGTCTCTTAATGTCCGCTGTAAGCTGCGGCGTATTTTGTTCCGCTCTAATCTGTCCTTGTCGGACCCAGGGACGCTTGGTCGCTTACCGTGGTCAAGCACTTCGTCGTTCTTGCCAGAGGGACTAGACTGCTGCTCTAATGTGCGCGCATGTTCTAGTTCGAGAAGCCCCGCCTGCTCGAGTACTTGCATCTCGCGAGCCTCTTCCTCGGCCTGTTCGTCGATGGCATCTTGTTCTGGTTTAGGCGACGGACTTGACGTAAATCGCGGAGGAGTAGATGGTGGAAAGAGCCTAGATGACGACGCGACGCTTGAAACCGATGTTTTCCTAGTGCTGGGCTGGTCAAAGCTGAGGGGTGGCATATCTTTGAATGCGGGAATACTCGCGCTAGTTGGTGGTGTTTGGAAGACGTCTGTGCCGGGTGAATCTCCGTCAGTCGGTCGGATGGACTCGGACGAATTGGGCTGTGACAGCGAGGCTTGGGATCGCGGACTCTGTTGTTGCGTTGCATGAGAACTACTTCTTGAATCTTTGGGCACATCTTTGGACCCGATGGCTAGCTTTCCGGTAGAAGAAGTGTTAGGTCGGGCTGGGCTCTCTCCGAGGTCGCCATTGACCTGTTTTTCCTCGTGAAGATCCAATGCAAGGACGTCCCGGTGACACTTCAGCCGCCAAATTTCGGTGCGAGACCATTTGAGTTGGGCTATTATTTTAGCAGCACCCACGCGAACTTGTTCTCGTGTCTTTTCCTGAATGGGGGCTAATATTAGGAGGTGTCGGGCGTTCCTGAGCTGAGTATCGAGTTGCTTCTGAGCAACTTGGAGCTTCTCCTCGGCCTCTTCGATCTTCTGCTGCATGATTTCTCTCCGAGCTACCAGAATGTCACGTGCCATTTGGTGATCAATCTTGCCCCGATTGATGGTCACCTCTCCCGTTGGTGTTTGAATAAGCTGGGTTGTGTCTGTATTGTCGAGTCTCCTGATAGCACGTCGGCTTTGTCCCTCATAGTTGCCCCCAACCAGACCACGCATTCTCACACCGGAGGTTCTGAAGGCAGCCGCGTAGTTAAGTTTAGCAAGCCAGTCATTCCTGTCTTCCTCACTTTGCGCCAAGAGAATTTCTTCCAGGCCACCATGTCTAACGTAGATAAAGGCGTTTTTATGTTTCTTATAGCTGTTGTCCCAAAGCGCAACCGCACCATCAGTGGACATCAATGCATCCGGCTTGAAATTCTCGAGGGGGGGGTTGAAGATAAGTGGTATACCATCATGGCCGGATTTTATGTGCAACTCGTACTGATGCATCAGATTCTTGACCCATGCAGTGTTACGGAAGAAATATAGTTGCGCGCCCGTTAAGATTGCACCCCATTCTTGCCATGGTGATCGTGTCTTCTTCTTCTTTGTGTCTTTGCGCCATAGTGTTCCCACTTTGGTAACCTTGATGTCTACAATGCCAGGATGGGCTTCTTGAGGGTTGTTTGCCGTCTTCTCTGTCATAAAAGCGTCTGGCCGTGACCGCGCTGACACAATCTGCAACACACCGGTCTTGAAAAAGGTCTTCTGTAGTTCTTTTAAGTTAAGCCTATTAGCTGTGCCTAGATAGCTATAGTGCTCTTCGAGGGGTATCTGGTCTTTCAGAGGTGGCCGTAGTGTATCTAGTTTGCCGTCGAGGATCAACGTGTATGGATCGATGGGATCTCTAGACCTTCGCATCGGTTCGTTCGCGTTGTTGTTCGGGAACACTGATTTCTTTTTCGACTTCAAACTTCCCGGGCGTTCGCCGTTCAGGATAAAATCATCCTCCACGTGTATGAAAGGAGTATAGCTGATATTATCATAAAAGCACTCGAGGACGTCATCGAATATGCCCTCGCCTCGAGTGTTCTTTAGATAATCGGCCTTCTGCATTTTGTACTTGTTGTTCTTATTGAAGACATCGGTGTGCAAGATGAGCAGGGAAAAGGCTATGAAATAAGCCTGGTCCGGTGTCGAGTAGATCCCAGGGTTGCATTCGTGATAGCGGTTAGCAAACGCTTGCAAACATCTGTCGATCTGCTGCGTCTCCTTGGGAAGCTCAGCTTCCATCAGGAGCTTCCGTATAGCCATGTCCATGGGCTCTTCGAAAAAGCTGAACGATCGCATATAACTCCGTAGCACCGCAGCCGAAAACGCATCGGTTTCCTTGGAGAGAGCACTCGCTATCACCCCTCGATTGAGCACCTCCTCAATGCGCGCTAGATATTTGGCAGGGGTATCGTCTTCCTTGCGCTCCGGAAGCGTGACGGGTTCCCTAGCCAGTTGCAGTGAGTTGTTCTTAGAGGTGTTGGAGCCAGGTGTCGCTGGTGTTAGACTACCCTGACGGAAGGGGTCGGTATTTTGTCGCATGCGACTGAGACCGAGGAGGTCACCAAAGCTTTTGCGGCCGGTAGAAGATGAGGTACGCACCGCCATGGGACGCTGATGGTCAACAGAAGCCTCCCCAAGAGAGCTCATCGTTGAAGACCTGCCCCTGAGAGTCAAATGAACCCTGGTTGGGGACGACTGACCTGAATTTCGAGAGTTGGGTCTGAATAAAGCTGTTGCGGGCGAGCCTGATGACTTCCCTAAGTTACTGAGACCGTGGCTCGGAGAGGCTAGGGGAGTTGACCGGTCTTGGCTAGTTGATGGACGGGAACGATCGGTAGGATGCCCTGTGGACGTCGAGGTACGGGGAAGGGAAGGGGTGTTGGAAGTCGTCATAGTTAACGCTGGCATCTTGGGCTTCTGGGGAAGATGTCCTAAGGGGAAAAGCGGTTCAGGTTGTTTCTGTTTGCGCCGGGGAAGTCGAAAGAAACTACTTGTGGAAGCTGTCGGTAGCTGCATAGATAGACCGTGATCAAATGAACTTCTGTCGGATCTTGACGATTCAGAGAAGCGAGTCACTGGTAGGCACAAGGCTGGGCCCTGATCTTCGTGACTGGGCGGGGGTGAGATGGAAGTGTGCGGCCTCCGGGGCTCCTCAAAGGTGACGGTCTGTTTACTAGTCGAGGCTGAGGCCGAGGCCGAGGAAGAGGTACGTGGATTTACCACCCTCCGCTTCTCCTTCTTGTTACCGGGAGAGAAAGTGAGCTTGGAGGGCAGTTCATGATCGCCCCGGGGGATATCGCTCGACCTCCGAATCCGCATAGGCATTTTAATCCGAGACGACTTCTTGGAGGGGTTTACGTCGGCGGTAGGCGCAGTGGTGATGATGGATGGAGCTGGGGGTGACTTCATGTTAGCAGAGTGGAAGAAGCGCGAGGAAAAGGCCGACCACGCACGTTGGGGCAAGGGCGGCGGCTTCTCGGCCTGCTGCTGCTGCTTCAATCTAGCCGATAGCTGGGAGTCGGAGGCATTGCGAAACCTCAACATGCTGAATCTACGGTGCTTTGGTGTTTCCTCCTGAATGGGCGGGGATTCGGGACGGTCGTAGGGATCCTCAGTTCTGGGGGGCAGGGTCGTGTCGGCTGAGGGCTTGCTAGCCTCGCCATTCGCAGCAGCATCGCCAGCAGCATCATCAAGGCCCGGGAGGGCCTCAGCTTGCGACTTGGCCGGAGGTTGCTGATCGGGAGCGATGGGGGTATTAGGGTCGAATAGGGTGGTGTGTCGCCGCATGTCGGTCTCGCTAGCCATGACGCCACGGCGTCGTAGGAAAGGCATAATTATGGGCGAAAAGGTCGCGTCGATCTAGAAATGACACGGACTTTGCCTTGCGGCTATGACTGGCAAACAGCGACAGCGACAGCGACAGCAATAGCAATGGCCGATGGTCATCACGTCAGGGTCTGCTACAACGGCGGTGACCCATTGTCATCAGTCGGTAGCCGGCGTCTTGAGGGGGGCAGCACTCTCGCAGAGACCGAGACAGAGACACCAAAGGACGGGCAGAAACAGGGAGGTCAGCTCAGGCAATGTAGGTTGGTAAAGGAGAGGCGGTAAAATAAAGCGTGGTGTAATTAGAAAGGTAGATAGGTAACCACAAAGCCAGAGGGATGTCGTGTCGAGTCGAGTCGGGTTCGAGAGAATGTAAGTAGGTAAGAGAGGTATGTATGTAAGAGGTGGTCGTACCTAGCAGCAGCAGTAGCAGCAGCAGCAGCATCAAGTAGCACTACCTACCTGTGTATGTAGCTAGTAGGTAGTAAGGTTAGTAAGTATGTATGTATGTATGTACGTACGTATATATGTAGTGGGTAAAGGTAGGTAGGTAGATTGGCGATTGATTTGATTGACAGTACAAAAAGGACTAGGCTGAAATCGATTTGATCGGGTTGAATGGGTCTAATGTTATTAGGTAGTACCTAGTAGTTGTGTGCTAGCCAGAGAGGTATGTATTGTCATCTGTTTTTGTACTGTGCGAGTAGAACCTTCAGTTTTGCGTACTCAAGCTCATTTACCTGTCTTGCGTGCCCTGAGCCCTGCGAGACATGCATTGACTCCATTCATGTCTTCTTTACAACCACATATACTTGCATGGGCGCGAAGAGGCTTATGTAGACGCATGAGCAGGCAGGTCGCTATGTCGCAAGTACATGTAAGTGATATATTGATATACCTGGGTCCCTTTTAGTTATCTCCATCCGTGGTACTGGGCTAATTTATCTCCGTGGCCCAAAGGTTCTTGTCCCTCCCGTCTTATTAGGTACCTGCTTAGCCTACCTATCATCTATCCTATATACCCAGTAAAATAAGTACCTAGTGTGTAGCTATTTAAGGTCACTTACAACTTACTTTTACTTAAGCGTTATATGTCGGGATTTTTAAGCCGATTAAAAAAAGGCAAATATTAAGTTCTTAAAATTAAATAAATAATCTTAACTTATTAACTTACCTACCTAGGTACCTATAAATACATGTAACATTAGTACGCAACCATAAAGTAAAGCAGGCACGTACCTAGGTGCACACTATTGCATATTTCAAGCTTCTTATCTTGGGCTAGGATGTCCATATATGGTGCACCAGCATCTGTAAGAAAGGAAAAATAAGCTAAGTACTTGTTGCAAGTTTGCCTTAGCTAGAGACTGCCCTTCGACCCCGCCATCTGTAACCTGCAGTACCAGACACCCAACCCGATACCTACTTACTACCTATGTATGTAGGTAATGAACCAACTTACCTAGCCTGTCTAACCTAACCTAAAACCTTAGATGGTAGTGCCCGTAGTACTTGCTAAGCAAGTCCAAGTAAGCAATGCCCTGCAGCTTAGGTTCCAAGTAGCTAATCAGATCTCGCCTTGAGATATGTCTAATCAGGCAACCACTTTTCCTTATTAGAGGCAGTGTGATAGTACTAGGTTATCAGACATCCCGTGCATACCTTAGCATTTTTATCCTACCTACCACTACCAGACCTACATCAAATCGTACACAACACAACATAGCACAACACAACACAGTCAGTCACAGATATCAAGTTGCCATTTGATATCTAGCCTACCTCCCTCTCGGCTCTTCATGTCATTGACTGCCAGTGCCAATCGGGCACAACCACCACCATGGTCGCTACATACATCTCGCATCCCTCTCTTCTGACAGTCCTCCTCTTACTCTACCTTACCATCTTCTTTGCCCCCTCTAATGCTACCACCCTCCCGCGAACAACATCCCCACTAGCAGACTCACGGAGTTCTTTGCTTGGTCGACTACTCCCCTTTCAGTCCACCTGGTCAAGAAAAACCACGAAGAATCTGAATCGCTGGCTCGAAACCCATCCAAAACTTGTCAACAATCTACGAGCCTATGAAGACCAGGTGGTCATCCGATTCAATGTCTCGACGATCCAACATGAAGCCGCCTTGCGGAAGGCCATTGACCAGGTAAGAAACGCAATTCCTTGAAAGGGGAAAGGGGGGAATTCAGCCAACCCCTACCCCAATGGTGTGGTCTGTCCTAATTAAGCATTTTACTTCCAGATGTTACTTGATGTTTGGGACTTCACGTCAAACTATACCGATATTCGACTTGAGGCCCGCCGGATCCGGCCCCTCTTAGGCATCTTGCCTCCATCCCTACAAGACAACCACTCCATACTGATTCCCGATCTTGCCCGCGTCGTTGCCGCTACTTACCCATCCAATGCGCCTCCCGACCCCGCCATACACTCCCTGTCAAACACTCGAGGCATTACTCCTGCGCACGATGTCGCATTGCCTAAGAGACAGGGCGTCGATGATGTCTTCTTCCATGATTATCAGCCACTATCTGTCATTAGCACGTGGATGCGGTTACTTGACTCCATGTTTAGAGGACGAGGCCTGGTTCGGATGATTAGTATTGGTAAATCCTACGAAGGCCACGATATCCCAGCCCTAAAGGTAGGTATGCGGCCGAATGATGTCACGGACGATGATCCTAACGAACGTCGAGACACAATCCTCATCACTGGCGGTATCCATGCAAGAGAGTGGATATCTACAAGCTCAGTCAACTATGTGGCATGGAGTTTCATTAGGTCAATCGACAAGGACCCAATGGTGACCAAGATTCTACAACACTTCGATCTCGTTTTCATTCCTGTTCTGAACCCTGATGGATACGAATATACTTGGGAAGTTGACCGTCTCTGGCGAAAGTCCCGCCAACGCACCAAGATGCAGTACTGTCCTGGATTTGACCTGGATCACGCCTTCGGGTTTCAATGGGACACAGCAGAACATCAGGGCGAACCTTGCTCGGAAAGCTACGGCGGAGATGAGCCCTTCCAAGCCATTGAGGCTGCTCGATTAGCTGACTGGGCCAGGAATGAAATGGAAAACGGGACTAATTTTGTGGGGTATCTTGACTTGCACTCCTATTCCCAACAGGTTTTATTCCCCTATGCATACTCTTGTAACGCTCAGCCTCCCAATATGGAGAACCTGGAGGAAGTAGCTATGAATATAGCAAAACATATGCGACTTTCAAATGGCGAAGTCTATACTGTCGCATCAGCATGTGAGGGCGCTGTCTCTGGCGTCTCGGGCGTGCACAAGACCCGGATCGAGGCTAGGGGAGGCTCGGCCATCGACTACATCTTCCACGAGTTTGGCGCTCGGTATAGCTACCAAATCAAGTTGAGAGATACCGGCAGTTACGGGTTCTTGCTGCCCAGTGACGACATCATTCCCACCGGGGAGGAACTATTTCAGGCTATGAAATACTTTGGGGATTACCTCTTAGGCAATAATGGCCATGAAGGGGCCCAAAAAAGTGTACCCATCGAGGACGATGCCGAACAGGAGGCGAGCATGAATGACGAGATAGAGGAAAATATGGAATTACGGAAACGTAGGCGAAGAAGACGATCTTAGTGTTCTTGAACAAAGGGGGAAGGCCCCTCTTTTCTCTCTATTTTCCTTTATTTTTTGTTTAGCGGGAAAAGGTAGCACATGTACATTATATCCCTATAGCGCTTTTTGTTATGACCGGCACAACTATAATAAAGAAGTAATTATCTTCCAAACTTATCCGACATCACATGATCCCTTCTTGTTGAGTGTGACTAAGGTCAGGACCTCTGAGAGTTCCAAGGTTGCGAGGAGGTTTGGGAAGTTTAGATTTGGTAGCCTGGCTGCTACCTTTACTGAAGCACAACACAACTAGGTAGGTAAGCATTCTAGGATGGATAATGTGGTATTGACATAATTAATTTTGCATTTGTTGGTGATAATGCCACTACATAAGTATAAGTGCAGTTGTACTCGTAATTGCATGTTTCCAAGACCACCCCATCAATACTTAGGTCCCCGCCCTGTCTAGGCATTCTGGATCATCTTGACTCCGGTCATCAGGGCCAGAACCTTCAGCGCCAGGTCACTGAGGGCGCTTATGGCAAAGCCGGGGAGCCGTCCCTGGGGCCCGCTGCCGGTGTAACCAGCGGCATACCAAAAGCGGGCGAAGACCCAAGCGGCACCGAGCCCGGCGGAGGCCTGGGGGAAGTGCAGGCCGGAGATCAGGAGGGCAGTCAGGAAGGGGGTCAGGTTCTCGGTGTAGTTGCCGTGGGCACGCTGGGCGAGGTTGAACTTGTAGGCCTTGGGGTCTTTGTCGGCCTGCTCCTTGGTGGCGTAAGGGGTGGGATAGGCTATCCCGCTGTTCTTGCGGGCGCTGGCGGTTAGGAAGAAATGGTAGGTGTTGATGAAGAGACTCGAGGCGGCGACGGTGAGGACGTAGCTGTGTGTATAGGGGAAATGGCGAGCACGCAATCGGTTAGCTAGCTGTTTGATTGGTGGCACCGAGACGACGGGGTTGTGTAGGTGGAAGGTAATAAACATCAATGATGTGTGTACACGGTGTGACACGGCTTCTTAGCTTACCCATATTCGGTCGGGACCTGTAGTGCATAAGACATGATGCTTGATATTGGATTGAACCCGGATAGCAACTTGCTTATAACCGACTTGGAGTTGAGACAATGGTTTGAACCGTTCTGTTGAGTAGGTAGGTAGTATTTATTGATAGGTACTTAGGTAGGTAGGATCAGGTAACCTAGGAGCAAGCTGTCTAGATTATATACTGCTTCCACCTAGCCCAATCTATGCCAAATCTGATTTGTGTTCAAACTCGTTGCAGGCCTCTCGACCCTAGAACGAAACGGTTCATGACACACAAGCAAGTAGGTCTAGGTGTCGTTTGTAAGGTGTCTACGGCACAGAGCCTGCGGCGTAGACTGTTGCAAGGCCCAAATTTTGATCCGACTAGGTAGCCGCTACTAGAACCACACCACCCCCTCATCCCATCTTGCATACCCGTTCGGCGACGGGCAGAGTGACCGTCCGACCATCGTTAAGTGTTGCGGTTCTAAGGGCCAGTTTCGGGGATGGACACGGGAGTTGACACGAGTCATGGAAGAAAATAGAAGAAGTTTATTAAGAAAATACCAGAACTCCCCGGAAGCAAGACCCGGTTCTCAGCTGCTTAATGTTATTAGTTAGTGTTAGTGTTACAAATCAGTGAGGATTGGTTTGTAATACAGATATTGACTGATATCAACTTAATGAGCACTGATACAGGATGTGTTCAGTGCTGGTAAGGGTTGTTATTGTGTACTACATAGTAGGTAGTAGGTAAGTTTGTCAAGTGGTTCTACCTAATATTTGATGTAGGTAAGCTACTTCATGTTATCAATTGATGTACCTAATAATAAACTTCGTTTGAAGGGACTTTTCTTGCGGTAACAATTACATAAGCAGTAGTGATGCGAACTCTATATACAAGTATGATGTCTGTTCTTTTCTAATAAGAGATCATAGGTACATCTGTCGAGAACATAGATCAACTGACGTTTAGGTAGAACCTCGCAAGGGTTGGACGTGGGGCGATTGGTATGTGCGCAACACATTTAAACTGAGAAATTTAGTTTCCGAAAGTACTTCTTAAGTACTTATTATTGCAGTATACTTATTTGCTAGACTTAATCGCTGACTGCCCTGCAATTGCACTGGACTTAATTGCTGACTGCCCCGCCCTGCAATTGCACTGGACTCAATCGCTAACTGCCCTGTAATTGCACTGGACTTAATTGCTGACTGCCTTGCAATTGCACTGGACTGCCCTTGCAATTGCATTAGATTTCATTGCCGACAGTAAGTGCATTAAACTCAATCGCTGACTGCTTTATAATTGCAGGGCAGTCAGTGATTAAATTTAATGTAATTGCAAGGCAGTTAGCGATTAAGTTTAATGCGATTAAGTCCAGTGCGATTGCAAAGCAGGCGATTAAATTTAATGCAATTGCAAGGCAGTTAGCGATTAAGTCCAGTGCAATTGCAGGGTAGTCAGCGATTAAGTCCAGTGCAATTACAGGGCAGTTAGCGATTAAGTCTAGTGTAATTACAAGGCAGTTAGCGATTGAGTCCAATGCAATTGCAGGGCAGTTAGCGATTAAATTTAATGTAATTGCAAGGTAGTTAGCGATTAAATCCAGTGCATTTATTACTAGTAAAAAAAAAAAAGGTCGGCCGTACCTAAGTACATAAAAAGTACTTATCACTTTAATCTGACCTTGTTTGCGCAGATACTAATGGCCTCACGTCCAACCCCTGCGAGGTTCTGCCTAAACGTCAGTTGATTTAAACCCTCACATTTGTCTTCATAGATTGTAATCTAAACCAATCGAGAAAAAAAAAAGAAAAAACCCCAAGACATGTATGTAGGTACCTATTAGGTAGGTAGATTCCTTGGTTCCTCACTCTCAAAATAAAGCACAGTGTAATCGTGCTGTACCTAAGATCGGTTGAATATGCAGTGGTCTGTGCATACATTAAACAACAGAACTTACTACTTACTACTTACACTACATATAATAAGGTAGTGGACCTATGGATACCTAGGCAAGCATTACCTACTACCGCCTATCCTAGTAGGTTAAATGAGACGTTAAGGTGGAAACAAACCCCATGTTTAGGCAAGGGTTACGTAGATTAACCAAATTTACAAAGTATTTTTATACTAGATTTTTTTAAAAAGTTACCTATTATAATATAAAGTATGTAAAAAACCCATAGTTAATATATGCAAATCACGAGATTTTATAAGGTAATTAAAATACGGTATCCACTTTAACGTCTTATTTAACACAGAAAAGGCGGTAATGTATGTACTATATACAGTAGGTACATATATACATATGTAGGTACTATGTACATAGGTAGTACCTTATGTAGGTACAAATGTGGCTCAGTAAAATACAAGGCACATCGCTGTACTTCCTTATCTAACTATTACCTACTATGTACATAGTAAGTACTTACTTAGTACATGTACTTACCTACATAGTGTATAGAAGCTATGTTCCCGGATAATCAAGCTCCGGCCGCCATCCCGCTGCCCAGCCCAGGTTCCACTGGCCGCCTTGCGCCTGCTGGACCTTACCTAAGGCAGGACACTGGACGTTCCAGGTCCAAGGCCCAGTCGACGGTCTTCCGCTAGGAATACCTGAAAGCTCCGTATACCACATACTTGGCACCGGATCGACTTTTGGACGGAGAAGAGAACCAACAATCCAACACCCAAGCGAATTGACCTTCCTCCGGCCTCTTCCTTACCAACGCTGGCCATACTACGTCAATAGGCCCGTCTAGGGCCCAACCCAGTCTCCCGCCATGAGTTCTCGTAAGTCGATAGTCCGCCTAGCAACCCCCCTATCTTCATCGTGACCTTCGCCCTCGTGTTGTCCTTCATCGGTTGCCATTCCTGCCCGTCCTTGCCCTGACCACTCCTACGCAGTAAAACAATTCATCCGCAACGTACGTGCGGCAAAGACTATCGCCGACGAACGAGCCGTCATTCAGAAGGAGAGCGCCGCCATTAGAGCTAGTTTCCGGGAAGAGAGCGGAGATCACGATGTGAGGTGCGCAAGAGACAGCAAGCATCCACACGCCCGCCCCCGCCCTGCCGATGCTGACCAACACTCATTCATAGGCGTAACAACGTCGCTAAGCTTCTATATCTATTCACCTTGGGAGAGCGCACACACTTCGGCCAGATAGAATGCATAAAGCTCCTGGCCTCGCCGCGTTTTGCCGACAAGCGACTCGGACACCTGGCCACCAGTCTGCTGCTGGACGAGAACCAGGAAGTGCTCACTCTAGTCACAAACTCGCTGAAGAAGTATGTCCGATGCCTGGAAATCTGCCTCCCATCGCGTCAGACTAACGTGGCCTTCCCCGCCGTAGTGATTTAGGCCATTCGAACCAATATGTTGTTGGCCTGGCTCTGTGCACCCTAGGCAATATCGCCTCTATCGAGATGTCCCGAGACCTGTTTCCCGAGATCGAAACCTTGGTATCGACTGCCAACCCATATATTCGGCGGAAAGCTGCTCTTTGTGCTATGCGGATATGTCGTAAGGTGCCCGATCTCCAAGAGCATTTCGTCGAGAAGGCCGCCCAGCTGCTATCGGATAGGAATCATGGCGTACTGCTATGCGGCCTGACTTTAGTCACCAGCATGTGCGAGGCAGAAGAGGAAGAGGGCACCGATGAGGGAATTATCGACAAGTTTAAGCAGTTTGTACCTGTACTCGTGAGGACTCTGAAGGGCCTAGCTACCTCCGGATATGCCCCTGAGCATGATGTCACAGGCATTACAGATCCCTTCCTTCAAGTCAAAATTCTTCGTCTTCTCCGTGTCCTCGTCCGTGGCGATCCTGAGGGGACAGAGCAGATTAATGATATCCTAGCACAGGTTGCCACCAACACCGACTCGTCTAAAAACGTTGGAAACTCTATTCTTTATGAGGCGGTGCGGACTATCCTTGACATTGAGGCCGATTCTGGCTTGAGAGTTCTCGGCGTAAACATATTGGGGAAATTCCTCACGAACCGCGACAACAACATTAGATACGTTGCTCTCAACACACTAACCCAAGTTGTTGCTATCGAACCGAACGCGGTCCAGCGTCATCGGAACACAATCCTTGAATGCTTAAGAGACCCTGATATTAGCATACGAAGACGGGCTCTCGATCTGAGTTTCACTCTTATTAACGAGAGCAATGTTCGAGTGCTCATCCGCGAGCTGCTTGCATTCTTGGAAGTGGCCGATAATGAATTTAAGCCCAGCATGACAAGCCAGATAGGCATTGCGGCAGATCGATATGCCCCCAACAAACGGTGGCACATTGATACCATGTTGCGGGTGTTGACACTCGCTGGAAACTATGTCAAAGAGCCCATCATGGCTTCCTTCGTTCGACTAGTAGCTACCACGCCCGAGCTTCAAACATATGCTGTCCAAAAACTATATACAAACCTGAAGAAGGATATCACCCAAGAAAGTCTCACGCAGGCAGGTGCTTGGTGTATTGGAGAATACGGAGACTCCCTACTAAGAGGGGGCCAGTATGAGGAAGAAGAGCTGGTGCAGGAAGTCAAGGAACACGAAATCATCGACTTATTCACGACTATTCTAAACAGTAATTACGCAACGCAGGTATCAACCGAGTATATCGTGACTGCGCTAGTCAAGCTCAGCACTAGATTGTCGGACGCAAACCAAATTGATCGCGTACAGCGTCTTTTACAAATTCATCAGACTAGTCTGGATGTCGAGGTCCAACAGAGAGCAGTTGAATACGGCAATCTGTTCTCTTACGACGAAATCCGACGTGGCGTCCTTGAGAAAATGCCACCTCCCCAGATCAAAGAAGAGTCAAGAGTCCTTGGCGAAGCCACCAAGAAGACCAAGAAGGGTGCTAATCGCAGATCGAAGCTTATTGCGAAACCAACCACAGACCAAGACCTTCTTGATCTCATGGGAGATAGCACTGCAGCGCCGATAGCATCACCCACCAATGGCGGCCAGAGCAACACCGACCTGCTCGCCGATATACTCGGGGGCAGCACGGCCTCGCCCGCTTCCCCGCCTCCTCAGCAAAGCAACACGGCGTCAATCATGGATCTGTTCTCTCAGGGTCCGACACCTTCCGCCCCAAGCCCAGCCCCTGTTAGTTCTGGCTTAGACATGCTGGGTTCAATCGGATCACCACCTCCCCCACAATCCGCCGCAGCCCCGGCACCCGCGGGTCTTCCTTGTTACGATATGAACGGCCTTACTGTCACTCTCCAACTGCAGAGAAATGCAGAGGGGGCTGTGCAGGTCGTCGGCCGTTTCAAGAATACATCCGGAACCCAACTGTCCAATGTCGGCCTGCAAGCTGCTGTACCGAAGTCCCAGAAACTACAGCTCATGAGTATTTCCAATTCGGACATCGCCCCCGGAGCCGAAGCAACTCAGATGATGAGAATCATGGGTAGTAAAGGGGTAAGTATATTCCAGTACTATTTATTACGTCGCACTCGTGTACTAATAGCCATAAATTATAGCCACTCCGGTTAATGTTGAGAATTGGCTACGCGCATCCGTCAGTAGGCCAGGTGATGGACCAAGTAAAGTGGACGGAGCCGTCCTGAATTCAATAGGTGCTTCAACAATTAAGTCCAGATCTTCCATATGATGATGAGGAAATGTCCACCAAGCCGATATGTTATACCCGTGTCACCCTGAGCTTGCTTAGTTAGAGTAGGCATGACACGGCAAGTTGTTTACGTCCCATATGTTTCACACCGGGTACCTGTAGACCTTTTCCCCTTATGATTTGCTGGCTACTTCGATGCTAAGGCGCTTTTTGTACATGGCAAGGCCCATCGCCGAATATGCCTTAGGGTAGGCTAGATGAGAACAAGGAAAAGTTATTATTGCCTATGCATGCATACTGGGATTTCGTTACGTTTATATAAAACTTGAGCGCTTGTGAGCGCATCTAAGAAGATGGACGGACGAACAGTATCAAGTGCGGTCGCCACCTTTAAGGGGAAGCTACCTACACATACTATAGGTAAGTACCTAAGCATGTATAAATGCAGCCGGTTAGAGAGAAGTGGAGTAATACGTATTTCTACCCGTATCGCAAGATTATATATGTTCGGAAATTCATTCGATGTGTCATGCTCTAGATACGGTAATGTGATTTGTACTTTGAATATAGGGGCAATCATATATTGATGGTCATACAACAGCAGGAACTATGTACGTAAGTACTTAGACCGTATGGACACCAGGCGTTAATTGTGTGCTTATCCTGAGCACGCACGCATTATTTTAGCTTGACTGGAGCTTTGTAGATGTTATTACAAGATCAAGTTTGCTTTGCATATGAATCAGGGTACATACGACGACTTAGTGAATAGAGAGTATATAGGTACATGGAAAATTGTAATAAATTAAACTAGTAGATTTAATAGCGAGACCGGGGATATAGGGTAGTTATTGTTCTAGATGATGATAAAAAAACTCGGGGAAGAGAAATGCCACCCCCTTTGTCAAGCTTTTGAGTCTGTTTTAGGGGTTATCTTGACGATGCGTTTGCTTTTCAGGAACATAACCACGCGGTTCGCAGGTAGAGATCGAGTAATTATATATACATATATATTTACATACTATTAACTCCTATAGTTTCATCTTGTATTGTTTCAGCATACCAATAGGGTGAAACTCGGGAATTGGGTCCTGAAAAATAAAAGCTTCTTTTCAAAAACAATGCATTCGTGCTATGGTCCTATTATATAGCCCCCTCCTTTCTATTATTCTCCCCCGATGATTCATTCCAGCCCCCTGGTACGACCGTTCCCATCATCAATAATTATTCCTATATATAAAAATCGGCAAGGAAATACAATTTAATCCTATGGTACCAAGCAAAGATGACCCCCCACGGCTCCTCCTGCTACCACCACTTCTCGTACAAGACCCGGTGAGGTTCCATACCTAAACCCTCGTTCTCATCGTCCGTAAGCCTCTGCACGAACTCGTCCGTCATCGAGGGCACCCCACAGACGTAGACTACAGCGGATCTGATGTTATCAACAGCGGCAGCCACATCGCCGATAGTGACCCTCCGGCGACAGAAGGCCACACCACCACTCCGACTCAATATCACTCCCTCCTCCTCCCCATCCCCACCCCCTCCTGTCAGGAAAAGCCGCAGCCGCCCCTTAAGCCCCCCCTCGGCGTAGATGGAAGCCAGCCTCTCGAGGAACAGCACGCGGCCCGCATCCCGCACTCCCGTATCCCTGACCGAGTAAAAGAAGTGCACCTCAAACGGGTGTCCGCCACCATCTTCCCCCTCCCCAACCCCTGCTCTTCTCGCAAGGCTACCCAGCATACAAACGAGGGGGTTGATGCCCACTCCGCCCGCCACGAAGACGACCCTCCGCAGCGCGTGAACGTCCACGCCAGGCGGAGGCCAGACAAAGCTACCGCCGACGCGGACACGTAGCGCAGCACCAGCGATATATGCGGGGTCACGCCACAGCCAGGCCGCGGGCGGGTTGTCGGGCGATCGTTTTACCGCGAGCTCGAGGTATCCCGGCTGCTGCTGCCGGGATGCTTCCGGTTCCGCTTCTGCCGGCGTCGAGGTGATGGTGAACCCACCCGCTACGGTGACACCGGGGATGAAGACGTCGAGCCATTGGCCCGGCAGGAACTGCGTAACCAACTTTTGAGCTTTGGCAAAAGGGGAGGGGAGGGGAGGGGAGGGGGCGCAAGATGACAAGGCAGGTGATGCGATCGCAAGGACTTTTGATAGAGGCTAAGAAAGGCTAGATGGAAGGAAAAGAGGAGAAAATAAAACATAGAAATATCATACCCGAATAGGAGGCGCATCTTTCGGCACCTCGAGGCGAAAGAGGCGGATCGTATCGTTAACCTCATCAACCTGCCTGAGCACCACGGTATTGAGGGACTTTCCATTTCCTCACGTTCGCAGATCAGCAACTTGTATTCGAATGATGAGCATAAGGATCTTAATAGCTACCTACTTACCTTGTCCCGTGGCTCCGCTGCCGTCCTTTCTAGGTGGTCTGGTTTGGGGTCGGTGGAGGCCATTTCCAACTAAGGTAGTAATGCTATAGTATACAGCATGAGAACATGTGCACTGGTTATAAAGGAGAGGGAGCAACGCCGAACCCCTTTTCAGTTTACCCTTTAATTCCTGTTCTCGCCGACTTGTGTACTTAGATTAGTACGATGTATGGCCGGGAGTGAGAGGGTTATTGAACAAACTGCGACTTATTTCCATCAAGGTAACTTATGCTACTATATAGTGGGGTGACATTATAACCAGTGCTTTACCTACTCCACGAAACCGTTTGCTCAACACTAAATACAGCACCTAAGCCCGTCGTACAGCCCAGCTATGTACACCCCCAAAACCATTAGTACAACAAGGAGTGGTAGTTTACACATTATCTAGGTGATGATACATATTGTTCAGACTTTTGTGCCACATAAAATTGGCAACACCCTGTTCTGGCCAGAACCGCTTCCATACAATACAATAACAGCGGTCCGTCGCCAAATGAACCCGTATGTCTTCGTGCCGACTAGGCCAGAATAATCGTGGATCTTTTCCTTAGATCCAGTTCCCCTCTAGAACCTTATTCTTCTGACTGATGCCAGTCCCAGAGAAGTCGCAGCATTTAGTATTTTGCATGTCGTTAGCTCCTGTCTCTCTGTCGTTCCCTGGCAGAAATTCGGCCGACCCTCCTGGCTGTAGACCCCAGACACTCGGTGCTCGCTTGTTCTGTCGTCTCAACGGTGATGGTGAATGTCTGAGCCATTCTGCTTCTGTTAACTTTAGTGTGTTGGGTTGACCCTCATCCTCAATTAAGGTAGCCTCTGACGCAGAAAGTGACCCCTTCAGAGCACCCCTTCGAGGCGAAGACCGAGATGTGGGAGAGTCAAATTGATTCAGATGTCTCTCGAGTACACTACCGGTAGTTGCAATGTATCCTCCCGGTGATGGCAATTTGGGAGACTGGGAAGCCTCTGTAGAGCTAGGTGAAGTTGCGTAGTCCGAAAGAGAGTCTCCCTCATTATTACCACCATTACTTAATTCTAGAGCCTGCATGGATTCGGAGGGTATCAACAAAGGTTGTGCCGTGCTTAATCTGATATCCTCCTTTTCAAAGTCATCACTCTCGACATATTGCATTAGAGAAGGCGTTAAAGACGGGCAGTTTGATCGGAGCGACGATACAGAAGAGCGCCTTGACTTAGCCTTAGGAAGCTCGGGCAATGGCCTCTGAAGCGCCCCGGCCGCGATCCCTTCTCTAGATTGATTTCTAGGCTCGACAGTCAAAGTTCGGGATGAGGAGAGTGCTGAGAACTCAGGAGGGCTCTTGAGGAAGTAATCCTCTAATTTTGGTGTCTCAGATGGTTCCGACAAGGCCACGCTAACGGTCTTGATGTCGCGATCGAATACGTTGGTGTCAAGAGATTCAACACCGAAGGTGAACTGCCTTGTACCGGTAGGCGAAGAAGAGTTCCCAATATCCGGGGCTTCTGGGGAATACGTGGCTGGTGTATCATGTGGGATCATGACTGCAGTTGGTGATGCAAACTCGCGCTGGGGAATGAGGTTCAATTGTTCGAGATACTTCATGGACCGGTAGTGGAAACAGAAAGTAGCATATGGCGAGTCTTTAGCATCAACAAGATGGAAGTCATAATACGTGGCGTCCTGGGGGTTATCGACTAAGCCGCCGCTTGGTGAACTATAGAGCGTTAGTCGAAGTATAGCATTACCTGGTATAGGGGAAAGGGAAAAGGGGAAAGGGGAAAGCAGCTTACGCAATGCCGTATTTTTCCTGGTTGCGGTAGGCATCAAGTTTGGCAGCAACTCGCTTGCGTCCCCTACAACGAAAGATATGTACCTCGATCAGGCCGCCATCTTCCGCGACAGATTTCTTATCGAGCCCAAGCATGAAATGGAAATATCTGGTTTCTATACCAACAGTTCCCACCTGCAAGCCGGCAGCAGTGTCTCCCCACCTATCCCCCGGCTCATAGAGAGCTCTGGTCACACTTCCCGAGGTGCGATTATTGGTATCAACACCCCACGACACAATGTGACGGCCATTCATGTACATCTTGAAGAAAATACATCTTGAGGGAGGCGGGGACTGGTTGACGCTGTAGCGTAGCCAGAATTGCTCACCTGTGTGCATTGTTAGAACCGTGGGAAAACAGACGATCTAGACAAGGGGGAGGTGGGAGCCTCACCAGGCAATGAAGGGATATAGACAGACACTCGAGGGTTGACCTTTTTCTGGCGGGTAGGGTCTGTGTCGGTGCTACCTGATGATGCAGATGGCTGTAGACTCGGGCGATCCGCGTCTTGTAGGTCCTCGAGAGCAGCACCAGTCCTCAAGAGGCGGACGGATGATCCATCGGGATGTGGATACTCGGGCAAACTCTGGGCTTCGTAGCTAGCAATTATGGAGAGTTCGATGCCACGGAAGTAAGGCATATCAAATGATATCCTCGTTCGGCAGATTCAATTCTGTGTTGTTGGACGGTAAAGCACTCTGACACCGGGCAAATCTGACAAGGTCGCGTAGAAGGGCGCGTGGAATCGATCGTACATGGACTCAATAGTATGCTCGATGGGCGACGGCATGGAGAAAAGAGAAAAGGCGAGGGAAAGAAATATGGAGGACCTCGTTGGCAGATAAGCTGGGCCATGCTAGGGTGGAAAGAAGGAAGGAGGGGGGGGGAGGTTAAATGGGCTGTCCTCTAAGTACCACGACTCTCCAGTTGCTCCTGCCGATGGAAGGAAAGGGAAGGGAAGGAGGTGGGGGGGGAAGAGTTTGGCCACCTACCTTCCCACCTACTTTCCCGCCTAACAAATGAAGAGCACCTGGATGGCGATACTATTCACAACTCAACATACCTTTCTTGGAAGACCGAGTTTCTGTGATAACCATGTGAATCAATAGGTATTTCCCATGCAGCGGCACACGTTCACCTACAATGGTCACCTACCCGGACCTCGATCCTTTCCTCGACTTATATCCCCAGACCTGCTGCTCTTGTCATGGGAACATGACCCGGCTTGTTGCTGGAAACAATAATGTAGATACTTTCATCAACAAGGATGTATGCATAATTTCGCATGCGCAGAACCTCTCTTGATATGTACACACGTTCGGCCCCCTTCTCCTCCCCCCCTCTCCCTCGCGCTCTTTTTCTTTTCTGTTCTTTTCTTTCCCTCTCTTGATCTCGACAGGCAAGGAGATCGAGGGCCCGCCTAGCCGCCTATAACCTTTTTCGTGTCTTCCTCTTTGTCCAGCAGGCCTAGATTTCTTATCTGACCTGCGTTCGGAGCATCGTCTCTCGCTGACGAAGCCTCGGCTTTCCTGTATGCGGCTTGCAACGCTCTTACTCTCGCAACCTGTATGTAGTCCATCAGATTAGTGGGATGGCCCAGGCGTTGTGTAGCTGGGGGTCGATGCGGACCTCCTTCTTGTGATGCAGGCACTCATAGTAGTCTTCCAGTGCAGGTGCGCATTTCTTCTTTCCCGAGTCGTCTTCAGCACTGGTGTTGACAACGTAGCAAGCTAGGAGCTCTTGCCAGAAGGGAAAGCATCGCGACGGGCCTATACTAGTCAATTGTGTTAGATCCAGAGCCCATGGGGGGGAATCGGGCTCGAGGGACACAGACCTCCTTGTAGACCGTAGCCAGATGCCATGGTGGGCTATATCTTCCTGTGATGGGAGTTGTTGAATTGACGTCAATCCAGTGACGGGACCGGGCGGTTTGGCAGAAGATAGTCGGGTGGTGGTGATGGAATGAAGCCGCATATAGCCAGGGTTAGTACCGTCTGGTCTCCACTAAATCTTACAATTACTACCTGTTAAGTGGACGCCTCAACTCTCAAGCCACACTACCTATGTACCTAGGTAGGTACACCTGATATTTATGCCCCCGCCCATGCAGGTGGGGCTACCTGACAGATCCGTAACCTTAGGTACATATGTAGGTAGGTACACACCTATGTGAGTCCACTACTACTACCTATGTACCTACCTGAGCACTGGCCTGCTAAACCTTAGGTAAGTATGTACTTAGGTACTACCTACATACATACATACATACTACATATGTATGTAGGTAAGCAAGCTGCCAGGTGCCCACTTCCAAGGACGATCCTCTCACGCTTTCTTCTAATTGGGTGATGCCATCTTCATCCTCCATCGTCATTAACACGTTGAAAGACGCATGCTCTATGTTCGGCTTCCACCCTCAACTTCGAGCGCCAGCACAGGGGCCTCCCGCTTTCTTGACCTCCTAGTCAGTAGCTAGGCTAGGCCTTTACCTGTATCGAAAATGGCACATATCTCCCCACCACGCATCCTTCTTCTAGCCGTCCATTTGGCCACCAAATCCGACATCGAGAGCTTGACGGCGCTTGCAGCCCAGCATCCTACAGTCCTCCGCGATGACCTTTTGCTTCGCATTCTCCTCACCTGTCTGCCCGAGACTCTCCAACCTAGCGAATACGTCTCCCTTGTCCAGCGCGTCGAGTCTGGTACTTTGGAGACCGATGTGGAATTGCGCCAAGTCGATTGCTCCTCCGTCCAGGATATAACCGACGACGAAGCCACCAAGAAAATTAGAAGATTGCATTTGCTACCTTTAGCTTGGCCCGGTGCTTCAGATGAAGCTCTCCAGGATCCCGTGTCTTTGTTCTTAATTCAACGTGCGCATCGCGTTGACCAAGAAGCTGGCTTACTTGCCCAGCTCCCCGATCTCGTTGTTCCTTTTCTAGACCACGCCCCCTGTATACGAACTTGGTTTATTTCGGCCTTGCTCCCACTACTGCGACGGAACTACGAGTACTATCCAAACGACCCCGTTCCCGAGACCTTGTCTGCCTTTGAACATATGAGTAACCGTGCCGCCGTCGCCTTGTTGCTCTCGCAAACCGGTGTCCGCGAGGAGGACATGCCCTTCATCGGAAGGGATATGCGTGGTCTGATAGGCCCATGGCTATACAATGAAGAAAGGTGGGCGCGTGGGAGCAAAAGTGATCAACAGTTGGGGGGGACTGTGCAGCCTCTCCCAAGTACCACATTATGTCCAGCTTGGGAACAAGTACTCGAATGGCTCATTACCCAGGCGCAGAGATCATGGAAAGTAGCAGTCAAAGTCTTCGATCAGTGGGATGGGCCGGGCGATATTGATTTGGGTGGTTATGGCTCCATGTGGCTAGAAGACGACGAACAAGGGCACCTGGAACAGAGGTATGCTCGAGCTGCTCTGGCCTCTGCATACTTGATTCCAGAGGCGTCGGTCGAAGCCCTAGTTGGTGTCAACAACATTATTACCAAGATCATGGCTCTTTTGGACCAGGACCCTTGTCCTACCCTGCAAGTCGCATCTTCTCTTCTACCACCTTTCGTGGATTCAAATAGCGAACGTCTTCTCTGTCCCAGGAACGCTACCTATATGCGCAATGATTTACTTTCTGAGTCAAACCCTCTGACTACTCCGAGCAAGTCTTCTACCCAGCTTTTACATACCCTTATTTTAAGTGCCTTCATCTTAACAAAGGCGGGAGCGCACTGCAGTGTCCGGCGAGCGGGAGAATTGGCATTCCTCCAAGATAGACGGGAGCAACAAGCAGAGGCAGTGCGGCTTATTCATTCGCTCGGCAACAATGGACCCAAAAGCGATGACAAATACTGGATAAGAGCTCGCAATGAGCTTCTTTGGCTGCGTGATTGGGGCGCTGAAGAGGCGTCTGGCCTATCCAATATTCAAATCCAGGGCGTCTTCGGTCAACTGGATAAGGAATTTCTCGAGACCGAGTGCCTTAAAGCTTTCCTCTCAAACACTCGTAAGTCTTACAATCATCGGTACATCGGTAGAAGCCCTAGGCGTCTGTGTACTAAATATAACTAGGATATTCCCTCGCAAGATCTGTGTATGAAGATTCACCAGAAAAACCTCTTAGTAGCGATATATTACAAGATACCATAATCGCAGCTGCGATGAATGCTTATGATAATGCTTCCAACCCTCACCGTGGACGTGGCGGTTTACTTAAATGCGATGACATGTGGGTATCATAATCGTTGTAAACAACTAGCTACTAACTAGACATCTAGCATACATGCTTTCCCTCAAACCTTGGGGGAAGCGCATCCTGCGTCTAAACGGATCGAGGCTCTATTACGAGCAACTCACGCCTTAAGCGAATACCGTCTCGTGCTGAAACAGGGGGAGCCATTCACGCCTGTAGTTCTAAGGGTTCATAGCGACCCTATATCTATCATCGGGAAGTTGTTGGAGCAGAACCCTCGGAGCTATACAAGGATTCAAGATTTCCTTGAAATAGGGGCTAACATTGTTGATGCTGGCCTCCTCGCCCATGATAAGCCTGGGCATTTGAAGACGAAGCTCGACCAAGTTTCTGAACAACACTTAATTGTCGGAAAGCGCATCACGGCTATGTGTATTGATGCCGCCCTCACTGAGGACGACTTTGAAACTGCCTATTCCTTTGTTGTCAACCGTCTTGCCTTGGCCGCCCAACCTGCCGCTACAAAAGATACCTCGTCAACCAACGATAACTATTCCTGGAAAGCTGCTCTACAGGCAGGTAAATACCGCCGCACAGCACAAACCCTTAAACCTACACACATTGGGACTGCCAGTGGCAACCCGGACATCCGACATTTGGAACAACGAGTAGAGTGCTTATCTACGGCGCTTCGCATTGCGCCTCCGGCGACTCTCCAGGAAATCCTTAACGTGTTCCGAAAATGTGAAGAAGAGCTGAATGCTGTGGTGCAGGCCGAAGAAGCGCAAGCATCCGCATGGGATGAGCAGGGGGACATACAAGCTATGCCGGGTGGGTTTAGTAGTACTATACCCGCAGGTGTAGTTCGGAACGCCCCGGCTAAATCAGCAAGACAAGTCGATGAGGCACCGATGTCACTGTTTGATTTGTCGAGAGCAAGCATGGCCAGAGCGCAACGCAATTTCTCCGCCCTCTCGAGTTTACAACGGAGCGAAAATGCTCGGTCAGATGAAGCACACGGAGAGCTGGATGATGGTCAAAACCAACAGAGGATAAGAAAGCGAGATCAACTAAGAGATGCCGCAGTCGGTACTTTGGCGTCTGGAGTAGGCTGGTTGATTGGTGCCCAGCCAGCACTGGCGAAAGAGACCAAGTAATATGAATGATGCGATACGAAGATATATCCCCTTTACCTAGATAGTTGAACAATTGGGTAATAGGTCTAGGCCGAACTCCAGTTCTGCCCCGATATCACGACAATGCTGGTTGGTCGATAAGTTAGGGATCTCCAGTTTGCCGAACAGCAGAAACACATATAATAAGTTTAAAAACATTTACTACTGCTGCCATTGTACAAAGCCGGCCTCGTCTGCAACAATCAAAAATCAGGACAATGGTCTAATCAACTAATAATAAGCTGGGGAGGGAGGTACATTAGGAAACGGGTTTACCGTCTGCTAGCCTAGCCTCGACGAGGGAAAAACAAGAACTTATGTGCCAACGAGGTATGGTAATGATGAAAACAGATATTCATACTACTAGCCAGGGGAAAATACAGCACTCAAAGTACAATGTACGTCTCTTTGTCGTTCCGTACCCTCCCCCCCCCCCCCAAAAAAAAGGAGAAACCCGCTCCTTGGGAGTATTGTTGTAGACTCAAATCAAAACGCCTCGCCAGCGCTGCAGTCTCAGTTTCGTTGTCTCCGCTTCTACCCTTGTTCCTCACATGCGTGAGTGAGTGTATCTGGTGCAAAACACAACCCATGCGAGCAAACTGTCTATCGCAGAAAGTTTCCGCGGCGCCTCCCGGTCGTTGTCGCGTATCTGTTCAGCGCCCTCCTCGCCTCCTCCCGCATCGTCTCATTGGGCCCGCCGGTCTCGAGCTCAAACCGGACCGACTTAGTCCGGCGGTGACCGCCGGTACCCACGGCGGGCTTCCGGATCCCGCCCACTGTGTTCTCCTGGGCTTTGGCAACGGCCTGAGTCCGTGCGCGCGCCTCACGGTCTTCGCGCATGAGCTGTGCGCTGGCGGCTGCGGAGAAGAGCTCTTCTTCTCCTGCGGCTTCTATTTCCTCTGCCTCTACCTCTCCCTCGCCTATTTCCATTCCCGTGTCGCTCCCGCCGGGAGGCTGGAACTGGGGCCGAGGCTGCGGCGTGGATGTGGATGTGGATGGTGTTGTCAGGGCGTGAGGGATAGTGGTGGGAGTAGAAGATAGTGTGGAGGTGTAGTTCTCTTTCTCCGAGTCGCTGCTGGTGCTACTCGAGTAAAAGGTGCCCGCCGTCGTCCGCCTCGACTTCTTGTTGCTCGGGGATCCCGACAGGATGGGGTATGGCGTAGACCGTTTTCTCCGGTTGCTGGTAGCGCTAACGGGATCCTCTTCGCTCGGGAAGGTCGATTGGAAGCCCGGGGTCGTGACGTGGTAATCCCTGTCCGTGTCGGTCGAGTCGGAAGCCATGTCCTCGATGGTGACTACGCTTGGAGCAGAATCGCTGTCGGTTGAGAGGATGTCTACGGCGGGTTCGCCTAGTGTCGACGAGGACTCTGACGAGGTGCTGTGAGCATAGACATTTGGACCAGCCGGAACTTCGTTCCCGGCCAATTTCTTCCCCGTCCGTATACCAGAAAGCTGAGCGCTAGAAGCTTGAGACTTCTTGGGGGGAATATTAAAAAGATTTATTGGCGGTACCCCAGAGGCAAGCAGCGGTACCTTCTTTGAAGTCTGATTCTGGTTTTGAGCCTGAGCCTTGGCTTGACTGAAAGTAGTGACGGTAGGCGAAGAGGCGGGGAACTTGTGCTGGGAGGCGATGGTCATCTTCTGCGCCGTCGTTGTTGGCACTGTCTTTTGAGGGACTGGCGCGGGCTGTGGCATGGGGGGAGGTCCTATAGGCGTTGTACCATTTGGACCTACTAAGGGCATCTGAGTGGCCGACGGGCCCGGGAGTTTCATCAAATCGTCTGACGCCTTATTTGGGAGTGCTAGCGGAACGGTAGAGTACATCTGGGTGTCCTTGGATAACGGGAGGTTCTGGAGCGCAAGAAGAGTGGTGGAATCAAGCGGCAAAGGCTTCCTCTGCGTTACTGGTAGCTTGGATTCGCGACGTACCCTTTCAATAGCATTCCAAACCCCTCCCTTCTTGCCCTCTGGTGCATTGCGCTCTAGTTTGTGGAGATACAGCGTTTTGTCAAGAGTCGGGTATTTCTCCTCCGCCTCCTTCCAGGTGAGCCAGCCTGTCTCTGCGTGAGGCGGACGTTGGTCAGCGCCCAATGGGCTGAACGGACCTCTCCCTAATACCTCATCAATCAGCATTCCATCATTGCTACTACCAAGCAAGTTCCAAAATTTAGGATTATAAATTGCTGGGTGATCACGAGGGGGCTTGTTTGGTGGTTTCGACGAAGGTCCGGTTTTGTCATCGCATGAGTCGCATTCAGGGGGAGGACACAGGTCTTTGAAGAGCGCCGCGAACTTTTCCTGAAATTTTTCTGACGGTAGTGGGATCTTGGCCTTTGAGATTTTGGATACCGGCGATTTCCTGATGAAAAGGTTGAGTAAGCCCAAGTACATATACAGCCTGGAGTTCATGCTTATAATTGATATTGGAGCCAAGCGGCAATGTCCTGACTTACGATTTTTTCATGCCGGATAGACTCGCAATTTTGCTCATCCAGCTCCCTGGACCTGGAAGACTTGTAGCTTGTGCCATCATGGCCTGGGCTACTATTAACGTGTTGGAGTTGAATTCATCAGGATCAAAAGTCTCATGCGCCCCTATCATCCAATCGAAGCTCTCGTCACTGCTGCTATTGCTGCCAGGAGAGTCATAAGGATTATTGGGACCGTCATCACTACTGCTGCTGCTGCCGCTACTGGGGCCATTGTCAGGATTGCTAGCATTGCCAGTGCTAGGTGCTGGATACAGGTTGTCTAAACCGTAATCGCTAATGCTTGAAGTATCATAGAGAGTGTTAATACCATAATCACTAGGGCTGTCAGAGCTAGGAGCTCCGAAAAGGGTATCGATATAGAAATTGGTGATGCTGGTGCCACTGCTGCTGGCAGTGGTAGTGCTGCTGGATCTAGACCTCGGGCCAATTGTAGAGGGAGATCGTGATCTCGAGCGACCTCTGAGGTCCTTCTCACGATTGATCCAGTTCTTAAAGGCCCGGGCCGTATACTCTGTAGAACTGAGGCTTGACGTGCGCCTGTTTTCGAAGGCACGGTAGCGGCGCGGGATGGCCGGGTCGGCACCGTCGACCAACTTGCCTGACTTCATGGCTACTGTCGTCTCGCGGTACTGGTATCCCACAGCAGAGGCAATGAGTAGCTGAGCTGACGAGCGCCGCACGCGATCCTTGTATGACGCAAGACGCAATTGGTCCGAAATGAGTTTGTTCTGCTCATTACGCTCGGCCTCAGACGCAGTCGGCGATGGGGTCACCCACTCGCCCAACTTCTTAAGCTCCCCGCGAAGACGGCGCCGCTCTGCCGCTCGTATCTCATCCTCGGCTGCTTCTTTCTCAAGAAGCTTTTGGCGCCGCTCTCTCCTCTTCCTTGCACGTGTGCTTACCCAGCCTTCCCGTTTGTACACTGTACGGTTGTTGCGGTCAGCCAATGCTTATATCACGAGGGTGTTCGCACAAAGTAGACGGTAAATCATAGATCGACGGTCTCGGTTTGGTGCTGTTGCAGGAAGTTTGCTAACCCACCTTCGACATCAACGCCCAGATCTATCAGGTCCTTTCTAGCTAGAGCCAAGTACTTTTGGGTGCGGCGCAATGTATCCCGTGTTTTCTCCAGTTCAGACTGAACTGGGCTTACAGACTTTTTGGTGGACAGCTCCATGATAAAGGCTGAAGGTCACCGATGATCCAGGCACTGGGATGGTAGAGTCTGGATGGACGAAGCCCTGGAGGCCACGCGCAAGCTATGTTATGAGAAGCGAAGCACGAAGGTGAAATAGGCTACAACTAGGAACAAGAGAAACGAGCACCAGTAAAAGACCTAGATTTAATTTCAGTTATCAGTCCAAGTGATACTACATAGCTTTGTTCTAGAGTTTCTACTTTCGGTCTCTGGCCTTCAAACTCAAACTTGACGTTTCCGGTAGGTTCTCTTTCATCTCCAACCTGAGACAGCTATTTCGAGCCGCACCCAGAAAGAGCAGCATTGCAGTAAACTTGAAATCGGACAAAGCATGTTTGGGGAGTTACAAGCTGAGTTGAGAACGCTGCATTAGATCGTAGATACCTAAAGGTTCGCGCTGTTACATCGCATGTTGATGAACGAACAAATTCGTACGAGGTGTATAGATTTTATTAGAGGCAAATGTCCGCATCGTCGGATGATTTCTATACTACTAACTAGGCTAATTAAATTCCCTACCTTGTTGTTAGTCCCCCCCCTCCAAAGGAAAGCCCCTCCCCTCACACCGGCGTAACACTATTATTACCAATACGATGTATGCAAAGCTTGGGGATCTCTAGTAGGCAAGGTACTGTGAGCAAGGTCACCAAGGTCATCAAGATCATCTCTCGCCTGTTGGTAGATGTCTCGCGAGACATTACATTCCAATGCTGGACGCGATGCTGTAGAGAACATGGGTTTGTCAGCAAGGTTGTCCTTCAGCAGGGAAAATTACCTTAGTAAATGCCAATTGCTAGAAACACTCATTATCCAGTCAAGTTTGCTAGGCGAAAGCCGGGTTGGAAGACGGGGGCAGTGAATATTAGGCGAGGCACCGATTTGTTGCGCAGATATAAAAAAACAGATAAGTCCTAATTTAAAGCTTCCGGTGAGTGTCAGCACAATTTTAAGACTGTGCTGCCAAACGCCGAAAGGACGGTATCTGGGTTGAGTGTCGCAACTTATGGGCGAGTATTATGGGTATTTTGATTTACGGAATTAAAGTCGAGTCGATCAATGTTGCACCTCATGGGAATTTGCGATCAATTACGTGTTGCATTCTGCGGGACCATCATAGCAGAGCTGTCTCGAATATCCGCCCTGGCAAAATGCTGCTGAAAAGTGGCTCTGTCGTCATGCTCGTCAAGCTCGAAAAATAAACCTCGGGGAGTGAAAACATAATGATACAAGTGACAGGTTGCAAAGTGGAAGGGGCGGCGTTGCATCCACAGGGAAATTCTGTGCTGGGCGTGTGATCCAAGGGGGAAGTGTGGGCGCGAATTAAGGGGAAAAGTTGTGCCAAACCACCCTTTTTCTCAGTTCGTCGCCAGGAAGAACCCTCCATCAAATCGTCAAGTCGCCCATACCTTCATAGAACAAAGACGTCATTAAAAATAATCCCGGTCTCCGTCTGTTGCATGCCGAAGACTCCGTCCGAGATCACAGTTGAGAAAAATAGGAAAAAGAAAAAAAGAAAAAAGAAAACAAAGGTTGGTCGTAGCCTTTTCCCTTCCCTGTATACCTGCCGTGTAGAAAACTCCATATGTCGCAGCTTTTATGGTATCCGTGCTCGCATGCCCAAGAGAAACACAAGATGAAGGAGATACTAGACGTCGTCATCAAAGATCAGATCCAACCTTGCGCGGAGGGTTTTGCGTTGGGAGACGACTACTTAGCGCATGCGGCGGTCACTCCCTGGATAATTGATTAGTACCGGCGGTCGAGATGGGTCGGTTTGTTGCTGTTCTGATGGTTAAGGCGCACCTGCGTAGGTTTCACGGGCGTCGGGTCGAGCTGCAGGTTCGCCATAGCCAGATGCTGGGTCGCGAGCTCGGGCACCATCGCGGTCAGGGCGGTCGTAACGATCGCGCTCATAACCAGGGCCACGTCGCTCATCGCCACCGGCAGCACCACCACTACCGCGGGGACCATAGCGCTCACGTTCCTCTCGGCCACCCGCGTAACGATCAATTCGGCCATAGCCCTCCTCGTTGTTACGCTCACGTCTCTCGTAACCGCGTTCATAGCCACGCTCCTCTCGGCCGCTGTAGCCAGTACGATCATCACGATAGTTGCGATCGTAGCCACGTTCCTCACGATAGCCACGATCACCGCGTTCTTCGTAGCGTGGGCGATCATAGCCACGGTAGCGATAAGGATCGTCACGGTAGCCGTAGCCGCCATGACCACCACCATGACCACTACCGAGCCCGCCACCACCATAGCCACCTCCACGACGACGTTCGTCGAACCGAGAGCGGTTGTCTATAAATAGGCAACAGATTAGAACCATACGAATTGACGTGGAACAGGAAAATACTAACCTCTCTTTGGCGGACCAAAGTACTTGCCAGGAGTGGGAGTTCGAGGGCGAGCTCGACGGGCCTTCTCAATGCTGAGGGTTCGGCCTTCTATAACCTCACCCTGTAGGCCATCCTTGGCAGCATCAGCCTGCTCGGAAGTGACCATCTTAACGAAGCCGAAGCCACGAGATTCCTTGGTGTGGGGATCCTTCATGATCTGACATTTCTCAACCTCCCCATACTTCTCGAAGAGGCGCGTAACCTCAGGCTCAGTAAGACGGGGATGAATGCCAGTCACGAAGAGGTTGGATCCAGGGTTAATGGAGCCATCCTCGTCCTTGTTTCCGTTCTCCTCTTTGGGGGCACTGTAGAGGGGAAGTTGTTAGAAATGTCCATTGTTTCCGATTCAAATTTTATGTCTTTTTTTTTTCTCGGGAGAGTAATATGAGCTTGTATGATGACTTACCGGTCGTCGTGAGTAGCACCAGGTGAAGCAGAGCGGCGTCGACCACCCTCGATACCTTCGTCGCGGGAAGGCCGAGGGGAGGCGCTACGCTGGTCACGTTCGTAGCGAGGGCCATCATCTGGCATGACAAATTAGTTCAATCCAAATAGGTTCTGCACCACGTAGAGTGCTGAAGGTGGAGAAATAGCTTACCATCAAAGCGATCACCGTTGGCAGTCTCGTAATCCATTGCAGTGGTCGCCATGATTAAGTGAAGTTGGTCTAGCATCAAACAACTATGGTCAGCAGGCTGTGATCGCGACGCGTCAAGTGGAGTCGTCAGAGCGATGAATTGATTGAAGATGCGCTAGGAACAGCGAAATGTGGAACAACGCGAGATGGAAATGCGAGGGACTCCGGTGTTCCGAAGAAACTGGTCGAAGGAAGATGAAGGTGGTGGAAATGAAATGTTGTTCAAGGGAAGATTTTTGGAACTGACTGGCTTCGGTATTTGCGAAAGGCGACAATGGCGGAGGAGAGAAGAAGAGAACAAGAACAAGAAGAAAAAGACCTCGAGGGAAAGAATTACCAGTTGATACAGGTAGACGTTACAAGAATTGTGCGCGTCTGCTGAAGAGAATCAAGAAGATCAAAGGACCCAAGGCGGGATTGCAATGAGAAAGATGAAGGTGAACGAGGACAAGAAGGAGAATTGAGAATGGGAATCCGAAGGGGAATGGCGAAGTGGAAAGAAGAGGAAGAAAAAAAAGATTTAGCGCGGAAAGACAGTGTGGATGCAGATGCAGTGTGATGGATGTCTTGAATAAAGGTTGGCAAGAGAGGCCGGACCGCATTCAATAGGGAACTGAACTGCAAAACAGAGTAAAAAAAAAAATTGGGAAAGAGGGAAGGAAAAAATTGGGGGTGGGAAGGCAAATTTGCGCTTTGCTTTTTGCCTTCCTGCTTTGCCTACCTACCAACCTACTACTACCTACCTAGGTTATCTACCTAGCTTAAAAAGACTTGCTTGCTTGCTAAAAGCCTGCAGCAGGCAGGGGTCATGCACTTTTCAGCCGTGACCCGTCCCTAGGCTGCCTGCTGCCAAGGTAGCGCGTTACGAAAGTGCCCTAGCTAGTAGGTACATATACTACATAGGTAAAGTAGTAGGTAGGTAGTACCTACGTACTCAAACCTACCACTAGTGTGTGTTATATTTGATGTGGTGTGTGGTGTAAGTATGTACCTACCTACATATGTACTATGTAGTACATACATGGTGCCCAGGTACAAATGTACCATCCGCGGCATCAAGGTGATGATGCTAGACATGTACATACTACCTACAGAGTCATCTACACTACCTTCAATTGTATAAGAACTAGAGGAAAGTCATATGCAGCCTGTCATGTGGATAGAGCATCAACACATAATATTAAAGATACTGTATAGGTAGCTTTGATAGTATACATTGTATTGACTTATTTCGATATCATGTACCTATATCTAGGTATTTATCAACTTCTACTAGCTCCCTCCTTATATCATATCCCTCCTTCCTCCCTTTCTCTCTCCCTTTCTCGCTTACTGTCTATCTTGGGGTGTGTTTCCTCCTCCGGGAAGCAACCACAACTTCGTGATAGCTGCTTGGGTATGAATTCCTCACTACAGCTCATCTTCCATTCCTGCCCGGTCCCCTGCTACCTTGGCCATCTCGGCCACCTCCATCCGTAAGCTTTGCTCCACGTCGATCTCGGCTGGCTCTGCTTCGTCTAAGAACTTGAGGCCTTCTGTCGCCTTGCCCCCGCAAGCTCTTTCCAGTGCAAGGAAAGCAAAGTGACCCCCAACCACTGGCCGAGCCATGAAATAAAGGCCCCCGGGGAATTCTCCTCGGCCTTCTGTCTCGTACAAGTCCGTAAATGGTCGATCTAAGCCAGCGTCTTCGGTTAGCCGTCCTTGTTGTTCCTCTCATCCTTATAAATTGAGTGTCCTACTATTTCTTACCTGTCACTGTCTCATTGACCCACGTTGCCACGTGCTGAAGGATCTCCGTTCGTACTTTCTTGCTAGCTACGGCTGCCGCGAAAAATTCCCAGTCGCTCTTAGTGTATAGATGACGGCTATCCAACGGCAGTCCATATCTCTGCAAGACCGCAAGGTACCAGTCGCTCTGCATTTGGTAGATTGTGTCCGGGATGAAGGTCTTAGAGTTGGTGGGACGCGCTGCTCCCTCGCTAAAAGGCATTTGCTTGGAGTCCCAAAACCTGCTCGGCCCTAGGGATGTCGAAGGGTTCGAAGAGTTTGCTGCTGGGAGGTGAAAACAGAGCAATGCGTCGGCAAATATATTATAAAGCGTCGTCCAAGACCCATACCAAGTGTAAGCCAATTTTGCATGTGACTTGTCCCTGGAAATTCCAAATTCCTGCCATTTTTCTATATATTCATCTGCCACCTTGCGGTACCAATTAGCTTCAGCTGTTTCACCCACGACATCGGCAATCTCGCTCATGGCCTTGATGCCAATGATTCCCTTCAGTGCTAGGTTTGTCTGATTAGATAGCCAGCCGGCAAAGTCGTCTGTGCACAACTGGTTCGCAGGGATGAGCGATTCGCGCACGAGATATCCCGTCCATTTCTGCCACAGCTTATACGACCGGGTCGCCCACCTCACAGCAGCTTTCTCGCCTGTTGTTCCGATGTCCTCCCATGTACGATCCATACCATAAGCATCGACTGCTTGTGATATTTTCGTAGGTCCTACTCCAAGAGGAATTGTCTCTTGTAGCGCAGTTTGGACAAACGCGGGCTGGGTGTTGTCCTTCAAGGCATTTACGAGCGCAAGACCCATAATCAGCATGTCACCGCACTCCTCAACTGGCATATATTCATCCTGGCCATCATTGTGTCCGGTTGCATTCGGGAAATGCGCCCCGAGGTCGTGCATACTATAGTTATTCGGATATTGACCGCTCATCTGGTGCTCGAGGAGCGGCTCTAGCAAGTATGCCAACCACCGTGGGTTAGTATACAAGAAGAACGGGAAGGCGGGGAATATCACATCGACCGTTTGGAAGTTGCCATTCGACGAGATTTCCTTAAGGAACAAGATCGGACTTTCGGGTGTCCCAGAGAACTGCGTTGCTCCTAGTACTTGGCGGGCCGAAAGTGCTGCAATATCTTGGTAGTCTTGTGAGCCAGAAGCATAAGCATCCTCAGCTAGCTGGGTAGAATAATCGTGTGCTAAGTAAACAGCTGTTTCATAATCATCGTAATGATACTGCAACATTTCTTCAGCAGTGAAGAAATAAGAGGCCCACAATGGCCGCATCAGCGTCAAACCCCTGGCTGAAGCAAACTGAACCACGGGATTCTGGGTAAGGGCGAAGGTAAAGACTACGCTATCATTGGGAACACTCGCAGCAGGGGCCGTCCGATTCTTCAGCTTGAAAGTCTTGGAAAAGGCAAAGATGGGCTCATCTTCAAAGATACCCCGGTAAGCATTGTCGTCCTGGTTTTCTAGCGAGCCATATTGCGCGAATTGACGACGTAAATGATGTGATTCTCCGGATTGGTGGTCGACATCAGCAGGTGCAGAGAAATGAACAGTGCCCCATTCTGCATGATCAGAGAATTCTGTCAGGAGTTGCTCTTGATGACGAGCGATGTTCCAAGTCTTGATATGAGTCCCAGTGCCCGTGCTAGACTCTTCCGTTCCTAGCCGCCACTGGATCTTGTTGTCGCGGTTGCCACTCACCCACTCCCCATTGATATCAATATATATGCTAACGTCGGTTGAACCTTCGACAAAACACGTGAGATATCCCGCAGGCAATGACTGTCTGAACGTCGACGTGGGCGTAATCGGTGATAAAAAGGAGAGGGTGATTTTCAAGTCGGAGCCTTTGACCGTATACGTGAGGTTCGTCGTAGATGCATCAAAGGATGTCCCATGATACTGGGGGAACGAGATGTTGTAGCTAAGTGCGAACTGAGTGAGCGGGCCTGTGTATTTTGCATTTTAGGTCATCCTCACCTTGGGTCGTCTCGCTTCAGAAAATCTTGCGGTCTGCCAAGCAAGGGATACACGGTCTTAGTCTCCGGGACAGAGGCCATCACGGCAAATCCGACTGTCGTACCGGTCCAAAACATGGGCCAATTCTCGTAGGGGGCATCTCGGGAGTGCGAGTACCAGATACTCAGATACGGGTTTCGGACGATCAACGGTACAACGGGAGGAGTCAGACTTGAGGCCTCTACAATAGTGGCAACCAGCGCCACAAGGGCGGGCCAGAGAAGTGATCTCATGGCTGCAGAATGAAGAAAGGGAGTCGGGTATAGTTGCTGCTCATTGAGCTACGCGAGGGGGCGGCAGAGGATAGCTACTTGTACAAGGCAAAGAAAGACGTGTGTTCGATTGGCAGCCGAGCTGCAAAACCAGGAAGTAACTTGGTGGACACGAAGAGCTAGCTATAACCCAAAAGGATAATTGGACGATGGAAATGCAAAATAAACATAGACGGGATAGCTAATAAGAGGTGGAAGGTAGGACTACCACTCTAGAGGGAGAGCTGTGAAGTTTATGAATAAGGTAAGTAATTCGGGGGCAGGTAAAGAGGCGAGACGGGGATGGATGGGAAGACCTCGGGACCTCATCAGTCGATTAACTAAGCTACCTACACCTCTTCCGGGGTCTAAATTGTATGTGGGGCGAAATCGCCATCTTTCTAGATATGTACCACACTGCCTATTTTTAATAGAAAAATACCTGCTATGTTAATTATAAGCTAAGTAAAATGTATAAAACAGTATATTTTAAGTGCTGCAACCAATAAAATGTTGTCGCGAAGGGGGGGGGTGAAGGGTGTCCAATTTCGCCCCACATACAATTTAGACCCCGGAAGAGGTGTACATACATCAAATACATATGTAGGTAGTAGGTAAATATGTAGGTAGGTACAAGTACCGCCCTAATCCACTTCCCCCAGGTTTCGAGACGAACTGAGACGGGTCCAATTGCCAGTGACGACATCCCCCCCACCGACCAAGGTTATGCAAATGCGACAGGGGTAAATCGAGGCCCATCGAGGCAAGTCCATAGGTACATACTTACTTACCTACATGCAAGGTACCTGCCTACCTACCTGCCTCAATTTAGGTAGTACAGGTGCATACCTAAGGTCGAGGACTGGAGGTTCCGTACCTAATCATAGATAGCCCGAGGTTGCCCCTGGTCGTTACTTACTTAAGCCACTCAAACAGTATGTACTTACATGTTCTCCACTGCAGCTTTCCATATGTATGTACTTTTACTAGGTACATAGGTACCTACCAGACTCCCACACAATGCAGTAGGTTACTATTAGTAGACATAGATGTATATAGAAACTGAATTTTATACAGGTAAAACCTAACATTTCTAAGTTATCTCACCCCCAAGGTTAAGCACCTGGTCTCCTGCTAAGCACATCCAGTTGGGAGTATTGATCTAGGTGATGCTCTCAACTAGGGATTCCCTTCAGGGCACTGCAACGCAGTCTGTGGAAGGGCACAGCAAGTTGTACGAAGTACTAAGAATTGTAGAGTAAAAGAAGTTAATTTTTTGCAAGTAAAAGCAGTTCTCCGAACTACTGTATACATAATACATGTAAAAGTAAAGTCAGCGCAACAGCCCAGTACTTACTACATACTTACTATGTATAAACCTCGCCTACTAGCCGGTTAACTCCCGCTTAGATAAAACTTGAAGCAACAATATTTGGAGGAAGACCTCAACTATCTCCCATTTCTAGATATTTAGGCTAAATTGGAAGGATAACTATACGGGTCATCGTGGATCTAAGCTGCACGGGACAGTAGGTACCGAGTACTGGCTATCTCCCATATAACTAGAAAACCCTGTTAGGTCTAATGGATACTTCTTTATACCTACTTAATAGGATTCTTTGTCTTTACTTAATTCCAATCATGTCGGCGCTTAGATGATCTTCCGGCTGTTGGTTTCTCTAGGTTTCCACGTAAGACAACAAATGTAAAACGCGATAAAAAGCGAAGCCTTAATTATTTGCTGATATAGGGTTTTAAGGAATCCGAATATTTTGCTGTTTACTCAGTTTCTATCTTTTAAATTTTGTATTTGAAGGGCCTGCAGAAATATTATCATATGTACGTCAAGGACTCTCGCATCCGAGGACTAAGCGGTAGATTATACTAACCACGTACAGGGCGATAGGACGACCCGTGGCACTGGTGTCTAAGGCAAATTTAATATTCTCATTATCATCTCTGTAAAGAAGGGCAAGGGAAGAGAAGAAAGACAGAAGGGCATGGCGCTCGAAGGAAAAGTATTCGCCGTAACAGGGGGTGTCAGTGACATCGGACTTGCAACTGTAGAAATACTGGCAAAGGGGGGCGCAATCGTTTGCAATGCCGATGTAGACTCGGTAGCTATGAGCGCAGCTGATGCTTACTTCGAGCTGGTCGAGGTGTCGTTCACTATAAACCGGGTAGATGTATCTAAGAGGCATGGTGTCGTCTCATAGATAGACGGCATCATACAAAAATATGGCAGACTTGACGGCGCTGCAAATGTCGCGGGGGTCATAGGCAAATATCACGATGTACTGTATTTTTTAGGGCCCCGGTCGTGGATTCCATACAGAACGATTCCCAAGCTACAGAGTTTAGCAATGGGTTGCGGACTTAGATGGCGATGAGTGGCACAAGATAATAGCTGTCAACCTCACCGGGACTATGTATTGCCTACAAGCTGAACTCGGTAAAGTCGTCAATGGCGGGTCTATTTTTGTCAATGTTTCCTCTATTCAGGGGCTTCATGGTATTTCAATGTAGCAGTCTAATGTCTTGCTTCTAAAGAGTTGCCAGAGCTGACCATCAATTTAGGTTTTGCCAACCACGGAGCTTAAGTCGCCAGCGAACACGAGGTTATAGGTCTGACTGAGGTTGCAGCTAAAGAGAATGGTAATAGAGAAGTACGGGTGAACGCGATCACCCCGCAGGCGATTTACACGCTGTTGATGGGGCAAGCGTGGAAGATTCACAGCCGACCATCCGATGCGCCTTTCGACGACGCAGCTGCCTTTCAGAGGCAAGGGACGACCAAATAGTGCGGCCATGTGATTGCCTTTCTTTTGGGACCCAATAGTAAATACGTCAGTGGTAGCCTCTACTCTGTCGAGGGTCCTATGTTGATTTTTCAAAAAACGTCCTCGGGCTGAACCTCATGCTCTCTTCCGTCGTCTCGAATATGCTTCAGCGTCTTGTCTCGCTTCATAGGCTTACGCATGTCGTAGGCGTCCTCTCCATGGGCGGTGGGGTCATTGACGTTATCACCGTAGTAGTCCTTGACTACACGATAAACACTATATCCCATGCTCTCGTAGAACCTTATGGCATTGTCATTGCTCTTGCGCACGAACAAATCGATAAACCATGCGTCGGCAGCATCAGCACTAGCCTCAAGCTTTTCAGTGAGAACTTTGCCGATGCCTAGACGACGGGCCTCAGGGGCAACCGTCAGAGCAGTGATGTGAGCATGCCATGGCAGGTAGTGCTCAGAATACTGGAAATAGTCAGGAGAGCTCTCGGTCTTGCCCATGACTGTGCAAATGGAATCGTGTTATTATAATACAAGTAGATGTAAGAGAGGAATCTGGTGAAGATGATCACATACTATAACCTATTATATTGCCGTTCTCGTCCTGGGCGACCTGAAATAGCGAAGGCCATCTTGAGTAGTACTGGAGGTAGAAACTCAGATCGTAGGTCTCTGTCAGGGGGTCGAGGTTGCATTTAGAGAACCTATCTAGATCACTCGGGCGAAAGGCTCGAAAGGATGTCATGGTTGTTATAATCAGAGTATCTAGTAGACTGGACCACTACATGTGAGTGGTGTGGTGACAATGCTAGTAATGTTGTTTTCGTGTCGTGATTTGGTTGCGCAGCCTAAGATGCACCTAGCGAGAAGAAGCGAGCACACTCACTTTTCACGTCCAACGTTGGTTTCGACCAAAACACGGAGGTATACTACCTAGCCTTAGGCAGGTAGGTAGGCTTAGGTTCGGTGTGTCCAGGCCAATGTCTCTTTCTTCTGTCGGATAGAGGCCAGTCAGTTATGATGGATATAACCTGGAATTCGGTCGGTTTTATGTAGGTAGTGTAGGTCTGGTAGGCCTCACTCTGTTGTTTGGAGTTGGAGGGGGAAGGGGGGCATACATCGTATAATTAAGGTATACACAATTTGTGCCTCTCTAATAGATGCATTTTTAGGTACCAAGGAGGTACAGGGTAGGCCGGGGATGTCTATGTAGATATCAAATGTATGTAGGTACCTATTTTGATTATATTTATTTTAATAGGTATTTTATTTTATTACCACCGATGATAATGATAGTGGGGTCATGGGGTCTGCCTATGTACATACATACACAGGTAGTACATCCGGAATGTGCGATATGTGTGGAATGCCTTAGTATGTATGTACCTACACTACCTATCTAAGTACATAGTAGTATGTACTTACCCTTATCTATCGTTCAACAGTCGTGGCAGCTGGCAGGGTCTTTTTGTCGGTTGACTACCCTACATCTTTACATACATAATGTAGGTATATTTGATCAATACATATGTATATATCAAATGTAGGTAGTCACTTGAGTATACCTACCTACCTCCTCTATGTATATACATGTGTATAGGTACCTAATTTACATACATACATAGGTAAGTCATTTGGGACAAGTACCAAGTACTACATATGTACTAGGTAGGCTGGCTGAAGAAGTCGCAAACGGCTATAATGCGATCGTCAGGGTCAAACCGTGCATTATTTTGAACTCATATCCCATCTAATTTCGACTCGCTTTAAACTTCCAACATGCCCACCTCTTCTCAACTCTCACGGACTTCACTGGTGATTGTACATTCATAAGCTTACTACCTGACCTACCTACAAGATCCTTCATCTATGATCTAGCAGTGGTTCATTCATCATTTTGTCTTGTTTCTTGTTCTTTTTTACTTTTTACTTTATTTTTATTTTATTTTGCATTTAGCATCTTGTGAGATCGTAGCCCGACTTCATTTTTATTTATTTAAATAGTATCTAGGCATCTTACCGCACTTTGACCCGTCGTCAAAACCTGCATTAGCCTCGTGCTTTCGTCTCCATAGTAGCAACCGAGGGCTGTTTCCTGCCTTGCTCTGCCCGCGACAAAGACCATCTCGATCAAGCCAAGGCCATCGTCGCCCCATTACTTCCGCTCCGCTCCGCCATACCTAACGAACAGAGACACGACACACTAGATACCTTGGGGTGTGCGACAGCAGTAGCAGGACTGCATACCGACTATTTTTGTTCACAGACCGTCGAGTCGACCCCCATCAACCTTACAACCATGTCTAGATCACCGCACACGCCCCGGCACTCGCGCCAATCTTCCACCATCGACACATCATACCAGGATTCTAGTTCCAACGTGTCGCCCATTGCCAGGCGCCAGTCCAAGTCCTCCTTCCAGGACCCCCTGACGCCTCTGCGCAATAGCATGAACGAGTCTGAGCTTAACGAGCTTAGTGCTGGAGGCCGTGATAATGGCCTTGGAAATTTAGCCGACGAACTGGCCGGCGCTCTGTCCGGATCCGGCGAAGACGAGGAGTACGACGAAGATGAAGACGTCCCGGGCAACATCCGGGAAGCCACCGAGGGGATCAGGGACAGTGGTGTCGATGTTGCAAGCCAGCCCGAACAGCAAGCAGCAGCCAAAACCTCTAGTTTAAGCGTGCCATCCCCGAACGGCCGAGGCCACCGACGGACAGGGAGTGCATATGATGGAAGTGAATACGGATCCGAGTCAGACCTCGAGTCGCCCGGCATGCCGCCGAGCCTAGTTGCCAAGATTGATGCTGTTGAATCGCTAGCCAGGAGAGGCACCGAAGTCACCGGCAGTCCTCTAGATGGCGTTTTTAAGAGGGTGACCGAGGGCTTAAGAGATCTTGGGTCTCAGTCGGGCGTGGAGGGAAGCACCACAAGGTAAGCAACGATGGCCTACACCTACTCATCAGTCTAAGATCCTCTCTGATAAACCCGCCAACTTGTAGACTCATCACAGCGCACTCGGCCTTGGCAACGCACATGGCACATCAGACACGGCAACTTCACAACCTCACGTTCCCGCTTCTCTCGCCACTTGTCCCACCTCCCGACCCTGAGACGATCGAGTCTCTTCTGCCGATACTCACATCTATCTCAGACGACATGCCGCGACCTGCGACTTCGGCCCTTGACTCACTGGCAGCGTTGCATTCCGTTACTTCGGACCTGGTGCAGACACTAAACTACCTCTCCGACACACTACACATGTCACGGCAGACCACCACCACTGCTACAAGACGGTTAAGAACAGCTAAAGAGATGGTGGCCGAGATGAGGCGCGAGGAAGAACTGAGGGAAGAAGGGGAGAGATGGCTAACCAGGGGCAACTGGGGTGAGAGGTTAAAGGAGCGCGAGTGCGCTGGCGTCTGCCGGGATGTAGTCGGAGGTTTCGAGGAGGTGTGTAATGGCTGGAGAGCGCGCCTGTTGGCTCAGGCCGAGTCAGCCTGATGGTTATGATGGAGGTATGAATCATATGAAGCAAACATTTTCCCTTAATTATTGATCCAACGGTCTACGCGAGCCGGCTGTTAGATGGACGGTGTGGGATACAACAACACCGACCATTCTTGAATTTCCTTGTCATGTGCGCATCCCAGTGGATATGTTGCTAGCAGACCTAGATGGAGTTAATATTGGGTTCTAACGGCTTGAAAGACCGCGGATAGATATTTAACCCCTCACGATACGCGGACGGGTTGCAGTGATGAATATACATACACTTACAAAGGCATTAAAGCTAGACTTCTAGACAACAGCGGTGGGCAGAAATGGTCAAGAAGCAACAAGGCGCTCTGACTCTTTGACGTTCAAGACTTGGATCATAGCAAACCACGCTATTATTAGGTCATGGATTATATTTTTGAAATATATATACACATTTTGTCAATGATTTACCACGAGGAAAGAAATGGCCATTTCGAATCCATATACTCAGCATTTGAGTCTTGCATATCTCAGAAATTCAGAATTCAACATATTCGTCAGTGAACTATCTGCCGACAAGGCGACCGCACTGAAAAGCCGAACAACGAGGCGGGTATACATAAAAAAAAAGAAACAACGGTTTATCCAAGATTTCTTCGAACCTACACAGATATTGGTGATAAATCAAACAAAACACAGGTAAGACTGTTGTACGACGGCTTGCCGCGTTTGGAAATAGCCGATGGTATACAGCGCGAGCAATTCCTCCAAGGGCGAGGGCGAGAGCAAGGGGATATTTTGGTGCTTTCAATTTCGACCCGGCCGGGTTATTCCGGTCTCTCCCCTTTTCTCTCTCTCCCTTCCCCTTTATTCGACCCCAACCTCCTCGTAGGACGCCTTCGACGGTCGAATACGTGCTGGAACCGGGGGCGCCGGCATCCCGCCATCGAAGGCAGCGGCTGCAAAGCTGGATAGGCTCATATTGTCGTCCTCCTCGCCGTCGCCGTCAAACAGCCTCCGGGAGTGCCCGCCGCCGATGTGCGCGTCGACGGGGGGCGCGTCGCGGGTGCGCCGCATGGCGGCTTCGGCCTCGTCGTCGACGAGCACGACCATCCAGACGCCGATGGCGCCGTTGGCGCCGAGAAGCGGCGTGCAGTGGATCCAGCGGCCCTTACCGCCGTTCGCGTCGACGGCGTCCGCCCGCGAGGTGATCCACCGTATCTTGGCCGTCACGCCGTTGCCGTCGGCGAAGGCCTCGGCAATGGCGTCGCGCACGGCGCGCGAGCCCCCGATGCGGGCCAGGAAGCTGCTTTGCAGCATGCCCGGGACGCGTAGCGAGGGGGATGCGAACAGAATGCGCAGGTTCGGGTGCGGCCGCACGAGGAGATAGTGCTCGTAGACGCCGCTGAGGCGTCCTCCTGCCGCGGATGCTAGCGCCGACGTGTGCAGCATCGGGTCCGAGTTCCGTCGTTCCACCGCCGCATCGTCGCGGATGACGAGCCGGGGCTTCTGCCAGTTGGCTGCGCCCCCGTCTGTCTCGCTCATCTCCTCCTGCCGCGTGCGGTACAGGGCCCCGCCCGACTCGCGCACCGCCTTGAGCTCCTGCAGGTTGAACATCTCGGCGAGCTCGTGGAACTCGGTCTTCTTGGTCGACGGCTCATTTGGTCTTGTGCTTTCTGTTTCATCGCGTGTACCCTTCTCGGCGCGTCTCGGCTCCGCCCCTCCTCCGCTCTCATCTCTTCTTGTCGTCGCTTCTGTGCTTTCTGGCACTTCGGACCCGATTATTCTCTGCGCTACCAGACGCCCGAAGGATTCGAGACCGGCGCACTCTTTCACCAGACCCGAGACGTCGACCTGGGCGCCGATGTGGTACCGCGCAATTCCGCGACTGTCGTATAGGGGAGCTACCATTAGGAGATTCATGAACGGGGAACCGTCGCGCCTGTAGTTGAGAAATGTCTCGCAGTGCTCCTTGCCGGCCTGTAGCTTCTCCCGGAGTCTTCTCACGCTAGAGGGGTTGGTCTTCGGCCCCTGGAGGAAGCGACAGTTACGCCCAAGCACATAACTCATGCCATATTGCGTGGTCTTGTGAAATTCTGCCGAGCGCATTAATGTTATGATCACCACATGGCGTTTGGAGCAGGTTGCATACCTTGGCTTGCGAACACGATAGGATTATCCGGCCTTGAAGGGTCTGTCAAGCAAAACACTTCCGCTAAGCCCTCCGAGAGATCTCTAAGATGGACCGGTAACGTATCGGCAATCCGTCTCTTAATAGTCAAGCTCACCGTCTGGATCCAGGTATGCGTGATGTATGCCGGCAGGTCCTCCCTGGCCAACACCTCGAATGCTTGATTCGCCTTATTTAGCAGCGAGTCGTTGACAGACTTGGCAGCTTTCTCGCCGCTAAACTGGAGCCCCTCTATGGGAACAAGTGCGTCGGAAATTGAGTTTGCGTATCGAATTGCTGCTAGAGCTTTCATGGCATCGAGGTAATATACTAGCAGCGGCACAGAGCATGGCCGTGACGTGTAAAGAAAACTCGCGAATCTTTGAAGCAGGACTGGGTCATCGAAGATCACCTTGAGATGGTCTATGGAGAAGAGTAGCTCTGATCGTGTCTCTAGAGAGAACTGTGAGCTTGATCCATTGGCGGGGGCGACCAGATCGAAGGAGGCAGGATCAAATTCTTCTTCAGCCAGGGGTTCGAGACTATCGTGTTCTAATGGGCCCTTAGATTGTAGCGCCGGTAGAGTGCTGGCATGCGTGGGGGCGAGCGAAGAAGCAGACGAGTTTGCTCGCGACCTCGTCGAACGAGATACGATACTCCTGGGACCTGTAGAGGGTGACCTTGTCGCAAAGTCTGGGGTATCATCGAGCTCCTGCGGTGCCATATAAGCATCGCGTTCTGCGTGGCTCTGGGCACTACTAGACATGTTAGATGCTTCCAATGACATATCTCCATGGAATTCTGTGTCTCCCAAACTCACCTTGGCGGGCGCCTATGATCCCCTTTTCGAAAGTCCATGGGTGATAAGTTAGTATTCTCCAAGCCGAGTTTCCTAAATTCCATGGGGGGAGTGCTATAATCCGCAACAGACGTTGAGATACCCAGGCGTCTTCTAGGAATATCCGGGATCGCAGCACCGCCTTCGTCCTCAGCGTCGCCCTGGTATGCCGTTAGTGAGCGAAGACTCGTCGTGCTACGCTGACCATGGACTTCGACTTGTGGAGATGGGTATCGTTCGTGACGCGGCCGAGTAGTCCCCCAAACCTGCGACATGGCTTTCTTATGAACCTACGGACGATCGTCCGTGACAGCTGATGGCTAGTCGATGATTTGCTTTTTTATATCAGAGAGCTGTATCTTACACGAGGTGGCTGTTCCAGTTGCTTTTTCTTCGTACTAGTGGCCGTCGTGACGTTTTGACATAGGCCCAGGAGACGTAGGCGTCTGAATATAAACCACGTATGGGAATCCAAAAGCAATGAGCACACGCGGGAGGGAAAGAGAGGCCGAGTCTTAATAAGTCTCACGGAATTCTAATACACGAAGTAAGAAAAAGGAAGAGAACCACAGAGGGAGACAGATAGCAGAGACTATATCCTTTCTGCTCGTGAGAAACTCGCCTTGCAAACTTCTTATCTCATCTTCTCTAGAGCCGTTGCCAATATCCCCTTTTCACTATGCTAGAGCTCAACCCCCTACCGGCACCTTGCTAAGATATGAAAGCCGCACTATTCCCCTGAATACAACCCACGTGTGCTCGAATTGCCATTGGGCTGACAAGCGTCTAGTAGCCACATGGTTGAGCCGATGACAGCAGACTAGTAAAGAGATCAAGATCGAGGCTGATCAGGAGAGATTAGCAGACGATGAGGATCGATGAAGAGCTAGCACGGCGATCGTAGAGTAGTCGAAAGGCATCCCACGATCACCGAGGACAAGGTAGGTAGGACTGGAGAGAGGGGCCTTGGCAGCTCGTGCATACCTAAGTGCTAATGGGATATTACGTCCCGCCAGGTGTTGGATACTCGATGACAGAGCCCGAGGACGGGAAGCCTATTTCATAAGAAATTCTGGTGCCGTGGCCAATGAAAGGAACCAGTACCGGGACTACGGACTGAATGCCTGGATAACCCTGCCAGGACTAGCACTGAACAATTTTAATGTTACCGAGAGCAGACTGAGAAAAGAGACCTTGGTGTCCGGAACGGAAACGCTCGTCATAGCCACCATCGAACTTTACTATCTTATTTAGCAGTCGATGGTCTGGATGGTTAGCTCGAGGCTCCATAACGATGATCACCCTTGGAAGGGGGGGGGGGGGGGGGGGGGGTCCCGGACCCATGCATGATCTTCCCCCAATAAAGTCCCGAGGGTTATCCGGTTCTCAAGCGTAGGTATATTCAAGTGTACCTAGGTATAGACACACCAAGTAGGTACCTATGGTTAGCAGACTACCTACATAGGTAGGTAGAGTAGGTAAGTAGGTACTAAGTATGTATAGACCTTCATGTTGTTGTACATCAAATACATACTAAGCAATAAGCCGATAAGCTAACCGGGGTTGTGAGGAGACTCGATGAAGCTTTCCCACTTAGCGGCCACATGGCGAAAGTCTTGGATGCGGACTCGGGACGCCTTGTCAAGATTTGCCGTTGGCTCGTGACCGAGAATGAAGGATGGGCATTTCCCAAGAGCACCATCACCACGGATTTATGATAACGCTATCGAGGATTGCTGTCAACTGTCAAGTCACATTGAACCATCAACAGCCTGGTCATGCCATCCATCCGTGTCAAACCTGCATATATAAATGCACGACGCGCAAATCCAATCGATTGGCGTTTCCCGGGGGTTATGTATAGTTTAGATATGTAGTTGACCAGCCTCAAGCTACCTCAACTACAATCAAATTGATCTGATGTAAGTTGACCTCAATAACCCAGTAATGTATGATGAGGAATGTAAGTGTGGCTTATAGTTGAGAGATGCTAAAACTCGTCAACCAACCGAAGTACCTACCTACCTACACCACCCAATAAACTGTATGGATGGGTCTGATATGAAGTACCTAACCTAGGTATCTAGGTTAGGTAGATATTTTTCTATCCGGCTCATGGTCTGTTTTCTGTTTTTCCCTTTCCCAATAACTAGCACACGCTTTACATGCTTGACGCGCGCTGAACGCAATTGCTGACCTATCACGTCTAGAGATCTGGGGGCCGATCCAAACGCCAACCCCTGAATAAGGAAGAGGGTTGGCCAGTCGGAATCGTGCTTGGCGCGTCCTCCCTGAAAGCGGTAGCAAAATAAACAATGTGGTCGCGCTGCCGGATGGTAGTATCTAGGTACCTAGGGACAGAGGAGCAAAACACCCCACCGAATCCTACCCACGTAATAGGTAAGTCATCAGCCGCTTTTGTCTACCTACACTAGTGTACTAGGTTAGGTAACTAGGGGCGGACAGAGTCGCGTCCACTTCCTTTGACAAAAGATGGTTTGCGGGCATGTTTTGTGCTTGAGGTCGCGTGGGCTGGCCTGCCGCGATGGCCACGCAGTCTCTTGACGTGTTACCGACCTACCTATGTGGTGTAAGTAGGTAGTTAGTTAGTGCAGGTGGTGTGTAGGTGGTGTACTGTAGAGAGATAGTGTGATATTTATTATTGACCTGTTCATCGTGTCGCCCTTTGGTGCCAACCTCCACAATAACAATAGGAACAAGACCCGATTTCACTTGTTTACGCGCTCCCAGCCACCTTGGTGAACGCAGATAGGGTACTACCTACGACCTACCTACTACCTACTACCTAGGTACTACTTACTAGGTGCGCATGGAGTATTAGAAACTCGAGTGGTGTTGGTGCATGCTGTGAATGCACAAGTACGATATAAGTGTAAGTAGTAGATATATACTTATTCTGATTTTCAAGGGTTGATTTTGAGAGAAATTGGGAACGAGCTTGAAAGCAAGGTGATGGGGGGGGAGAGGGGGACAGAATGAGACAAATACATAACACGCTACCTAAAGCAAATGTATAACCAAGCAAATTTTGGGTGAATAACAAAGCGGTAGAAGTACTTTACATATATGTACCACACTATCCAAGAAACCCTGGCCCAACCCAGCCCCAATCGGGTTTAACAAGTTCCGTGCTCCCTGCCGAAGTAACCACGGACGCTGCAGTTCAGGTAGAGAAAGAGAGGTTACCTAAGTAAGTACTAGGTAGGTAGTAGTACTACTACCTGACCTACCTAGGTAATTATCAGTGAGGTCGATAGCAGGTGGATAGTAGGTAGAAGTATGGTGGAGAGAGACTAAAGGCGCGCGACTTGACCTGCAGGCACGACCCATCTATCACTCGCTGCTCAACGTTCAACCTCCATTCCCAATTCCCTTGACAACCTACTACCCTCACCACCTACCACCACCACTACCAGAACCACCACCACCACCAAACCTTCTCACACCTTACCTCTCCCTCTCCCTCTCCCTCTCCCCTTCAACCCTGCCATCAAAAAAAAAAGAACCCATCGCCTCTACCAGCTTCAATAACCACGACAACGCTCCTTATACGATTACCAAGGCAACCAAAAAAACAACTAAGACTATCCTACTAATTACTTTCTCTCCACCCGATTTGCGCACGCAACAAACCAAACAAACAAACAAAACAATACAAGTAGCTATTTACACAGCGACCGAATAATTACACCATTATTTCCACTTTGGGCTCCTCTCCCGCCGAACTCGACTTCACTCATTCCACTCCGATTGAACGCCAGATCCAAAGCATGCGATAGAACAGATACTACCCCAAGGGGCTTCTAAAGGAGAATAGGCGGAAATCTTTATGGCCTCGAATCACTTTCCCGCCACCACGTCCTGATCTCTACCTTTTGATTACCTTACCATCCTTTTTACCCTCTTTGCCGGGGCCACACCAACCCCCGACATCGTGTCTGACCCTACCATCTCTGCTGCTCATTTCCAACAAAGATCTCGAACCCACTTGATCGTAACCATCTACAAGGATGACTTTAGAGGCGGAGCCTGTGGTTGCGGCGGCGCCCCTCCCGACTAAACGCGCTGCCCATGATGCGACGAGCCCCGCTGTTCGGACACCTTCGAGGCTGGGCACACCTCCCCCTCCTTCAGACCGAGGCCGATTGCAAGCCAGACAAAACATGGACAACGCCAACACGAAAGGTGCAAGGCATAGTGGCCGTTTTATGGAAAGGGCGAGCACCGGTGGCATCGACCCCGACACCTTGTCACGGGCTCTGTCGAGGGAGCTCTCTACCGACAGACGGGATAGTACGCCGGGAGCCAGCCCGAGTAGGAAACGGCAACGGATTAATGGCGACAGGTCAGTAGAGACACCGTCCAACTCCTGCTTCCTGGTGGCCGGAGAGTGCAGCTTGGCGCCTTGATGGCTCTCCATCACACTCGCTTCTAGCCTTCCCGTGCCTGCTATGCTTTCATAGCGCACCGTAGCTAATTTACTTAGATTCATCCCCTCGCGCTCTGGTCAGGATCTCCAGGCTAGCTTTAGCCTTCTGCATGAAGAAGGCTCACCAGCAACCCCCTCACGCCAGAAGAAGCGCACCCCCCATGGTGAACTTCACTTCCAGAAGAGTATGTCAACCTGAGACTCCGGAGACATTCTCAACCACTAACGATCCCCAGCTGAGGAGGCAAACCGAACCTTCTCGACTCTACTAAGAGCTGAACTGTTCGAAAACACGATACCGCAGGCTACGACGCCTACATTATCACCGGATGCCAATCTTCCAGGGTCATCCCACTCTACCCGCTCTCACGATGGTACACGGTCACACACGCCACCCAATAACCCCCCTCCATCCCTACCCTCCAGCTTCACGCCATCAACGCCGCATAAGAATCTTTTCTCATACATGTCGCCCCGCCATCATACGAATGTAGCTGGCCACCCAACACCTTCGAGGACGCCTCAGAGTCGGCATGGCCCTAACTTGGACACCCGATCAGAAATCTACAGTCTCTCGCCCGTTCGCTTCGGGAGCCAGCAACTACTTTTGAGCCCACGGCGGCAACCTAGGGCTGTGAGTAAAGTACCATACAAGGTCTTGGATGCCCCAGAACTGGCAGATGATTTTTACCTCAACCTTGTGGACTGGGGCAGCGCCAACGTGCTAGGTGTCGGTCTTGGCTCTAGCGTTTACATGTGGAATGCACAGACAAGCCGAGTGAACAAGCTCTGCACCCTGGAAGATGATACTGTGACGAGTGTGTCCTGGATTCAGAAAGGAACCCACATAGCCATCGGGACCGGAAAGGGACTAGTACAGATATGGGATGCCGAGAAGACAAGGAGATTAAGAACCATGACCGGCCATACCGCACGTGTGGGATCCTTAGCCTGGAACACTCACATTCTCACTTCCGGATCTCGAGATCGGCTTATATACCACCGCGACGTGAGGGCACCGGATCAATGGATGCGGAAACTCATGGGCCACAAGCAAGAAGTATGTGGGCTTAAGTGGAATTGTGAAGATGGCCAATTGGCGAGTGGGGGTAATGACAACAAATTAATGGTCTGGGATAAGCTATCAGAAACACCACTCTGGAAATTCTCAGACCACACTGCTGCCGTCAAGGCTATTGCTTGGTCGCCGCACCAACGCGGTCTCCTGGCATCGGGTGGGGGAACTGCTGATAGGAGGATCATATTCCATGACACCGTTCGGGGGACAGTCATCAACGAAGTCGACACCGGCAGTCAAGTCTGTAACATCTCATGGTCCAAGAACTCGAACGAGATTGTCTCCACCCACGGATACAGTCAAAACCAGATAGTCGTATGGAAGTACCCTTCCATGTCGCAAGTCGTCAGTCTCACGGGGCACACTTATCGTGTGCTTTATCTCGCGATGAGCCCTGATGGCAGAACTGTCGTAACCGGGGCTGGTGATGAAACACTACGGTTCTGGACCGTGTTTGGACGACGACCCGGCCAGAGGGAAGATAGTGATGGCGGAGGGGGACGACTGGCGGATTGGGGCGTCATCCGGTGATAAAGGTCTACAATCTTATCCCGGCTTGTTTTAACTGGATTTCAACTACACATCAACACCTCGACTCAATCCATGTGCTTTTAATGACGATACATCCTAACTCATTGGCCGTTATGAACGGCAAGGATCACGACATCTCTGGACGAAATACCCATTGCTTGCATCCGTTGGCGTTATCATTTTTTTTATTTGCTTCTTCAAGGGCTTATTTACGGGGGTTGTTTTCATTTGCATGTACGATGGATCCACTCGAAACTCGATTTATTTTCCGCTTGCGCAGGGTCAAAAGATGACATTACCAGCTACCGGGGATTGAAAACAAAAAGCCGTGACGATTGTCTGCTCTGTATGGGAAGATAATCTGTAACGGTTCATCAAGCGAGCACCGTTTGTATCCAAGCAGGATTCATCGATCGATTTTTTTTTTCACAACTCCAAACAAGGAGTAGGAGGCGTCATTGTTCGCATAGCAAGGCGTTGTACGTGGCTTGACTATTGGGATATGACCACTTGAAGGGTATTTTTGATACCTAGACCTGGGAGGAAAGGCTAGGTAAAGGGGGAAGGAATGGATGGATGGGTGGATGGCTGGGTGGATGGTTTCCAATCACGGCGGCAATGGGGAGGGACAGCATAGGGAAGGCTCCGAAAATCGCACTGGAAGGTCACCTAGGTATATCGGTATACTGACCGAGTTCCTTGGGCGGAACGGGTTTGCCATAATAAATAGTGGCTGGCACATGACTATCACGATAGCGTTGGTAACAGAAAAAAAAAGAAATACTAATTTACTCTGAGCAACCCAACCATGGTGTCTGCTTGTCTCGCCGGTATGGCTCTAATGTGATAGCGTGCCGCTAATGATTTGTAAAATCTCTAGCCACATATAATTTGATACCTCCAACCTGACGTAAGGAGTTTTCCGATTGTACTGAAAATTGTATGATCATTATGCAGCATCTATACCCATCTATCTAGACTCGTCCAACGCCACGAAGCGCGCCTTTCCACCTTAACTAACTTGTGTGCGTACGTGTGTATATCTTTCATCGTATATGTAACCATGACGTCGTTGCAACTAACTGATCAATAAGGGAGGGAGAAAGGGGGAAAGAGGGGATTGGGTATCAACTTTTCTTTGGATACCAGGTCCCACGATCAAGAACTCCGTCCATTAAAGATTACAGAGAAGAAAAAAAAAAGCCGGATCAGGGGAAACTAAGCTGGGGTTTGGGGGGGAGGGGCTTCATATGTGTATGAAGATGAGGGTTGACACATCTACCTATATAAATTGCGAAACCAACCAGATATATCGTTATAAAGCCATTATTTGGTGATATTATCAACCTCGAAACGTACAGAAAGGCGAGTGAGCAGACGAGCGAGCAAACGCGTATGCATATCACATATCTGAGAAGAGCAAGACTGCCCAGCATTCATCCCCCCCTTTTAGGTCCTATATCTTTGCAATATTTATGCAAAAATGACATGGTTATTCTGATATCACACCAGCAGATTTCCTTTCCCGTGCGGTGTCATTCATGTTGCTATCGGCACTAGTGGTTGTGGCGTTTTCCATGGAGTCGCTGGGCCTTCGCGATTGCTCGTCTTGAAGTAGTGGGATATCGTCCACGCTGAGACATCTCCCACTAACCGGGTCTTCGATGCGGGCGCTCTTCTCCGCGTTGGTAGTACTCAGTGAAGGTTCCTTGATTTCGCCTTCGGGTGCGGGTGCAGGTGTCATCAAGGGTGAGTGAAGCATCATCTCGGGGCTGCTTTGCCACTTGGCTACCTCTGCTTTCATCGCTTCTAGCTCTTTCTGGAATCGTTTGCCAAATACATCGATATAGTATGTCGAGCCATTGTAAACGCTCCACGCAAACACCACGATGAGGAAGCCGGCCGACAACCATCGGCTATAAAACCACAATGGGCATGGGAGCATAGTCAATACGGCATAAAGGTACTGGATTAGCATGAAAGCCGGCTCTTGTAGGCTGTCGGGCAAGGAAAGCACAAGTTTTCCGATCCAAGCCTTCGAATAAGAGCGTCGTAGCCAAGTAAAGGAGGTAGGTCGGCCGGCGGCAATCTTTTCGCGACGGCGGACAGTGATGAAGAAATAGTAGGTGAGCTGCCAGACAGCATACGGAATAGTAGACCAGGCGAGCATGGAAATGATGTTGCCGTAGGCGGTTGGGGAACCTGGCGGAGACGTTTTGACGGTCCAGAGCGCTGGAAAACGCTCGCGCTGATGCTCGGGTGGGAAGAGGTGGACGATACAGTGTAACGTAGCGCACGGCATGATGTGAATGAATAGAGATGTAACTTTGTCAAAATCGTGGAAGACGAGCGAATTCCGCCACATGATAATCGCTACGGCGTTGTTTCCAAAAGCAAGGCAATAAGAAGACACAAACAGTCTCTTGGAGGAGGGGAAAATCCAGATACTGAGGACGAGCAAGAAGTTGACAAAGTAACAGAGGTCGGCCAGGAAATAATGATAACCTCGGCTATGGTATGTATAGTAGCGTATAGGCATAAAGTAAACGAGTTGGATCGTATACCAGAGATGGAACCACTCGGGGTAGGCGCCGATCAGATAGCCGCTGATGAATATGTTCATGACACCGCAGATAAAAGATATCTTCTCGCGCATGGTGATGACCTTGGCATCGTTCCACTGTGTGCCGAGCTTCTCAACGCTCTGCTTCATGCGCTTTCGGTATCTTTCCAGCTGCTCGTCCGCCGAGGGCACCCGCCGGCGCCATTCTTCAACCATGCGCTCTCTCGCTTCCTGGCCCCTGGACTTGAGAGCAGCCCGTGATCGCCGGACCCTCTCTGTCTGAGCAGAGATACCTTTTTGTATTTTCTCTAGTTGTTGTGGCAAAGCAAAGTTGTCAAGCAGGTCCAGGATCGTGAGACGATCTAAAGGGGGGAAGGAGTCCCAATCTTCGTGATAGGAACTGCTGCTGGAGAACGAGGGGTTCCGCGATAGTGGGCGGTCGTTGGAGGACGATCCCCCCACCTTGGGGGTATCAGATACGGCATTATCGGGGGGAGAGGAACTCAAAGAAGGAGTAGCAGTATCATCCGGGGTCAGAGCCGCCTCGTCGTCGGTCTGGGTGCCGTCCGACTTGGCAGACGACATGGCGGCAGACTGAGTCGTAAGTTCAGCCATTTCGGCCAGGGTGCGGATGGGAAATCGCTGGATGTCGTTGCGGAAAGACACTCTTCGAAGAGCTTCGGCTCCCCTGAGAATCAGGATGTCAGCCATTAGAGAGCTTCGCCAGAGGAAAAGCTCAACTTGGAGACGAAAATAGTGGCAAAGCGGAAAAGGAGAGTACTCACTCTGGAAAGGACCTCGCCCTGCTCTTTTGAAGGATGCAAACGGACCCCCAGCACCACCTCGAAGGCTGCCACTATACCAAATAAACAGGGACTAGGGCGCTGGAGATATGCAGCAGCGGGCTTCGGAGTCAGAAACGGACAGAGAGGTCGAGAAAATGTTAGGGTGTCGAGGGAAGACGCGCGTGACTAGCGAGGTGCAGACACACAAAGAGGGTGTGTGACCTGATCTACGTACAAGAGTAAGCCTCTAAGCGCAGAATAGAGTCTAGGCTGAGGGAGAGAGGGGGGAAGCTTGAGAGACAAGAAGAGTGTAGATAAGTGAAGGTGTGTCCGGGAGGGTTTACCTGCCCTGTGGATGGCCTTCAGCCAGGGACGTGTTTCGATGGTGGACTGTAATTGGATGAAAACACAGTATCGCCAAAAAGATAGCCCCAGCCAAGATGGGACAATCCTGCAGTCAGGACTCAAACTTGACGACAAGAAGAAAAACAGAGAGAAGAGAAGAGGAACAAGTGGAGGAGAGTTGTGTAGCACTGGCTAAGTACTTAGGTAGGTAGGTAGGCAGTTAGGTAGGTAGAGTTTCAAGATACTAGGTTAACCTACTAAGTAGTAGCTTTGCACTGTCTTTATAGTTTAGAAATGACATATGGATCAGTTGTAAACAAAACGCTAGGATACATGACATGCAGGTAGGTGCCTTCTTATACACACAGGGCATACCAATCGAATTTCTTGTTGCGATACAACGTACCAGATATACAGCTAGGTAGGTGAATATGTAGGTACGGAGTACAGGTATGTATAACTCGACATAAGGTATGACGCCATTCTGTCATCAACAGGGATCTAGCCTAAGGTAGGTAGGTACTACAATCCTATGTGCCGAAAGTTTAGGACGAGGGGTACCTATGTACATTGATACCTTACCTACATACTTCATATGATTAAGTATTGCCTTATGGAAGAATGGAACACGCACATTGATATCTGCGCAGCCACGTTGACAAGTTTGGAAGTTACCTATGTATGTGTTAGTAAGCAGGTATCTACCTAAGGTTAACCTACTCCGTACTAAAGTGACGTCTTCCCTGCTGTGAAACTTACTCACCTACCATTTGGTAGTATAAGTACGTACATAGGTACCTACTAATGTACCAAGGTGGAGACTACTAGGTACTAGGCAGCTGCCAGCCGGTAAAGGTCCCCTTCAGCTGATGCCAACCGAATCAGAGGGTGGTTACTGGCGAGGACCTGAGAAAAAAAAAAGGACACTACCTACTTACTAACCTACCTACTACCTAGTACCTATGTAGGTAGTACCTACCTTCACTGCTTATAGCTCCTGTCGGGCCCCCGCGCGGTACTCAGCCAAAGTCGCGTAACTGGAGAGTAAAATCGTGTTCGCAATCCGAACAAAAATTTAGACTGCCAATACACTCGTTTCCCTCCATGTTTACGCAGGCGATGCTTTGAATATCCAGATCGCATGTATCTTTTTAGCCAACTCCCCAATGGTTTGTTGAAATGCACTAATTTGAAACCCACGCATAAGCCCCCCAGGCATTAGCGACCAGCTCCAAATCAACTCATCAAGTACTTTTCTCGTGTCGCGTTTCTCACCATCAACACCCGCCCTCTCCATCCTCGAGAAGCCACACACCCGCCCACCTGACCTACCGACCTACCTGCCCGTCCACCTACCCACCAAATCAACATGGGCAAGTTGATCCGCCTCGAGCTCTTCAGTATGTATATCCCCTCAGTATAACACCCATCTTCTGCTCTCTTCCCCCTCCTGGTAACGTCGCTAACCACTTGGACTATTCCGTAGACTTCAAGTCCTACAAGGGCCACCATACCCTCTTGTTTGGCGACTCCTACTTCACCTCCATCATCGGCCCCAATGGCTCTGGCAAGTCCAATTCGTACGTCCTTCCAATAAGCACCCCTGCGCGACTTGCCTTGCTAACTCCCTGTTCTCCGGTGCAGTATGGACGCCATCTCCTTCGTCCTAGGTATCAAATCTTCGCATTTGCGATCGGCCCACCTCAAGGACTTGGTCTACCGTGGCCGTGTCCTCAAGACCTCCAAGATCAACGATGATGGTTCCGCCGCCGACCCCACAACCAATGGCCACACCAACGGCCATGTCAATGGCGACGATCAAGATAGGCCCAACCGAGGGGACCCCAAGAGTGCCTGGGTTATGGCCGTCTACGAGGATGATGTCGGTGATGAGCAACGATGGAAGCGCACAATCACAAACCAAGGTTCGAGCGAATACCGCATCAACGACCGCGTCGTTACCGCCCAACAATATAACGAGGCCCTCGAGGCCGAGAATATCCTCATCAAAGCCAGGAACTTTCTTGTCTTCCAGGGCGACGTCGAGGCGATTGCTTCCCAATCCCCGCAAGATCTTACCCGCCTGATAGAGCAGATTTCCGGCAGTTTAGAATACAAGGCCGAGTACGAAAGGCTTCAGAGCGCCGCCGACCAAGCAGCCGAAAACACAAACTTCCAGTTGCAGCGACGACGTGGTATCAATTCCGAAATAAGACAGTACCAGGAGCAGAAAAAGGAAGCCGAAAACTTCCAGACTAAAACCGAAGAGCGCGACGCTGCCATCGTCACGCATGTCCTGTGGAAGCTCTATCATTTCCAACAGGTCATGGATGATTCGAGCGCCAAGATCCAGGAGCACCAGGAAAACCTGAAGGAATTCCGCCGGAATGTTGAATCCTTTGAAAGGAAGCTAGAGGCTGCGCGCAAGGAGCAGGTCGAGGCCGCCAAGGACGTGCACAGGGTTGAGAGGCAGATCAAACAGAAGGAGAAGGAACTGGAAGAGAAAGAAAATAGCCTTGTCCCGATTGAGGAGAAGGTGCAGCAAACGACGAGCCAGGCTGAAGCTATCCGGCAGAGGATCGATAGTGTCCAAAAAGAACGTGACGAACAGGCCAAACTAATCGCCAAGATCGAGAAAGATCTTGCGACAGTCCAAAAGGCCCAGAAACAGTTCGAAGACCAATGGAAAGAGACCATGAAGAAGCAAGGCAAGGAGCTCAGTGATGCCGACCGGAAAGAGTACAACTCCCTGAAAGCACAAGCAATGGCCAAGTCCTCGGAGAATCAGGCAAAATTGGACAACCTGACCCGACAGCTTAAAACCGACGAGGTGACCGTTAACAGCCTCAAGGGCAAAGTTGACGGCTATCAAGCTGCGGTGGAAAAGCTTGAGTCGGAGCTGGCCACTATCCAGGAACGAAGGGATGCCACCCAGGCTGCAGTCAAGCAAATATCGACCGAGATCGACACCAAGAAAAAGGAGTTCAATCAAGTTCAGTCAGAAAGAGTGAGAACCAATCAACGGCGGACGGAGCTTGAGGAAAAGCGCCTAGATGTTTTGAAAAAACTAGCTGAGGCCGACGACGGGAGACGACAGAACGATAGGGAGGCGAGAACCAAAGAGATGGTGACCTCCCTGAAACGCTTCTACCCCGGTGTCAAGGGCCGTGTAGGGGACCTCTGTAAACCAAAACAAAAGAAGTTCGATGAGGCCGTCATTACTGCTCTTGGACGCGACTTCGACTCTGTCGTTGTTGATAGCGAGAAGACTGGCGTCGAGTGTGTACAGTACCTCAAGGACCAGCGCTTCCCACCAATGACATTTATCCCCTTAGACAATATCAAGGTCAACGCTGTGAACACCGCTGTTAAGGGTATACCAGGTGCGCGGTTGACCATTGATACGATTGACTTTGATTCTACGCTCGAGCGTGCTATGTCTTATGCTTGCGGGAGTTCGATTGTTTGCGATACCCTCGAAATTGCGAAGCATATCTGTTACGAACGTAGAATACAAGTCAAGGCAGTTACCTTGGAAGGTTTCGTTATTCACAAGGCTGGTCTCATGACTGGTGGTCGTGGCCCCGAAAATAAGGGCGGCAAGCGTCGCTTTGAGGAACACGACGTTCAAAATCTACGCAAAATGGCGGACAAGTTCGGGGAAGAGATCGAAAAACTACCGAGGGCAGACCGCCGCGGCCACGCCGAAGAGACGCTGCAGAATGAGCTTGCCGGCCTGGAGCAGCGTCTGCTGTTCGCTCGAAATGAACTGGCAGCCTTCGATCAGAACCTGTCTAGTAAGAAGAAGGAACTGGACCACGTGAAACGCCAACTTAAGGAGTGGCAACCCAAATTCAGTGTTGAAGATGACAAACTGGAGAAGACCCGCTCTTCGGTAGAAAAGTTCAAGGCCGCCATTGCCAAGGTAGAAGATAGGATTTTCTCCGATTTCTGCAAGCGACTTGGCTATTCTGATATCCGAGCGTACGAGGCTCAGCAAGGGAGCTGGGAGCAGGAAGCCCAAGAGAAGCGTACTCAGTTTGACCTCCAACGGCAAAGGTTAGAGAGCAATAAAAGCTGGGAATTGTCTAGGCACAACGAGACCCTAAGCAGAGCCCGCAGCTTGGAGGACCGACTAAAGCGGCTGTCGAAAGATATCAAGTCATACGAAGCTGAGAAGAAGGAAATCGAGGAAGCCATGAGTAACGACCAGGACTTCCTCGCCGCACTTCAAGATGAGCTGGACGAGTTGAAGTCTGACCTTGCTGTGCGCAACGACAAGGTCAACAACGCGAAAGCCGACGTCCAGAAGAGAAGTAAAGACATTGAAAGCCGACAGAAAGCTATCAATGCCCTAGAGACGGAAGTTCAGAAAAACAGCGCTGGCAAATTTGCTTTGTTGCGGCGGTGTCGTTTGGAGCAAATCAATATCCCACTTTCAAGTGGATCTTTGGACAACCTTCCGAATGAAGACAACCTGTTACATCAAGATCCTGACGCCATGGACGTAGACGAGGGCGACGAGGCTGATCTCATGGAGGATGCTCTGAACGACTACGGCATTGAGGTCGACTTCGATGGACTGGACGATGAACTCAAAAATGTAGGTATTGTTTCCCAACTTGCTCTGCTCAAAGACTAACCCGACCAGCCCGATGACGAAACGATCGATGATCAGCTTCAAGAAAAGATTTCATCTCTCACAGCCGAATTGGAGAAGCTCAACCCTAATATGCGTGCAATGGAACGCCTTGAGGTGGTCGAGGCACGGCTAAAGGCAACGGAGAAGGACTTTGAAGATTCGAAGGTGTCCTACAAGGAAGCCAAAGACAAGTTTGATAAGGTCAAAGCTCTACGGTTCGAACTCTTCAACAAGGCCTTCAGTCACATCCAGGAGCAGATCTCGCAGGTCTACAAAGACCTGACCCGGTCGGAGCAGTATCCTCTCGGCGGCCAGGCCTACCTCGATATCGAAGAGGACACGGACAGGCCGTACCTATCGGGCATCAAGTACCACGCCATGCCGCCGCTGAAGCGGTTCCGTGACATGGAGCACTTATCGGGAGGGGAGAAGACCATGGCCGCGCTCGCTCTGCTCTTCGCCATCCACAGCTACCAGCCGAGCCCCTTCTTCGTGCTCGACGAGGTTGATGCCGCGCTGGACAACGCGAACGTCGAGAAGATCAAGAACTACATCCGCGACAACGCGGGGCCCGGCATGCAGTTCATCGTCATCAGCTTGAAGACGGGCCTGTTCCAGGACAGTGAGAGTTTGGTCGGCGTATATAGAGATCAGGACGTAAACAGCTCACGGACGTTAACTCTTGATGTAAGCTACCCCTACCACTTACCCCTCCCCCTTATATATATATATATATATATATTCTGTCACTTTTTTTCTCCACACTGAACAAGCACTGACACCAATGAACACAGCTCCGCAAGTATGTATGAATTGAAAACTAATGGATGGGGGCGATATCACTTGATCCTGTTTTTGTTCTCTTTCCGTATTTTCTTGGCAAGAATGATTTCTAGGGGAGGGGAGGAAAGACGGGAATGTGGTTTTCCATGTTTACGATGCTATGTATGATTTGGAAGAGAAGGGGGGAGGAAGGTAGAGAAGATGAGTCCCTCTAACACGTTAGAGTGCGTTCTCTTCCTATTCTATCCCTTCCTCTCCTCTCGGCTTACCCCCCAGGTTCCCCCTCCCGCATTCTTGCACTACTACTTTATTCATCTGAAGATACCAACCTACCTTTGGCAGCCTGTGCTTACAAGGGAGGTGAAGGGAGGGGAGAGATACTGGATTGATTAGGTTACCCAAGTTTACCGCGTAAAATGGGGGTCGCCCAATTGTACTTTTTGTATGGCTGTTTATTCTTTTTTTTTCACCTTTGAGGCACAATGTAAATATGAGACTCCCGAAAGAGAGCAAAATTCAAACCCTTCTTGTGATGGCGCTTATATAATGCAAGTAGTCTATGGCAATTCCGTGATGCAGATCCTATTATACCCTTTTTTTTTTGCCGCTGGTAGTTGTAAAAAAAAATCTCGGGGTACGTCAGCCTCGCCTAATTCATCTGGAAATCATTTATCAGAAAAGAAACATTGTTTCTCTGCTGGATATGTAGGGTATCGCAGTAAGGACAAGGCGCGTCACCCCTTAATTCTACCCTCTGCCTTCCAACCCACTCCATACGCATGATTTTTATACCCAGTGGCAAATATAGTAAAAGTAGACCGGACGATGCATTATACATCTTCAAAAGTAAGGCCATCATCCTCGCTGTCGGCGTCATCAGGAGGCTCCTCGACCTTCACCTTCTTTGGCGGTCTCTCCTCCGAGGCGGGAGTATCGGCAGCGCTGGTTGTCCCGCTCGATGCAAGGCGCTTCTCGCCTATGGAGCTAGCGACATTGGTAGCAATCTCTTCAAATTCCTCATCCTCATCATCATCCTCTTCTTCGTCCGAGTCTTGTTCTGCCTCTTCCTCCTTTCGTCTGGCCTCCTCTTGCTGGTTCATAAGCATGTTAAATAGGTTGTTCACCTCGTCATTGTGCGTCGAGTCATCCGCTTGCTCCATGGGCTTTTTGATATCGTCATCATCAGCCTTGGTGGCTGGAAGCTGGTTCGTGTCTGCGCCGTATGATGCACCTGTGACAGTACTATTGAGATGCCATGAGGGCAAGGCGTTGGACTGGGCAATCTTCTCCTTTCGAAGGCGCTCAGCCTCCTTCTCTGCTTCGGTAGGACCGTCCGAGTCTGTGATACTGATAGCGATGCTTTGAGGGCCCGTATTCGCCATACCCTTGACGGCGGTGGGTTTTGAGATGCTCTCGACGACGATGGAGGGCGCAACTTGGTTGGTAGCATCGCGGGTTACTGGACGGGCTGAGGCATATGCAACATCGAAGGTGTTATCGGGCACGACAACGGAGTCGAGCTGAGGCAAAAGATCGGTGATGAACTTGAGTTGGTTGTTCAGTTTGGTAGATTGCTCATGACCTCCAGCTTCTCGATTGGGATCAAAGGTCAAGACACAATTGCAGCGATGACAGAGGAACCCCTTTACGGGGTCCATCTTGTCTAGAACCTCCATCTGGGTCCATTCAGCGTTGCAACGCTTACAAAAGTACTCCTTCTTCTCGCTCGCGGGCTTCGTGTTGCCCTGGACAGCCTTGTCGAGATGATACATGCGCCACTTGATGGCATCTATAGCCTGGCGATAGTCGATGTAGTAATAGGTGCGATTCGTGGGCCGCTGCTGACCTTCGCGCAACTCGGGGCGAGTGTGTCTAGAGCGAAAGAGATTAGCGAGACAGATTGGTCAACAATGCGACAAGACGAGTAGAGGCCCCCGTACACCTGAAGAAAGCGGTCCTCACGAAGCCTGGCGCATATTTTGTGCAGATCCTTGAGATTCATACACATCAGGTAGGATAGATCATCGTCGCGCAGAGCGGAATGGAGGACAAGGGCATCGACGATCAAGATATGTCTCGTGTCGACAGCGCGGGAATCGTAGAAGGCGCGTGCGACGGAACGCACCAAGGTCTGGGCGAGATCCATGACGAGAAAAAAAAGAAGATAAGCAGCGGGGAGAGAGTCGAAGAGAATGAAGCGGCGGCAGGTGACGATGACAGTGGCAGTTGGTAGTGGTGGTTGTAGATGACGAAGGTGGTGGTAGTGGTGGAAGGACGAGGAAATCCCAGTCAGCAAATAACTGCTAGTCAGTATGGATGGGCGAAGGGAATTTCCATCGTTCGTTGGCCGGGTCAATCGCGACTTTGCCTCTGCAAGGTCGACGACGATAGAGAAAAGAGAGAGATTTGTGAGAGTGAGAGAGAGAGAAAGAGAGAGAAAGAAAGAAAGACAAGAACCCAGTTCAGGAAAAGTGCAGGCAACGTAAGGACATGTCGCATTCACTAAGGAATATGAACACCGAGGTACATTGGATAGAGGCAGAAAAGAATAATGCCCCGCCTCGGTAGGTGTAGACGCGATAGGGGGAGAAAAAGAAACGGGATGAGGTCAAGAAAAAGAGGAAGAAAATAGGTAAGTAAGTAGTAGGTAGATACTTAGGGTAGAATATCGGAGAAGAAGAGGCAGGCAACAATTTGTCAATTATCTCAGCACCTTCCTGCGGTGACGTCCAGTTCGCATGGGCAAACAAGACCCACTTTAAAAGCTACACATACATGTACCTATGTACCTATGTACATGGTATACCTACATATGTACATATCAAATGTATGTATTTGATGTAGGTTAGGTCTCATCGATCGTTTTCTCGAAACTTCAACTTTAAAAAACGTCCCACCCTATCGATGTCGTAAAGAAGCTCAAACACAACAGATTCCCCTGTATTCGAGCTCTTTCTCCCTGCCTCATCATGGGACGAAAGCACCTCCCATCGCCGACATCACCACCTGGCGCGTACCGCACTATTGGAGTATAACCAAAGTCAGGTCGACGGCATGGATCTTGACTTTCCCACCATCTATCTCCTGCCAACTCATCTCGAGGCAGATGAGCTGCCCGAGCTTGAGACCCAAATCCCTTCTCTGACTTACGATATCCACGAGGCCAAGGTTGTCCTGGGGAAAATCTCCAAAAAGGCAAGGGCTTTGTTCGAACTCAGAACTCGTGGTGTCCTGACCGACGAGGTAGATGTCCTTCTTCATCCACATGGTCATGATGCATCGCCCCCAGCCAAGCGCAGGAGACTATCAGGTCCATCCCAGATTCCCATAGACGATGGTGTCGAGGACGATGGAGCGCTGGTCCAAGTTGTCAGACTGGCCTGGTTTACCGATAGTGTGGCGAGCCAAACCGTCCTGCCTGTGGATGACTATCTGATATATCAGGGTCGCAAAAAACAAGTCATGATCACTCATCCGATGACAGACCCTCGACATATTTCTGACAATGCAGACCGAGACGGAGACGATAAACATCGAGCATTACGACATAGACGAAGCGCGGCGACAAAGCCCCATATGGAAGTCCCGCCCCTATTAAAGGAGACAACATCAGATCAGGAGCGCGCTATAGCACTGCCGCCAGTCCCTGATTATCTACGTACACCTTATTCCTGTCAGCGCCCGACCCACCCCGACACTCCTAATGAGGCTTTCATCGACCAGCTGAAGAAAGTGAGGACGATCAGGTCTCTCGAGAACGACCAAGTAGGTGTAAGAGCCTACTCAACATGCATTGCCTCTATCGCGGCCTATCCCCACCGGATTTCTGAAGCCTCTGGTGGGTACCTGTTTTGCCTTGCAGACTTTCTACTGGGGATGTATCAAAGCTCACGATTGATCCAGAAGTGGCCCGCCTTCCAGGTTGTGGCGTAAAAATTGCCCTTCTTTTCAGGCAGTGGAAGTCGAATGGTTATCTTGACGATGTCAAAAAGGCTGATTCGGATCCAAAATTATCCGTCTTGAAACTTTTCTATGAAATCTGGGGTGTTGCGGCCGCCACAGCCCATGAGTTCTACAACAAGGGGTGGCGAGATCTAGACGACATTGTCGAGCATGGGTGGGACACAATCAGTCGGGAACAGCAGATCGGTGTCAAGTATTACGAGGAGTTGCAAGAGAAGATCCCCCGTGAGGAGGTTGAGTCCATCGGGAGAATTGTACTTGACCACGCCAACAGATTGCGAAGAGGCTACCAGATGACAATCGTCGGGGGGTATAGACGGGGAAAGGCAGCAAGCGGTGACGCCGATATCATTCTAAGCCATCCTGATCCGGCTGCTACTCAGTATTTTATTGCGGACATTGTGGCTAGTCTGGAGAAGGATAAATTCATCACTCACATTCTCAAAATCAGCAACAAAAACAGCGAACGAGGGCAGGTCCCGGTAACTTGGAAGGGGCAGGATAGCAGCGCCGGGCACGGATTTGATACCCTCGACAAGGCATTAGTGGTATGGCAAACTCCAATCTGGGACAAGTCTGCTGCAACGAAGAATCCAAACCCTCATCGTAGAGTCGACATCATTGTCAGTCCCTGGAAGACGGTTGGATGTGCAATGGTGGGCTGGACAGGCGGCACTACGTTTGAGCGCGACCTTAGGATGTACTGCAACCGCGAGAAGCATCTAAAATTTGACAGTAGTGGGGTGCGTTCAAGGACAAACGACGGTGAATTCGTTGATTTAGAAAGCGGCCCCGGCGGACGACCGGCACCAGACATGATAACGGCAGAGAAGAGAGTGTTCGAAAACTTAGGTCTCGATTGGCGTCCGCCCGAGGAGAGATGCACAGGATAGTTAGGCAAGTCAGGCGTTCAGACAGCAAGCTAACCTAGGCAGAAGATGTAAAAAAACTGATGGGACGAGTCAGCTGTGGCGAGATTAAGACATCACACCTTCCTGGAGCCTCTCAGTAAATTTTCCAGCCCGTCCCGATATAGCCGTCACAGACTAGAATGGGCCAGTTGGTTGTTTCTTTCCAGACGTCCACCGGTGGCCTTCTACATCGATACGTTAGAAGGCTGGAAGCGTATTACGCGTGCCTCGAGCTTGGCGTTCTTTAGTGCCGCTGGTTTTACGGCGGATTATTCAGCAGCTACGGACCCTCAAGATTTCGTGTATGCAGTGCTCGGCATATGTCTTAGGAACAGTACTCCGGGCTATAGTAAGCCTGTATGAGACGTCTACATCGAGGCCTTGCTCGTTGACGGGTCGCCGTACGACACGCTAACAATCCCGGGGTCTTCTGGATGTGGCTCTCATGACCCGAATCTATATGGCCTCTCTTCTTAGATAGGGGATTGATTCAGGAGTTCTTCCAATCCCTCAAAACACGATCCGCCTATAGCGTTAGTTTATCCCTTCGGTTCTATCGGGACTCGACCTGCTGAAACCATCCCACCAAATATATATATCTTCGATCCTCTGCTTTTACCTGCATACCCTAAAGGTGGCTAAGATACCTCTGACAGAGGAGGAGAAGGGAAACGCTTCGAGACGACTTAGGCTTCTCACCGAAATCCCTTTACAAAAATTCTTGCTAGTTTGCTCCCGGTTTCCTTTAGAAAATTCCTCCAAGTACAAGATACCCCTTGGCTCTGAGAATGAGTAGCAACACACAAGTCGGAGGATATGTTACATAGCCTTGAAAACAGGACTCTGTTCCGAACCCGTGAGGGTCACCTGGGCATTGGACCTAGTAACATTGGGCCCGGAGATAGTCTGCGCCATTGGAAAGTATATACTCAAAATACTCCTTAGGAGGATGAGGTTACCGAGCGGAGATCGTTCGTATCTAGCTAACGTCGGAACTTGCTACGTCTTTGGCTTTTCGAATGGAGAGCCGGGTGGAATGGTCAGGAGAGGAACTAGCATGAATTTGCTACAGACTACGTCTTGATATATTAGATAGGTATATATATATATTGATTCACATTTTTGGCATGAATGATGATGTTTGTGCTCCTCTGGAAGACAAAAATTCCGTGTATAGCCATCCCAATCCCCCCTTTTTTTCAAACCCCCGTCAAATTAAGTATAATCGTCGTATTCGTACATGATCGGGGCCCGTTCACACATGACATTATGCCTCTGCCCATCCTCCTTTTTCTCCCCGGAAAAGAGACCTAAAGAAGAGATGCCGAGTGTCTACTGATCTCATAGCTTGGCCTCCGGCGCAGGATCAGCAGCACCGTCGCCGCCATGATCATCATCACAGCGCGCGAGTATCCAGTCGCCGACGTCGCGGTAGAACTCCTCCTTCCCGTAGTCGGCATGCATCTGGTGATACATGCCCTCGTACGGCCTAAAGGAGGCGTCGCGGCCGACGGCGGGGCGGCCGATATTCTCGAACCAATCGCGCGCCTTGTCGAAGCTCGTGGCCTTGTCGGCGGACCCGTGGGCCAGCAGCAGCGAGCGCACGACCTTGCCGTCGGGCCGCAGCTCGCCCGACGCCAGGGCGGCGGTGCGGTCGAGCATGCCGGCGAGCCCCTCGAGCGTGCCGTAGTTGTGCAGCAGCGGGTCCGCGGCGATGCTGCGCTGCACCTCGGGGTCGCGCGTCAGGTCGGCGGGCGGGATGGGCCGGTGCAGCTTGAACCGCGGCACCACGTGGGCGGCGAGCCGGCCGCTGGCCACCGTCAGCGCCGACGGCTGCAGCTCGGGCGCGAACCCCAGGAACGGCGACTCGAGGATCCAGCCGCGCACGCGCGACACCACGTCCGGCCCGTACGCGGGCGTGCTCGCCAGCGCGAGCGCCTGGCCCCCGCCCATCGAGTGCCCCAGGACGAAGAGGGGCGCGCCGGCGGGCGAGGCCGAGAGCGCGTGCCGCACGAAGGCGGCCATGTCGGCCAGCACGCGCGAGGTGGGACCGGTGCGCCCCCTGTCGGCGTGGCTTGGGGCGCTCCGGCCCCAGCCCCGCTGGTCGAGCCCGTACACGGCGATGCCGCGGCGCGCGAGGCTCGGGAAGAAGTCGTAGTACCGGTCTATGTGGTCGCTGAAGCCGTGGAACATGACCATCTTGGCCTTGGGGGCCTCATCGGGCTAGCAAGGGGGGGAGGTGAGAAGGAGGGTCGGCTGTTACGAGGAGAGAAAAGGGGTGCAATGCAACAATCAGGAGAAGACAACAAGTTATAGCTCAGGGTGAGATGTGATGATTGGAATGTCGAGCTTCTTTCTTTCTTTCTTTTTTATCTTTCCGCTTTTCTCGGTTCTTTTCTCTAAAGGAAGCATGGCTAAGGAGAAGGCAAGAAGAAAATAAAAAAAACTTACCAGCCAAGTTTTGGTGAATAGGCTTACACCATCGACCTCAAACGTTCCCTCTACGATCTTGACCATTTTGACATGTGATATACACCTAGCTCTTTCGTCTTTTTGAGTTTAAATACTACGAAATATGAACTCTCGAATGGCCTGGAAATAAGAGAAGGTAAAAATATATTTGACGAGGAGTTTGGAGAATAAAAAAGGGATAGGGAAAGAGAAGGAGAGAGGGTTAAGAGTAGTCATGGGTTGAAGCCGGTTGGTAGTGAATGTTTATAGGCCTAGTGGGTACGAGCTTCTTACATATGTACGTGGGTGAGAATGGAGCTGAAAAAAAAGTACATCAATTACATACCTATCAATGTAGTACCTATGTACACAGCCAACCCTGTTTTTAGCTCGAATACCAAGGGAGACAGGTTCAATGGGGAAGGTTGGCCATGTCCTTGTACTGTACGTACTTATGTAGTATATACATAGTAGGTTAAGGTTAAAGCTTCGCGTGTACCGAGGTTTAAGATAATTGTACAGTGTAGGCTGAGGTCCCTGGTACATACGCCAGCCCTACCACTTAGCTTACACGTAAAATGTGTACAAGTACCGTGCTACACTTCGCACCTGGAGTTCGTAGATTCTCGAATAAAAATACGTGCCTAGGTACATATATGTAAGTTAGCTATGTCAATATAACACAGCCCCTTACGACTAGGTATAGTATTCGTATTAGGAGATATATTATAGACACGACATAAGTTATCTAAGTCCAGGTTTATGAAATCGAGAGGCTTCTTTAGAGAAAACCCATGCAATTACCTTGCTATATTCCTTCTATTAAACTTTGGTATACTCATATATTTTGGAACTCAGGTTATAATGTCATTAGTCAGTAACATTGAAGTAGATACTTAGGTACTTAGTAGGTAACTTACAACCTTCACATTGATACAAAGTACACTATCCATGGAGCGTAGGGAGGCGGTGTCTCGGTCAGTCAATCCCCGTCCTCCCCGTCCTCCCCAGGGCCTAGGACAATGGAACAAGTAATCCGTACCTAGCCTTAGCTAAGCATTTGAAGTGGATATCAACGCCCTGTCAATTTGAATACTTACATAAACACCTCCCGCCAAACCATCAAGAGTTTCGGTCATCCTAAAACACCAATGCCCTATCCTGGCTAGTACTTAGTACCCATACACAGGTAGGTAGGTAAGCATATAAAAAACAGTTAATTTTAAACTACCAAGTTGGCAAACCTAATGCCGTTTGTCCATATGTTTATTCCGGATCCGTGATCATGACCACACCGCCAATATAAAGAAAGAGGAGGAAAAAAAAAGACCACGAAACGTCGCTAAACCACCTATATGCATACTTCCTACTATTTTAGCGGCATCGAGTGGAGTTTTTGGAGACATTACATACAACATGAAGCATGCAGTAGGTAGGAGGTATTCTACATATACAAATCAGCCATGATTGCCCATGATTGCCAGCCTCGTCTACTAGACCTAGCGCTTTCTAATAACCACATCCTAATCCTAGGGCCAGAATGTCTAGTTGTCAGGCACAAACACCAATTAGCACACCCTAAGCTTCGATCCGTTTAAGTCATCGTAATAATACACACGAGTTCATTCGTGCCCCTTCTCTTTCCCCTGTGTCTCTTTACGTTCGTGTTGTTGCCGTTGCTCCCCCTCCTCCCTCGGTCCCCCCTCCTCCCCCTCGTCCTCGTTCTCCTCATTCTCATCATCGTCCTCCTCTAATTCCTCTTCCATTATCTCGGACTCTGTGAGTTGGGGCGGTCGGTTGTTAGGGGGATCGGCAACTTCACCACCTGTCATTTGCCATTCCATCAGTCGGCTGAAGGCGCTCTTCGGGTTGGCACTGAGTTCCTGGTAAGAGCCGATTTCGGCAACGGCACCCTCGCTATTGAGAACAATGATCTTGTCTGATCGCTTGATCGTAGACAGACGGTGGGCGATGGAAATAGTTGTACTACGACCTTGCATGAGGCCAGCAAGAGCAGAGTTAACGGCAGTCTCGGACTCGGCATCCAGTGCCGACGTAGCCTCATCAAGAATAAGAATATCTGGATCTTTGAGTAGAGCTCTAGCGATGGCAATTCGCTGCTTTTGGCCTCCGGATATTTGTGCACCGCGAGCGCCAACTGGCGTTTCGAGACCCTGTGGGAAGTCCTTCAGGAAAGACGTGCAGTTAGCCTTTTCCGCGGCCATCAGGATTTCCGCCATGGTAGCTGCCGGTTTACCGTAAGCAATATTCTCGGCCACGGTACCCGAGAACAATACCGGCTCCTGAGCTACCATGCCGATGCGTCGCCGGAGTGATTTGGCATTCATCTTGGTAATATCGACGCCATTTATAGTAATAGTACCGCCAGTAGGGTTGTAGAAACGTAGTAAAAGCGATGAGACGGTCGACTTGCCTCCACCTGAAGGACCGACAATGCAGACATTGCTTCCAGATGGTATTTCAAAGTCTAGGCCGTTGAATATGGATACGGCCGGCCGGGTGGGATAGGCGAATGTAACATTCGAGAATTTGATAGGGCCCTGTGCTGATTTGACTTTAATACCTGGCGTTTGCGGAATGGTGGTCCGTCGGTCTTGGAGTTCGAACAGTCGAGTCGCAGCGCCAACACCCTTCATCAACTCGGAAAGGAAGTTCCCTACACCGAAAAGACTTGTTCCGGCCCAGACAGCATACATCATGAAGGTAGTGAGATCACCGACGCTCATGAGGCCATCTCGAACCATTCCTCCTCCAGACCAGAGCAGGGCGATAATCATCATGTTACCGATCCATCCATTCCAACTGAAGTACGTGGCATCGTAGAAAGCCTGCTTCTTGCCGACCTCGAAGATCTTCTTAACCTGTTTGTTATAACGGCGGACCTCTTGAGCTTCGCCGACGAAAGCCTGGCTGGTCTTAACGTTCCCGAGACGTTCCTCGGCAATCTTGGTCAGAGCACCAACGTTACGCTGCATGTCGCGACTGAGTCTCCTCGTAACCCTCGAGTAGAGGAAAGACGCACCGCCGATCAAGGGCGCAGTATAAAGCATAATCGTCACGAGCGGAGGGCTAACCCATGCCATGGCCAACAATCCTGCGATACTACTTATAAAGGATCGAAGACCATCCGAAACATTCTGGGTAATGCTCTTACCAACGATGACCGTGTCGGCACCGAACCGAGAGATCAGATCGCCGACCCTGTTGGCATCGAAAAATTCGGCATCTTGACCATAGGTTCTACGGAAGAGTTGGGATCGCAGGCGAGCAACAACTCTTTCGCCAATTATGCGCAGCATTATTATGCGCCCATAATTAGCGCATGCGCCGAGGGTTAGAAACAGGCCAAAAGCGGGAAAGAACTGGTAGAGAGTCAGGCCAAAGATCCTCGTATCTTCGGCGGTGGTGCTGGTAGCTGTGTCCATGATCTTACCGACCATGGCAGGGATGGATATGCTGATGGCGGACGAGACGAGCAGAAGAGCAATAGCTAGGGAGAGAGCCTTGAACTCGGGCCTTGCAATTTGGAAGAGACGCCAGACTTCTCGTAAGGAGGCCCAGAGCTTTTTGGGCTCTTTCCCCTCCTTGGACAGACGTGCTCTCGTGTTAACCTGGGCTGCTCTCGTCGCCCTTTCAGACCTAACGAGCCCATGATGTTCTTGCGAGTTGCCTGATACTATTTTTTCAGCCTGGTCTGTGGGCGAGCCCGCCTTGGTGTCTGTAGGTTCGGGCACCGCAGTCTTGACAGCATCCTTTTGGACAGCCACCCGGCTGGAATGAAACTGTCTTGCAATGCCGAGGCCTGTGGTAGGGTGACGTAGTGGGGTGAATTCGAGCGATGATGGGGGATAAATCTTTAGAGCGAGCTCGGAAGGGGCCCATGTTCGAAGAGCTTGAAGACGGCGAGAGACAGACTGTGAAGCTTGCGGGGGAGTCGGGAGGAGGGCTCGGGTAGAGGTGGTCAGTCCTCTCCCTTGTATCGAGGGCGAAGAGGGGTCGAGGGTTAGAGGGCGGCGTTGAGAAAGCTTTGCGACACGGGCAGCGGTACCGGCACAACTTGGCGGACCCAGCAGCGCTCGGCGCACTGGACCCGAGACCATATTGAGGATTTCACTGAGGTCGCGGAGTCCTTCGCAAGGCTTCCAGAAATGCGCAATGGCATTGCAGAGGCGCAATGCGGTCGATAGGCTATACCGACGTGTGTTGGCTGGATATTTCTTGTGGTGTTGAAGATTTAGTAATTTGAGCTGGAAAAGCTGATGTCACTACATGTACTTATGTAGGTCTATAAGTACTACCTAGGTTAGTACTCCAGTGTTGTAATGGTCCTGGCTTGGCCTAAGGTTTCTCGCTAACGTTATAGCGCCTAGCGTTTGCATGTAAGTACATACATACCTAGCCTGTACGGAGTACGAGGTACATATGTAGGTTATTCGGTTTAATCCCGGCTGGCAACACTGAAGTTCTTAGGTAACAACAGCATCGGCACCAATTCGACATCTTACCATTCGAGGTTGTTCACTTGGAAAGGATTAAAGGTATACAGAGTTAAGGTTAGGTAGGTACCTAGGTACTAGGTATATAGGCAAATCCATCCATTGTTGGTACAATAAGTATAACCAATTCTCTCCTCCTCCTCAGTACTTAGTGTGCTATCTCGTTGATTTCATCTCGAATTGATCAGTTTCCCATAGCGTAACCCAATCACTTGAAAAAGAGAAAGATGTAAAAAAGAAGAAAAAAAAAGAAAGAGAAAAAGAACCCGGTTCCAAGTAGCTATACGTAACATGGAAGAAGAATTGATACCTGCATGTTAGGATTATGACCACCGACTAACCAGAGCCTCCCCTCGGAACAAAACAATATACATATACACTTGCTCGACCACTTCTCTCTTCTAGCCCAATGAAAAGCCTCCTGTGTATCGATAGGGGCCGATTCTTCGGAATCCAGTCGAACCAAGCTCCCGCCTCACGTGTGATACAACCGTGGTTACGACACATTGCTATCCTTGCGAAGCATCTCGGCAACGTCTGCATCGATGCCATCGTCCGCTCCAAGATCGGGAAAATCCCCCCCTTCGTCTAACCGTCGTTTCTTCGATCCGTTGGCTGAGGTGGGAACCGACTTGTACTGGGCTGCCGCGGCTAGGTTGGAGAGCATGTCGATTCCTGGCGCGCTGGATTGTGGAAAAGTGGCGTTGTGAGTGAGATTGGACGACCATTGATGGGCTTCTTTAGTAACTTGGGTTGGCTGTTCCGGCAATTCTGGTTCCATCGATGGCGGCGTGAGGGCTTCGACTTCTGGCCTATCAGGCTCGGGAGCAGGCTGCTCGTTGAAACCGTTGCCTGGGATATAAGGCTCATCGTTTGGTAGTCCAGCCATGATGGCCCTCTCGACCTCAGTCTTCTTCTCCTCGGCCTGCATCTTTCTTTGCACGAACGACTCGAGCTGGTCTTCATCGGATATCAGGGCGGTCCTGTTGGCGTCTAGAATCTTCTGGAGTTCGCTGACAAGCTCCCTGCGAGCCTTGACACATTGTTCAACAGCTCCTTCGGCCTGGGCCAGTGTTTTGAGTAGCCCACTTAACCTAGCAGCATAGACAGGTGCTGAAGGTACAGTGCTAGACGGGCCCATTAACTTGTCGTACTCCTGGTTTGCCGAGTTAACCGCGGTTTTGGTGTTAAGGAGTAGCTTGGTGACATTTTGCTGGGGGGTGACTAGCGGCGATAACTCTTGAGGAAAAGAGGCCGCTCCAAAGATGGAACCACCCAGGCCAGCCTTACCAGTGCCACGGGCTTTGTCGAGGTCTATGATATATAGTTAGCAGATGGAACTCTCCATTAGTTAGCATCTGGCACAATCCCACCATTGATTCGGGCTTCAACGGCTTCCTGGATGGGCCCTTCAAACAAGTTACGCTCTCGCCAGACATCCACTACTCTCTTGATGCGCTGCTGTACTTCCGAGGGTGCCCCCTTGTAAGCAGTGGCAACTGCTTCAGCGATGGAGGGCGAGAAGGCAACGAGGAAATCCTCTTTATGGCGAGCCTTTGATTGCTGCGTGACCTCTGTGTTTCTATTAGCAAGGGTAGCCGGGTGACAGGATCTAGAGTTTCAAGCGGAGACTGGCTTACCGTTGGCCAGGTAGATGAGATTTAAGCGTTTGTGACTGGTGGAGTCCTTCAATCGCTGAAGCCATAGCTGAACGGTGCGTTCGGCATGACGCCTAGATGGACAAACGAATGAGTACACGCAGGTAGCCAAGCGGAAGAAGATATCAAGCAGCCATGATAAACATGGACAACATTGGCACTGATGGAGTTTGCCTACCTGTGGAACATGATCCATTGGGCTACAGTGACGATACTGTCCTGGGTCTCGGATAGGGAAGAGAGCTTTGCCAACACGGCATCATCGGTGTAAGCCATGGCGTGAAAATGGCGAGACGGCCGTGTATGTGGAGAATATATAAGGGCTGTGCGGCAAGGAAATGCAACAGCAGATGGAAACAGGGCTTTTCCTTCAAGGCTGCCGTTTGGTACTCTACTTCCTGGAGTTGTGTTGAGTATGTATGTAGTAGGTATGCAGGTACGTAGGTATGTTGTGGTTTGTTTTGGGTTGGGTTGTTTATATTCAGGTCAATCTACAGGGAGAGGATGATAGAGACACAGAGAGAGAGGCGCCAGTATGGATTAGAAACTGGGCAGAGCAATGCAAGACAACATATGCTGAGTCTAGCTTCTAGCTACTCAAGGCTGGCTACCAAAGTCCAAGTGCTCTGAATGGATAACCCGTACCTAGGCCTGTAGATCTAGTACAAACAAGGTGGTAGTTGATGATGATGATGATGATGGTGGTGGTGGTGGTAGTGGTAGTGGTGGTGGTGGTGATGATGAAAATCGAGGAACCCCCTTCCTAACTCTGCCGTCGCATTCAATGGGCAACTGAGATGAGTTGTAGATTATTGAAACAAACTGAAGAACGGTCGAGGTGAAATGGAGGAGAGCTCTGTGCATGCAATCACTTGCAGTGGACAAAGCTCTACCAAGATGTTATGGTACAAGGATTGTTCCTTTCCTTTCGCTACAATACCTAAGTACTTACTTAGCTACCTACTTAGCTAGTTGCACGTGATGATAACACTAGCAGGTAAACCCACTGACCAACCACAGGTTGTTCCGCAGGATCCACACTGACCAGTAGCACACAGGTCCACTCCTTGCCCGTGCGTGTGCCCATTAAATACATAAGTAGGTAGGTACTTACGCACATAGTTGGAAGCACGGTAAGTATCCAGACATGCACTGTTTCCAGGGCTACCTACCTAATGTACAACTAAACAGGTACTCCGTAAGGTACCTGCTAAGTTGAGTGGGTCCACCACCACCAATGTACCTGCTGCTGCACGCCAGATTTCCAGGCTGAGAGTCAAGTCCATAGTGTACCTGGCCTTGCGATCAAGCATCTCCAATCAACCATCCATTCTCTCCATTACAAAAACAAATCCCCTTTCACCACCCCCTGCAAAGCTTAACACAGAGCCATTGGTGATAATACCCAAACCTCCCCTTTTCCACTCTACAGATCGCATCTTATTTGTTTGTTCTGCCCAGCTCATCCAACTCTCTATTACCCATTGCTCTTACCATCAGCACCCAAGATGGCAGATCGATTTCCATCCTTGGACGACTTTGATTCGGGAGGTATGTTTTGCGCTTTGCTTTCCAACATCTATATGAAGCGAATCTAACATGTAATTCCGAATACAAAGCCCAGACCGAGATCAAAGAACCGGGTTCCCCCTCTGCAGACGACTTCCTGGCCCGCGAACGAGCTCTTCTTGGCGACGATGCGACTCAATTCGCGACTGGTACTGAATCTGCTATTCTAACTGATCCTGCGACGGATGATCTACTAGGAGGTGGTGATACTGGTGTTGCTGCCAGCCCAGCCTTCGAGAGCCAATTCCCCGACATCAATGCCGCCGCGGTATGTACCTAATGCTAGCCCAAGCTATCCTGTCACCCTGCGCTAATAGCCATTTCCAGCCATCGGGAGGTGGCCTTACCGGCCCGTCTGTCACGTATAACTCGGGATTTGGTGCCTATGCCGAGGAGGAGCAGGAACCTGAGGTCATCAAGGAGTGGCGCGAGAAGCGAGACGCTGCCAACGCCAAGCGAGCCGAGCAGTTTGCCATTCAGAAGGCCGAGACGATCAAGGAAGCCCAACAGAACATTGACGATTTCTACGAGAACTACAACGCCAAGAAGGAGAAGACCATCGCACAGACCCGGAAGGAAGCCGAACAGTTCCTGGCCAGTCGAGACGACACAACCTCGGGCGGTACTAGCTGGGAGCGCATTTCTAAGCTGGTGGACGTGAGCGGCAAGGGCCATAAGGGTGGCGCTAATGGCTCGGGTAAGGAGCGCTTCCGCGAGTTGTTGATGAGTTTACGAAAGGACGAGAAGGCGCCGGGAGCCGAAGGATACTAGACACGTTCTCAATACTATGCACGTAGCATCAGACGCAGACGCAGACGCAGAAGCGGACGCAGAAGCAGAAGCAGAAGCAGAAACAGCGGTTGTCTGGTTCTCGGTTGACTGGGCTCACAAGCTCGTCGTCCTAAACACCAGAGCACCATGCTGTTCCTAAAAATGGGCACGGGTTCAGGTTGTACTCTAGACAGGTCCGCATGGTCGGGCATTTAGGCTGGCATCACCGGCGATTTTCAGCCGAGGGCGTAATGAATATGATGGACTGATTTACCCCAATTTCTTTGATTCTCGGTTACTGCTTTATACTTCTAGGCTAGTTGTTGCGTCATGTTTCAACCACGGATATGGGGCTAATGGGTGGGAGCGTGTTTCGGGAATGACTTTGTTGCTCGATTAATGAGACTTCCAATGTAGCCGTCTGTCTGTTTTCGCCTATTGTATCGCTCAACATGTGCTTCCCTCAACCTATTTCCTCAGCGTCCTAATTCTTGCCGAACCAAGTGTTGTAGCCCAAAACCTTGCGTCCGCACATGTATAGAGTGGCTATATTATATAGTCAGAGCGAGTTGCGATAATACGGGGGCGATCCGAACTAACCGCCAAAGGTGCCCCAGAGGGCGATTTGGTAGGGGATAAGGAGCTTGGATCCTCGTGGGTTCTGCGTCATATATTCGGTTAATATAAGCAGCCAACGGCGCACATGTGTCGGAGGGGTCGGGACGTACGATCTGCCAGAGGCGCGTGTGCTGCCTGTAGGCCTGCTGATACATCCTCTGGTGCTCAGGCACTCGGTTGGGGGCGTCGACGAGACTATTCTTCTCATTAGCATCCATCTCCTGCAGGTGGTTTGACGATCGGGCAGAAGGAAAACGGTAGCGGGAGGAGTGGGTGAGTGGTAGCCATTGGCGCCTGGCTTGACGACCGAGACTCTTTAGGCTTTCTGCTTCCTGCTTACCCCATCGTGGCGATCGTTGAAAATGGATATCGGGAGCGTGGCTGTATTGATAGATGGTCGAGGTTGTTGTAGAAGCTTTTGGGGGACAAGCTTATGGTCAGAATGGTTCTACTGGGGTCGATTGGATGATGCGATAATGAAAGGTGACTAAGCGCTTAATTCTCGGTTGGAAACAAGTATAGCCCAAGAGGGAAAGTGGGGCAGCGGGCGCCAGCTCGTCAGTTCCCACCGGCCCGTTGCCGCCCCGGTGTTAGTATTTTTTATTTTATTTTTGGTTTAATCCTTTATCGCAATTGAAATTTTTGAGGTCTTGATCTTTTATCTCTCCACCTGCGCGACACACCTAGGTACCCATCCTTCGTGTTCTTATGTGAAGACTCCAATCTCCCCTTCTATTTTCCTGGCCCTGTGCCTTTCTTCAGCTCGCGGAGTATGTCATGGAATAGGCAGGAATGCGATTGGTGAGCCGAATCCTGCGCCATGTGAAGTCAGAGCGGTTTGTTCTTCATCCTCTAGTTCAGCCTATATCTCGACAATATCCTGGCACCCCACACTATACCGGTAGCTCGAGCATTCGTGCTTTCTCAGCACATGTAGTGTCAAAAGATGGAGATGGTGCCGATCGGTCACTCTCTGAGACCCCCGAAAATTCTCAACCGGTCCCAGTCGATCGCCAGGAACCCGACGTATCCTTGGTCCAGCAGACGAGGCACTTCGGGCGATGGAGGGCTATCTTGACCGATCCGCATCGTCTTGCCATTGAGTCGGACTTCGCACGTCGAGGTCCTGCGAAGACATGGCCCCGTACCTTGCTAGTCGACATGTTTCATCGCTATGGCGATTTTGCCTTGTGGAGCTGTCTCTTAGACTACCAGAAGAGGGTCAACGGTGACCTCGGCGTTTTCGCTGTCTGGAAAGGCTTATGGGGGCGTAAATCATTGTATGATGTCGATGGTCCACTTGCGCCCATGTTCTGGAGAGTCATGCTAGAGGCTGCGGTGAGGTCGGATGCCGAAGAGTTTCTCGAAACGGTCTGGATTTATAGCGAATGGATGTACGATGCGCACGGAGTCAAGTGGCCGCATCTCTATTCGACAGTTCTCTCGCATTTCTTGCGAACTCATCAGCATAAGCGGGTACTGCAATGGCAGGTGCGGTTATCACGACACTTCTACCCCGGACCCGACGAGTTTGCTCAACTGGTCAAGCAATTTGCAACTGATAAGGAGCTTCATCGATTTTCCACCCTCCAGTCTCTCTATTTTGTCAACCAAGATCATAAGCTTTACGATCAGCTTGTTCCGTATCTGTATGACCTAGGTGAATCCCGGCTGGCATACGAGTGGCGCTGCGCTTGCCTTCGACTAGATGACCTACCGTCAGCTTCGGCCTTGACTTCTGTTAAGCCGTTCTTGAGATATCTCCGGGGGTATTTCCCAACAGAACCACTGCATCCACAGGAAGAAGCTGCTATCAACGACCAGGTTCCCGAGTCTGTAGAAGAGGATGACAAGCCGTTAGAGTTAACCCGTGAATTCGTCAATCGGGTCCATGGAGAGACCTTTGGCATTAGTGTCAAGAACTATAATGATAGGTTGGGAGCCAAATGGTTCGCTAGCACATGGGTTAGTCTCAACACCGCAATATCGACTATTTCAGCTCTGGGTATCGAAGCAATTGGGCCCCTATCGCTCCAGTCCATTGCTCTCAGGGAACACACGCCGGGAGGCGTGTTGGCCCGCATCGACCAACTACGACAGCACGGCATTTCAGTAGTCAACTCAAATTATCTTCAAATGATACTGTATCTTGCCAAGAACAACGACAATGAGCTCCTCTCTGACTTACTAAGATGCGACCTTCACCCAGACGTCTTTGGCGATCCAGACTTGCAGGCACAGCTCCTCAGTTCTACGAATGATTCAAGCGACTGGAAAACCCACAGGTTACTTCTAGTATCCCAGATTATTACCTTGGAGCGGGCAGCACGAAAAGCTGCCAACGCTGTCGTCCGGGCTCGCTTCATGCAACGAGATCGGCCAGGCATGTTAAGGATCCTCCAGGATATGATGGCCATGAAAATCAGTATCGATCATGAACAAACTGAATTGATTTTTGAGGCTCTTGTTAAGGAAGCCTCTTCCCACCATTACCCTCCACAACTCATGTTCTTCTACTTGGGTGTTTGCCGACAGCTCATTGCCATGGAGGTCCCTGTACCTATCAGATGTTGGCGGAAGCTCCTATTCATCCTTGTCCGACAAAACAGGCTAGGTGAATTCGAAAAGCTCTGCTTTGAACTGGTGCGATTGTACACCGAGTCCCAATTTTCTCGTCCGGGATTTGTCCCAATGCATCTGGAGGATGTCCCAGAAGCCATGAAGACACCCCTCACCAGCGTAGAGAATCTTTTAGGTCTTTATATACCATTAGACCTACCTAGAAGATTACCAGCGCATCCACTACGCCACATTATTTACCCCAAAATGATACGAGTATTGGTACGGTGCACATTCTTCGCTGCCATCTCGAAACCAAGGAAAGCGGTCCCGGCGCTGCGCTCTCACCGGAACCAACCGCGAGATTTCCATTGTGCCTACGCCGTAAGACTATTGCGGATGCTTCGTGATCGAGGTGTCGCCATCAACTATCGGCTCTTGGCCCACTACGTTAAATTACGGCTCACCACCCTCTACGGACCAGTCGTGTTCACTAAAAAAACCGACTTGATCATGAAGGCAAACAACACGTTGACGCTAGGAGAAATGAAGGCACTGGTAGATGAGGCGTGGGGAGAGGAACTCCTCCCACCACTCGAAGAGCTACGGGCTTATATCCATAAATTCGGTCTCAAGTTTTCTGAGCATAACATAGAATACTTAGAAAGCCAAGGAAAGAGCAGACCCGTCATCCAAGCCGTATTATAGTACGCGAGCTTCCCAAGGGTGCTGCTAGCCGTGGCTGACGTCCTGTACCATATAACCACCAATGATACCCGGAATCTTGTAACAAAAAAAAATAGATCAAAAATAGACAGATGTTTTCTCGAGAATACCTCTTCAAAGCGCCTGATAACCCACACAAACAACCCATGTGCGTCCGCGTATGCGTACGCATTGCGTGTATGTGACATGCGCTTCATTATTACAATGTATTGTTACAAACGCTCATTTGGTATTCATGGCATCAATGTCTCCCGGACGATTTTTGACCCCCCTCTCCCTCTTCCTTTCCGCTCTCTCCGTAAATTTTATAACTCAAAATCCATATCCCGTGATAACTCCTCCCCCTTTTAATTTTAAGCAGTTCCTATCCCCCTCTCCTCTTCCATCCCTTACCTGTCTAAGGGGACATCTGTGTGGTCTATCTCGAACATCGAGCTGACTGATCAAATTAACGCCCCTTCTACATCCTCCCCTCCTGCATCAACATTACCACTTTCGCCACTACTGCTCCCAACACCACCACCTCCTCCCTCTCCTCCTCCTCCACCATGGTTCTTGGGCTTGATAACTAGTAATATTATGGCGCCGGCGATGAGGAGAATGAGGAGGAGGATGGCTTTGCGCTTGGTGGTCTTGCGTTGATAGCCGGCGGCGACGACGAGCTCCTTCTCGGCGGCGCGGACGTCGGTGGCCATGCGCTCGACGTTGTAATCGATGCGGTCGAGCATGGTGCCTTGGTCGATGACCATGGTCTGGAGGTCGCGGAACAGGTCGGACAGCTCGATGATGCCCTGGGCGATGTCTTCAATCTCGCGCTCGCGCTGCAGGATCACCGCGTCGTTGCTATGTAGTAATCGCTGCGCCGTGGTCTGCTGCAGCGCCGTCTGTGAGTATGAACGGTCGGCATCCGACTCGAGGAGGGAGGGGTCGGCGGCATAATTGGTGCTGCTGCTAGAGCCGCCAAGAGGGGTTGAGGAGCGGTCGCCGCCTAGGTTGGGGGATGTGAGGCCGGACATGCCGCGGAGCTCTGTAAAGAGGGGGAGATCCTTCGTTAGCGTTTAGTTCTTTATTTGTGTGTATACCTCACTTCAACGAAATGCTACGTAGTCAGGAGAAGAGGAGTTGGTTGCAATCCCCTTTCTCGCCCGCCCTAATTGCGCCAGTCGGCAAAGGAGGAGAATATGAGCAGAACACGTACTTTTGAGATAGGCGCTTTGCTTTTTCCGGAATCCAGCGCTCGCCTCCTGCACGCGCGTAGCGAGGCTGACTTGTATGTTCTTGGCCATGACTTCCTCGGCGCGGGTCATAGTGCCGCCCTGTTTGCCCTCGCGCACCATCTGTTCAACACGCTGGATGCAGCGGTGACAATCATGGAAGCCCTTGGTGATGGTCTGTGTTAGACGCTCGATTTCGCCCTCCTCTGCGCGCTTGGCCTCCTCGTCGTTGAACCCGGGTAGGACGTGCTTCTGGTGCAGGCGCTCGAGGGTCTGCGACTTGCGCGCTACATCTGCCAGCAGGTCGGTCACCTCGTCGTTGATGTCGGCCCAGCGCGGAGGCAGGAGGTCCATCTCGATAACTGTGTCGCCGTCGTCGTAGTCGGCACCCGCCAACAGGCCCTGCTGGTCCTCGGCGGCGGCACCGCTGCCGCTACCGCGGCCGAAGTCCGAAAAGCCATTCCCGCTTGGTCCGGGGCCGTACCGAGTCTTCTTGGCCGGGTGGTGAGCGTACGACTGGCGGTAGGATATGTAGCTAGTTCAGAGCCAAGGTTGTCAGTGGCCGAGGGGGGTTCTCTGTCTAGTCGTGTTTGTCCAGCTCGCCTCGGGAGGTATGGGAAAGACGGCAATGATGGTGGGCTTACAGGTTGGTGCGGTCTCGCCACATGGCGGACGCGGGAGAGGGGCAGTAGCACCGTCAGCTTGGGCGATGCAATGGCTAAGATAGAATGGGCCAGGTCAATGGGTGAGGAAGATCACAGGGCCAAAGGGGACAGAGAGAGAGAGAAAAAGAGGTCGCTGTGGAATATGTTGATCGTGATAGCAGTTGCAAGTTAGTAGTACAGCGTATAAGAGCCGGTTATGGTAATAGTACAGATAATTCACTGACAGCAAGATTGCCAGCTGCTTTAGGCTGTCTGGTCCCTACAGCTGACGTATGTTCTGCGCTTTAAGTATCTGGGACAAGCACCATGACAAGTCGGAAATTTGCTGTTACAGAGATGACAGGGCTAGTTAGGTACCTGTACATTTATCCATCAGGCCTTCCGTGCTACCTCCTTCCTCCCCCCAAATACCCCCAAGAAAAAGAGAGTTAGTAGGTAGCTTGAAGATGTAGGTATGTACCACTGTACTAACCTACCTACCTAACCTACATACCTAACCTACCTAGCCTAGTACCTAAGGAGATACCCCGCACAGACCAATCATCATTCAGGAGTATATAGTGTAAAAGTCCCTTATGTTCCACAAAATACGTACTTCCTACCTCAGCACACCAGTGACACACACATAAAGGACAAAGGCGGGCGGGCAAGTGTGTGTGTCTATTGGGTCAGCGTGTAGCCCTCCACCCGCCCTCTCTGCCCCCTTCCCTCAAACCAGGCCCCCCCCCTAAAATAGGCCCCTCCATATTTATTATGCCTTGAACAGCAAAGGCAAAACACTTCCTTGGCAACCTAACACATCCAACATTAAACAATTCACCACCCAGCGATAAAAGCGACACCTAATCCCGACATTCCTTCGTCGACACCACTCCGCACACTTGCCGACCCTCATTGACCACTTCCAACAACTTCACCATGGTTCGTCTACTTTTGTTTACCCCCCGCCTCTTCTCAAAACCCCGCGGCTGAGGGGCTGCCTCCCAGACCGGGTAGAAGATGCTGCTGTCTTGAGGGAAACACGGCTTTTGCGCTGAACTAACCTGACTGTCCACCGCCTTAGGCCGATTCTCTGACCGAGGAACAAGTCTCCGAGTTCAAGGAGGCATTCTCTCTCTTTGTAAGTTACTTCTCCCGGCCCAAGACACGAGCCTCGATCGAGACTCGACTGTTTGGCCCGGCGTCCTGAGCCCTATCGCGACCAAGTCGCTAACCATCGTACGATGTAGGACAAAGATGGCGATGGTAAGCTGCCCGAACTTGGACATATGTATAGGCTTCGGCCTCTACTTCTATCTCGATGGCTGCAGAGGGCAATCCCCCGAGCGAGCTTTTCTGTGTATATCGAAAATGCGGTCACACACGCAGCCTTCTACCGGGTGACGAGCAGTATGCTAATCGGGCTTGGCTGTTAGGACAAATCACAACAAAGGAGCTAGGTACCGTCATGCGATCGTTGGGCCAGAACCCTTCCGAGTCTGAACTGCAGGACATGATCAACGAGGTCGATGCCGACAACAATGGGACTATCGACTTTCCTGGTAGGTCGCCCCGAGAGCCCCGCGTTTGTTATGGTCGGGCAGCAGGCTAACGCGCCGTGTTCGCAGAGTTCTTGACCATGATGGCTCGCAAGATGAAGGACACCGACTCCGAGGAGGAGATCCGAGAAGCTTTCAAGGTTTGGGCGCCCGTAGAGATGCCAGCCTTCGTGTTTTTGTTGCTAATGACATGGCGGATAGGTCTTTGACCGTGACAACAACGGCTTCATCTCCGCCGCCGAGTTGCGTCACGTAATGACTTCGATCGGCGAGAAGCTCACCGACGACGAGGTGGACGAGATGATCCGCGAGGCTGACCAGGATGGCGATGGCCGTATCGACTGTATGTGATGCCCAACTTCGGGCGATATCTCAATCTAGCCTTGACTCGGTTTACTAACGCGCGCCCTACCCCCACAGACAACGAGTTCGTCCAGCTCATGATGCAGAAATAAACTCGATCTAGCCTCGCGCAAGCCTATTGATAACCATACCCACTCTTATGCTGTGATGAGCTTTCGTTGTTTTTTCTCCCTTCCTCTCAGAAGTGAGGCTAGGAGTGTTACCCTGGCGGGACTGGATTCTATCCGTTCGGGGGTAATACGCTAGAGTTCGGCAGGGGCTTTCTAGTTTGGAAGACGAATGGGATGCTTTTTCTATTTCAAGGCTTTTCTGCTTCGATATCTTCCATCAATAAAAAGAAAATTGACCCGACAAATGAGATGCTCTACCACCTAGCTTTGCTATATGCCTCTATAATTATTATACACACAAACTGTCACATAGAACGTCGCGTAAGATAGGTAGTAGCCGAAGCCAAGCCTGTGTATTCAGTTTTCCTGAAGCTGAAGTATACCGCCCTGCCTAATGCTTTTATTATATGAGTATTTGTATTGACGAGCCTGCGATGGTTTCTTTCCCATAGCGTTCGCGTGTGCTTGCCATAACCTATAGATGCTGTTGCTATGGAGGCTGGTTCTTTTGCACATTACTTGACAACCGCCATTTGTGCGTGTGCAGTTATAAATATTCCTTCCTCGTTACAGACAACGCTGTATCTGTCACTCCAGAGCAGTCTACCCACAACAACACCCACGAATAACATTGAATAAGACGGCCTATACTAGATACAGCAGATATTTGAGATAAGTCATAGTGAACATCAGAAGCCAACGAGAACAGCGCTGTGGTACCACATATGCATTACTTGAACAGATACCAATGCGGGATTATATATATTTCGTGTCCCACCTAGAGGTGATATCCAGACCCAATGAATCATATTGGTGCTAGCCACTCAGAAACGACGAGATCCGTCTTGTAAGTCAAAGGTGCTTCATTCCATTTGTTCAGAACGCATTACAGCCCCACGGGCTCTGTCTTTCTCCAACCCCCTCCTATCACATCATGCTTCCTGTCAACTTTGAAGCCTGGAACATAGATAGCATTAGGTACCTACGGGATACCTCTAAGTTGCTGGAAGTATTCCATAATAAAGGATTGGTCAGTGTGGATGATGTAGGTAGGTGGATTGTGATAAGGCATGATAGTAGCGGTAGGTATGTCAATGTCAAGTAGGTAGGTTAGTAGGGTTCATGTCAAGCATTATGTAAGACAAGAAACAAGAAACAAGAAAAAAGAAAAGGGTTTACCTAGTACTTATGTACATACATACATACATACCTATGCGCCTAGGTACGTACCTAGTATTTAGGAGCTTGGGCCATTTACAGGTGGGTCCAATGCAGATATTTCGTGGGGCAGGGGATGGGCGATTGGTTCTAACCCTGGAATGATGCAACGCTCGCTCCCAGTCCAAACCTCCCAAGTTGAAAACGCTTGGTAGGTAGAGTGTCTGGTACTTCCGGCTTTCTCTTTTTCAACCAGTTCTGGTATTGAACGTCTCTTCCCTTTCAACTCTAACCTGGGGGTTTTGAGCTTCTCTCGTTCCCGGTCTCCTGCTAGATACGTGCTTAGTTAGTCCTCTCGCTAGTTTTCATTCTATTCAAGCTGATGTACAACACCATCTACGGTAGACCTCTCCGTCACTTAGTTTCCACCATCAGTTAGCGAGGCCTCAATCTACCTAGTTTTCGCCCTCTAACACACTGCGCTCCCGGGAAATGTGCACCGATTAGCCCTCCGATCCCATCAATTATTTGTCCACCTACCAAGGCGCATCGTACACACTACCTACACAACTGCGACCATGGTGGTGCGTCGCGTTAGACTGTTGATCGCCGTTGTCACTATATGGGTCTTGGGATCGTGGTATTATAGCTGGGGACCGTCCAGCGGTAATGGGATTTTTTCTCCCTCGCATGGCTTTGGCCAAGGATCGCATGACCCAGGAGATGTTCGATGGAAAAAGCTTCCCGCCCGCTACCCCGTCGAGACTCTGGCTACGCTCCCGACCGACAAGCCAGCCAAACCTATCCCCCGTGTTCAAGCACCAGAGCCGGAGGAAGATGCCGCCACCAAACAGGAGAGGAAGAAGCGTCTTGCCGCTGTCAAGGATAGCTTTATCCATAGTTGGCAGGGGTATAGAAAACATGCCTGGGGACACGATGAGATCAAGCCGCTCTCCGGTGAATACAAAGACCCCTTTGGCGGCTGGGCCGCTACCCTTGTCGATTCTCTCGACAGCCTCTGGATAATGGACATGAAAGATGAGTTTGAGACTGCCGTGAAGGCTTGCAATCACATTGACTTCACCACCACTAAAACGCGTGACATTAACATATTTGAAACTACTATCCGGTATCTCGGTGGTTTCCTGGCCGCGTACGAACTTAGTGACAAGAAATATCCAAACCTGCTAGCCAAGGCGATCGAGGTAGCGGACTTGGTCATGTCGGCATTCGATACCCCAAATCACATGCCTATTACTCGATTTACTTGGCGAGACTACGTCAAGGGCAAAGACCAGCGAGCTCCCAGCACAGTTTTAGTAGCCGAGATTGGATCTTTGAGTCTGGAGCTTACCAAACTATCCCAGTTGACGGGTGATATGCAGTACTACGATGCCGCTCAGAGAATCTACGACCAGCTCGAGGAGGGCCAAAGTGAGACTCGCATCCCGGGAATGTGGCCTGTTGTTGTTGACGCATCTAAAACACCAATGAGATTTGCGGGCGACTCGTTTAGTCTGGGGGGCATGAGCGACAGCACATTTGAATATTTAGGGAAATACTACGTACTCCTCGGCGGTGCTCTTGACCAGCCCCGCAAATTATACCAAGGCTTCATCGACGTTGCTAAGAAGCATCTTCTCCGTCGTGCCCTCAACCCAGACAATCTCCCAATAGCTTTCTTCGGAGATGCACGCCTCATCAAGCCGGCTGACGGCGAAGCCTACGTCATAACTTCACCTCGCGCGCAACATCTCACGTGCTTTGCTGGGGGAATGGTGGGAATGGCGGCCAAGGTCTTTGATCGTCCGGCCGATATGGAGGTAGCTGAGCAACTTACGGATGGGTGTGTTTGGTCATACAAGAGCACAATCACGGGCATCGGGCCAGAGATATTCTACTTCGTCCCTTGCGACCCAGACACCAAGAAAGATGACTGCAAGTGGAGCGACGATCGCTGGTTCGCTGCTGTCAAGAAGTATTGGGCGCCCAAAGCTAAGAGCGACGGGCTACAGAAAGACCAAATCCAGAATATTGTCGACGTCCGGCAACTTCCATCGGGCATGGTCGACGTGAATGACCGACGATACCTTCTCCGACCGGAAGCCATCGAATCGGTCTTCATGATGTATCGGCTGACGGGCGACCCGAAGTGGATGGACAAGGCCTGGGATATGTTCACGTCTATCGAGAAGTACACGCGCGCCAAGTATGCCTCGGCACCGTTAGACGATGTAACTCGTAGGCGGCCTAGTCAGGTTGACAGCATGGAGAGTTTTTGGCTCGCAGAAACGTTAAAGTATTTCTACATGATCTTCGGGGACTGGGACCTAATCGACCTGGACGAATGGGTCTTGAATACAGAGGCGCACCCTCTACGCCGCGCAGATGCATAACCTAGAAGGTTATAGGCAAGGCAGAGCGTACGGGATTGTACGAGCAGAAAGAACATGGGAAAGTTGGTGTTGACTGTATGTACTATGCGGGGGTTGCGTTGCAGATCTTGTCTCGTTGTACAGGAAGGTTGTTCACACACATCCACGACGGCATTTCTATTTTTTGCATGAACTGTCCTAAGATAAGTACACGGAGAAAGGAATGAGGGATGATGGACGTATGAAGAGACGACGAACGAGGCTGGGTGGTTCAGGTAGCTCACTCGAGTACCTACCTACCTAACCTACATAGGTGCAGGACGCAGGTAGTTGTTTCAACATGTGAAGCTGTTTCGTTTTGAGTACCGAGGTCGGTACAAAAAGAGAAGACCAGGTGAGAAGGCTACCTATTTGTTGGTAGGTATGTACTACTATTACTATTATTATCACTACTTATTACTACTACTACTTAGTTAAGTACTTACTATGTAGGTGCTACCTACTACGTAAGGTGGTACTACCTAACGGGAACAATCGGGTTATGCACCGATGCAGGCGCGATCTGCTGGAATGGTCAGGCTTCCCGGTTGCCGCCGAGTTTATGAAACAATTCTTTCAGCTCCCTGGACATTTGCGGAGCCTTGAAAGGGCGAACAGACATGCGTATATGTATGTAGGTAGTATATAAAGCCAGTGATTCCCGATCCCGATTCCCAGCTTCTGGAAAAATTCAAAGAGGCTTAAAACTTTATTTTCACCCAAGACATGACGAAACCTTGGTCTCGCGTTTGTACCTAACCTAGACAAGTTGCCTACCTACTAAACCTACCTAACCTTAGTGACCTAGATAGTACTTACTATATCTACACTATACCTACCTATACACTTAGGTAACTCACTAGGTAACCTGTCTAATCCATTGTATCAACTTACACGTTACTTACATTTCATTAGTTTCCCTTCTCTTTATTATTATTTTCTTCTTTTTCTTTTTCAATTGCCCAATTGCATTGCGCTTTTTCTTTTCTCTTCCCCCCCACCAAGAAATGCCGCTAAGAGTACTTAGAGGTAGATGGTCGAGCAGAAACGATGCCCGGGGCAACATCTGGCCTGGCTATTGCCCAGAGATTGATTCCGACTTGGTATCGACGTCATTTGTTCTTCCATCTTTCCATCTTCCAATAGTCGACGGCGTACAGACCACGTTCACCGCCAAGGATAGAGGTAACCCAGGCAGTTGTTAAATCTCTCACTTGGCCCTCCTCTCCCGGCATGCCCATTGGGGAATCTATTTGCCATTTGAGGAGAAAAGAGAGAGAGCGAAGGAGGGCGCTTTATGTTTAATTTACCTACGCTACGTATGTAATCTATTAACCTTAGATGGCTCCTAGGTTAGGCTATAAAAGTTAAAAAGACATTGACGCAAGACTAACGCAAATCGGGTGCTTGTACTACTTCTCATCTCCCTTTTTGCCTCCTATCTTCCTCTGTGTCTCTCCTCTCCCCTCCTCCCTCTTCTCCCTTACCTACTTCTTCTCCCCTCATCATTCATACCGGTCCGGCATCTGACATACATACCTACGTTCATCGGGGCCACATCATACACACACATCTCAACTACCAACCTACTACCAACCTACTACCCAGTAGCCTGAACCTAGGTGGCTTTATCCCGCATTCATTACTAACGCCCCTCTGACGCTCTGTTCTCCCTCTGGTTTGCTCAACAATCGGTATATTACATAGCGGAGTATTTACCCACAGCTAACCATGGAACCTGACCTCTCGGCTTCTATAACCATGCACCCGCATCCTTTTCACCTTCGTCGCGACCGCCACGATAGTCCTGCCCGCGCCGGAACACCGCGATCGCGATCCTCGACGCATGTTTCAATGTCGCACCTTTCTCACTCTCACATTCCACATGGCAACGCCACTAGTACTGGTGTAGAGCCCATGAACGACGAGGGTGATCTCCCCGTGTCGCGGCACCCGTCCGCTGCCGCCACCGACGTCGAGTCTCAGTCCGGCAACTCGAGATACCGGAATAATGACCCTTATAACTTGACCGCCTGCTTTAAGACCGACGAGCAGCTGAGCGAGATCAAGGCCAATACCTCGCGCAAGCGTGATGCTGATGCCCCCGGTGGCGACGACCCCCCCAGTCTGAAGGGGAAGTATCACGCCAAGAAGATCCAAACCTTCTACCGTAGCCAGAACGAGACTATCGAGCGTCTGCTCAAGACGGTGGAGGAACACCGGGACGAGGCGCGCCAGGAAGCTGGCGATGATCACCTGCGGCATCAGATTGCTGTCTATGGCTCTTTCGCTGCCAATGTCGTCCTTTCCATCCTCCAACTCTACGGTGCCGTGTCCTCGGGCTCACTATCGCTCTTCACCACCTGTGCCGACTCGGTCTTCGACCCCCTGAGTAACCTCACCCTGATCCTGACTCACCGTGCAGTCAAACGCGTTGACCCTAACCGCTTCCCTTCGGGAAAAGCACGTCTCGAGAACGTGGGAAATATCACTTTCTGCTTCCTGATGATTGCTGTGTCCCTCATCCTGATCGCCTTCTCCTGTCAGGACATTGCGAATCGTGCTGGTACGGGCGATACAGTTAATGGCTTTCACCTCCCAGCCGTTATCGCAGTCTCGATAGCCTTCGCCACCAAGTTTGCTTTATTCCTGTACTGCTGGGGTCTCAAGGACAAGTACAGCCAAGTTGATATCCTATGGCAAGACCACCGCAACGACCTGTTGATCAATGGCTTCGGTGTCCTTACTTCTGTTGGTGGCTCTAAGCTTGTATGGTGGCTCGATCCCATGGGTGCCATTATCCTGTCTCTTCTGATCACGGGCATTTGGCTCAGGACTGCCTTCAAGGAATTCCTACTCCTAGTCGGTGTCGTGGCGAGTATCCAGATGCAGCAGCTGATTACCTATGTCTGCCTCACCCACTCACCCGCTATCCAGGGTATCGATACTGTCCGTGTCTACCACTCTGGTCCCAGGCTAATCGCCGAGGTGGATATCGTGATGGACCCGTTGGCGACGCTTAGGGATACGCACGACGTGGCCGAAGAGCTTCAAATCAAGCTAGAGGACCTGCCAGATGTGGAGAGGGCTTATGTCCATGTTGACTACGAGACCACGCACAAGCCAGAACATGCGCTCAAGAAGGAGCTATGATTATTTTGCCTGGTCTCGTTCCCTGGCAAGACCGACGTGTTGATGCTCAAAATGACGGAAGCCAGTTGAAATATGTTAAATGGGGGGATACCTTTTTCGACCCCGCAGTTATTTTGCTTTTTTCCCTTTTCCTTTCGGAGAAATTTATAAGCAATCGCCCCGTTTTGTTGGGCTTGAAGGGGTGCCTTATTCTCTGGCCTGTGTTCGGTGAAAGATGACGTTGGGATATTTTCGGATAAGTGTTCTTTTCTTTTTATTCTTAGCAACGACTTTACTCACTTATGCGTTGAAGATTTTTTTTTTATAAATTTTAGTATTTTTATTGCATACGAAGAGAAAAGCGTCATTGCGTTATGTTGGAAGTAGATTTCTTCATGCGGTCATTACCGTGCGGTTCTGGTTTTTATTTTACTATTTCTTTTGACGATCTTTGGTCCTGAATGGCTATGAACGAACGTTTGCAATACCTAGGTTGGGAGGAAAGCTCGATCTTAGGCAGGAGAGGCAGGGGGCAGAGGGGTCGGAACATGAGATAAATCGAGACTTGGAATGGAGTGGGTTGAAGATAGTGAATGAATGAGAAAGAAAAGGAGAGACCTTCACTGAAGCATATGAATGGCAAAATATATACGATAATTATTTTCGCTAGATCCCAATTTTATATCTTTATTCCTCCTTCACTTCCCCGTATCTCCAGCCATATCTCACCATCGTTGCTGCATATACATGCCATTCTTGCTCCTCCGACGAGCCAAGAGCCTCAGGTGGCAGGTTAAGCAGACAGTAGGCACGACGCGCCAATCGCGCATAATCTCGTTGGCTACCATGTCGTAAGCCTCTTTCGCGCGCCTGCCCAACGGCAGCAGCGAGGACGAAGGCGCGGAAGACACGACGACGGGCCTCGTGCTATTCTTACCCTTAACCAACGTCCTATTCTTGCTCTCCGCGGTGCCATTGCGATATCCTACTCCTTCTCCTCCTCCTCCTCCCCCCCCTTCACATTTCCTGCCTTGAATACTATTAATACTAATTACGCCACCACCATCACCAATACCCTTATTACTACCCATATTGGCCTCCCACCATCCTTTGCTATCGGCACCACTGCCGCCGCCACCACCGCCACTACTGCTACTGCTACCGTAGTTCACAAACGGGAAGCACTTGCGCGCGAGGCGGGCGCCGGTAGTCGTCCAGGCCTGGCTGCGGCCGTCCTCGGCGACCCACTTCTCGGCGCAGTAGCAGCCCGACTGGAAGGTGATGCAGCGGATCTGCACCAGCGTCGATTGCCGCAGGTACCAGGGGAAGAAGGAAGGGGGGTGGTACGGCTGCAGGCGGAACCCTATTTTCGGAGGCGGGAAAGAGTAAGTAAGTGAATGAAGTGAGAAAAGGGGAGGGAGTATATGAGAGGTGGAAGGGGATGGGATGAGACTTCGAGTAGTAGGAGTAAGGGAATAAGAGGAAAATGTAGAGAGTTTTGAGAGTGACGTAGCAGGAGCAGAAAGAGGGAGGCGATACAGGAGAGGGAGAAAGAAGTAAGTGGGCTCGTTGGTTGGTTGGGTGAAGAAGACAAGGGAGAGATAAAAAGGGGGGAAGGGGGAGGCTAGTGCGGCGGTCGGTTTAGAAGATATGGTTGGATGTATATGTCCAACAGGCTTGTGATATGGGATGAGGGGGAACGAATTCATAGGTTAAGCGAGGTCGTTCTGATTCGTGCTCTCTCTCTCTCTTTCTCTCCTCTCTCTCTCTCTTAATGTTAACGACAAGGCATGTAAATAAAGTCCTCATTCCATACCCTCCTCTTCAAATATACATGAACGGCGTGAGAGGGGGGGACATGAAGGAGAGTCCAGGAAGAAATAACATATAGCAGGCCTAACCAAAAGAAAAAACGTCTGCTCGCTAATAATAAAAAAAGAGAGGGAGTGGGAATAGGAAACGGCAAGTTAAAGAGTTTTGACCTTAGGAACATAATATCCTCTATCCCCCAGAAGAGTATTTTTTTATAAATATATAAAATAAAAAGAGAGAGAGGAGGGGGGAAGGGGGAGGGGGACAACTCACAAGCAACAACAAACGTATTCTTTCCCCCATACAGCACCGGCGTGGCCTCCTCGTTGACCTGCCGGCACGTGCGCAGCACCTCGACGTACGGCTGCCGCTGGTCCGGCGGCAGAGGGATAGGCTTGTTCCTGCGGCGCCGCCGGTGCTTGCTGTGATTACTGTTGTTGCCGCTCTTCTGGATCTGGCCCCGGCGGCCTAGGGCGGTGGCGCCCGTACCAGGCGCAGGGGCGGTGGCGGTGGCGGAGGAGTCCTCGACGACGGGGGCCCGACGCAGGTAGACCTGCCGGCGCCGCGGGGACACGAAGATCGGGTCTGGGTAGCTGCACAAGAGGTAGGCGTATATGTCTAGGCGGAGCTCCAGGGGCAGGGCCAGGAGGGGGCACGCGGGAGGAGGGGGGCTTGCTACTACTGCTATGGGGTGCTGGTTTCTCTGTTGTCGTAGTGCCATGGCCCCCGTTTCTCTCTCTTTCTCTTTCTCTCCTATTCTCCCGAATATGTATGTAGTGTGATCGGGTTTCAAGGGGGTGAGGACAAGGGTAAGGTTGTGGTAGTAGGTACCGCGTGCTTTCGAGTCCGGATCAGGTAAGCTAAGCTTGGCTTGTCGATGGGTATGGTACAGTATGGTGTGGTACGGTACCTATGTGCGACGAGGTATAGTATACACACACACACACACACACACACACACACGAGGAGATATTAAGGTTAGGCAAGGTAGGTTCCGAGATGGGGAAAAGTGGATGATGGTTATGATATTCAGGTTTCCTTTTTCGTCTTTGCTCCGGCCTTCGATGCTCGGCCTAGGTAGGTAGGGGTGGGTGGTATGTAGTAGTCTAGTGAGTGAGGAGGTATGTAACTCCTGAGGTAAGCCAGGTTGCTTAGCTTAGCTCTGGTTTCCGATTATAGTCGACAAAAATAATACTACTACTAAAGAATGAACAAAGTTGTTTGAAAAATGCTATCCTAGATTTTCGAGATGGTTGCTTTCCCCCGTCCTTCCCCTCCCCCCGTGGCCTAACGTTGGGCAGTAAAATGGGCGGGGTAGTAACAAATCATCAATCCGGGTCTGGATAGATACATGATTGGATGCGTGCGGTGCCTTTTGATATTCTCACCATTGATATCCTCCCATGACAAATCCGCATATCCCGGACCTCAGGTGGTTGGTTCTCAAGGTAAACCTTACAATATTCCATTAAATAACAAAACCCCCAAACTTGAGTGCCATTACCTAACTTGCCAGTTACGCACGACCATAGGTAAACATCGACTGATATATGAGATGGCTCGGCGGAGGATATGAATCTCCAGGTGTGTATGAAGTATGTGCTTTCGTTGGGACCGTAGTTGGGCATGGAGGGAAGGCAGGTTCTTATCTAGGACCATACACTTCATATATTTTGAGGTTCGGGAGATATCAGCCCCTCTCCCCCGCGCACCCCCCCCCCTTTTCCACATAGGTATAATTACCCGGTGGCGTGGACGTATATAAATAGGCACGATAAGAGCTTGGCCCTCCTTCAGCCTCGTCTTCTTTCTATTCTAGCTCGACATTGAAGCCCAAAGAGGCCTGCAGAGCCTAAATAATCGCACCTTAGATACGCTTGCATGGGAGCAAGCAAGCAAGCACTGTTGCATCGCAGGTCAGTGGTATCACGTTGGATGCATAAGGATACAAAGTAATACCTCAAACACCAGATGTTCTAGATCAAAACATCCCGAAAGCCAAAACCTCATCCTCCGGATTTTCCCCAGCACCGGCACGTCAAGACCGGAGGCTTCTCGGGAAATGCGTCCGTGCTATTGTGTGCTCCTGGTTCTGGAGCCAGACTGTACCGAACTCCGGATCCCCAAGCTACCCTGCGAATCGGGTGGCCGACAACCAATATGCAGTTCAAAGTGCTAAGATCTAGGCGAAGCGCGTCCATGCGAGAGAATCTGCTGCGTTTCGGGCGATCCTCGCGAGGGACTTGATATTGCCTGCTACGGCAAGCCGTTGGGCATCATGGTGGGTCGCTGCGGCCTTGCGCTAGTCTCCTGTCTTTCCATCTGAGAAGGGCATGCTGCATTGTGGGCAGACGCGGATTGCATTAGCCAGAACGACGATGGCGAACGCGGGAGCCATGTCTAAAGCAAGAGAAAACTCTACTCGAGAACTAGTCGGATCTAGTCCGCCTCAGTGAAGCATTGGATGAAAACAACCGAGACGGCGGGATGGGATTGCCGCTGATACCGCCAGATTCGGCAGCCGGTATACATCGGAAGAAGGGCGTTTGCTTGAAAATCCCATTCCCAACAACGAACGAGCGCTAGAGCTCTTGGGGAGAGTTGTGGACCCTTTCTATTTTGCTTTTTGACTTGCTCGCCTCTGCCGAGATGGTCCAGATAGCGCGGCCCATCAAAAAGTCTAGGTCGTCCGAGAACATGATCTCGTAACCGACACGATGGTTCCCGGCGGCAAGTCATCCTCTGACTTGTGGACGCCACGACAAGTCGGGTTCGTCTGAATAGCCATCTCGCTGATAACGAACTCAATGCCGGTGCCTCCATTCGAGAGTATGTTCGTCCCCAGGAGGCAGGCCGATGTTCGACATGGCTGTCTCGGTATCTTGATCCCGCATCAAGCCCTCGGTCCATAAGGCTCTGGAATCATCGAGAATCTGGCATGGCTATGTAAACCACCAAATGCAATGTATTCTGCCATCTTTTAGGCTTTGACGTGAGCAACTAATCTTGGCAGGGTCTAGATAACGAAGGCATCCGGTAGACTCATACCTATCATATCCACTTATACATATGTTGCCTTTCCATACGACTGGCGTGAAGCCTTGGGTTCGGGGCTTTCCGCACACGTGCATTGCTAGCAGGAGGCATGTCCGGTGAATCCGACGAGACGTACGCTCCCGTTGTTCCATTCCATGCCAGATGAAAATCAGGCAACCGTGCTCCGTGTTATAGTTGGCAAAGACAGCTTACCTTTATCCTACTACTTACCTACTACTTGATGTATCACCATCACCCCTTACCTACCTACTTAGTAGTCTATCTAACCTTGCTCGCCCATTCCCATTTCAAATGCATCCTCGCCACGGTTAGGAGAAATCGTGCATCGACTGTGCCTGGAGAAAGCGGCCCGGTGTTTCCTGCGTCGTGTTGGAATATGCAGAAGCAGAGATGTGGAGACGCACAGAAGACAAATGGGCAATTCAGACAAGTTGACAATTGATTCGTCCATAGCATTATCGTGGCTTGAGATCGTCTCGTCCCAACAGACGATCATCATGGCTTGTATGAAGAGGCAAAGTTTCTATTCAAACTATCGGCGTTGATGATTTGCAAAGAAAGAAAAAGAGATCCCAACAACTCAAAAATCCAAGGAAAACCCCAAATCCGAGTCTGTTTGATGGAGCTGATGGAACTGATGGAACTGATGGAACGACTAAGAAGGTGACGTTTTGCGGGGAAACTGGGTCGTTATCGGTGGAGTCCTTAAGAGGTAAATAAATACCTATCAATATTGATGTTACCTAAATATGTATGTACGGAAAATGCATGTATGCATGCATTATACAGTGCATTAGATCTTGGTAAGTAATGACAGCAGTACATATGTAATGATGACTAGCAGCAACACTCGGTCATGTTTTGCTACAGCCATGCTTCTGCACCGGATGATTTGAGCCTTTAGAAGAACAATGCAGACCGAAGAGGATGTTGCCTATCTTGGCCTCTTCAGGTCGAGTTTAAGCATGCTGGTTGGTCGATCGACTAGAGTGGCTTTTGTGGGGGGGGGGGGGGGGGGGTTTCTACTTACATAACCCTTATTAGTTCAAATATATTCTACCTACCTACATAGGTATAGTAATCTCAATATATCAGTACTTATATATATATACCTACGTATGTAAGTAGTTAGGTTTATACCTATGTATGTGGGCATGTGTTACCTAAAGTACATGTATATTGAAGCATGTGATAATAGGTATCAATGTCAATATTACTACCTACTAGTAAGAGTAAGTAGGCACTAAATATGTACTTACCTAAGTACTACGTAGGTAGTAGTTATTTCATCTTTGTAGCACCACGGATTTTTGCTAGGCGCGTCTATGCGGTCTACCTAACCCAGCTGACTGGACATAGATTATCTAATATGTGTTGGGGTAGGAACCTAAGGTTTCTTGTTACATACCTAGTGGCCTGGCTTTTCTTCTAAACTTTCCTCACCGTCTCGTTGGCTTTCCTCGTAGACACCGCCCCTTTTTCTTACCCTGTCTCTGCAGGGAATGGTGGGCGAGTTAAGATAACAAGTTTCCTGTAGCTATATCCCGAGGCATCATCGACCATCATCATTCTTGGAATACGCTTTTTTCTTGTTGTCTATTAGCATGGGAATTGATGGTGATCGATCGAAAAGGCAACTAGAAACCGCACTAGATAGATTGAAGGATCTAGACACCGAGCTTGAGGGGAAAAGAGGAGGGGGCGTTGATACCTAAACTGGATGTAAGTTGCTTAGTTTTTGTCTTTGTCTTCTCTTAGAGGATAGAAGAAGGGAGGAGCTATGGAGATAGATCGTCATGTCCTGTGTACCCTGGGGTTCTCTTCGTAAAAAGACCAGGGGGACCCCTGCTCCTGCATGCATACATGCATGTTCTATGATTCTGCATATCTCCTCTCAATGGGATACTTGCCTTGACCGACCTTTCCATTTATTTCAAGCTCACTTTTTTTTTTTTTTTGCTCCTCTCTCTCTCTCCCCTCCTCAAGCTCGACCAACAAGCTTCATCAAACCTTTTCTTTTTCCTCCCTCCCATACCTACTCATGTTTAGTCCATATTTAATTTATTGACGAGGCGTTTAGAAAGAGACCAGACCTGACAGAAAAGAGTGGATTCCTCAATGCCCAAGGATCGTCTTTACCATAGTTAACCTTAAAAGATCTACGCGCGTCGGGCGCTATGAAGCCTGTGCATAGGTGGTAAGTGACGCTACCTAACATCGTCGTGTTTTTTCCCGCCTGATGGTGGGCCACCGCCATCCACCATCGTCTAGATCCCCCTCCCCCTCCCCCTCCCCCTCCCTTATTCCCTCTCACCCCTCGTAGGCGGCACGCCGCTACAATGTCTATTGCCCCTCGAGCTCTTTCGGAGCTCCCCCAGCCAACCAACCAGATACACATCACCTTACCACCCACCCAGACTACTACACTAACACTGCCACTAACACGGACTAGACATCGCCATCTGCTTGTTCGCTTTATCTACTTAAACACCCTTGCCTCATCGTAACTTGGCCTTGTTTCTGTCTTGATATTCATTCTCCTCTCCAGCCGTCGTCGCTTTCTTCCTACTATTTAGAGCAAGCAAGCCCCTCCTGAGCGAGTTTCCTCGAGCACAACTTTCCTCTGCCAGTACACCATCCATCGACTTTGCCTTTCCTGTTTGCTTCCAATCTGGTCTAATATCAACAATACTCCCTGCACAAGATGTCTGTGCAAGAAGGGGGAAGGGACTGCTACTGCACAGTGAGTGATGGCTCTTCGTATTAACTATCACGTATCCTCGAGAGATGGCGCCTGACCAAGCATCCTTTTCCAGCTTCTGCTAAGCGACTCCTATCTGCCTGGTAAGCTTTATGATTCCAACCTCAACTCTTTTTTGGCGGTTGTTCTAACCCTTGTCTGCAGGTGCCTTGGTGCTTGCGCATTCCCTTCGCGATGCCGGTACCCGTAAGGAGTTGGCCGTCCTGATCACTCCCGACACTGTCTCTCCTCAAGCTATAGCTGAGCTCCAGGTAAGACCAAGAACCACCTCCGATGACTACCACGGCTCATCCGGCTAACCACTAAACCAGACCGTCTACGACCATGTCATCCACGTCGAGCGATTGCGCAACTCGCGGCCCGACAACCTACAGTTGATGAACAGAACCGATCTCCATTCCACCTTTACCAAGATCCACCTGTGGAACCTGACCCAGTGGAGAAGGATTGTCTATATCGACTCCGACGTGGTTGCGTATCGCGCTCCCGATGAGCTCTTTGACCTACCCCATGCTTTTGCGGCTGCCCCAGATATTGGCTGGCCCGACTTGTTCAACACCGGTGTCATGGCTCTAACCCCGAATGTGGGCGATTACTATGCTCTGTGTGCCATGGCCGAGAGGAACATTTCTTTCGATGGTGCCGACCAGGGTCTCCTGAACATTCACTTCAGGAACAACTGGCATCGCATAAGCTTTGCCTACAATGTTACCCCCTCTGGACATTACCAATATGTACCCGCATACCGACATTTCCAGTCTAGTATCAATATGGTGCATTTCATTGGATCCGACAAGCCATGGTTCCAGGGCCGATATGCAAGCTTTGGAGGCGGCCCCTTCGACGAGATGACCGGCAGGTGGTGGGCGGTTTACGATCGACACTACCGCGGAGCTGTGAGTTCACATCCAGCCCTCCCTTATTTCCCGCTGTCGACTTTATACTCACCTATTCATAGTCTAACGAGTCAAACGTGCCCAATGGTTCTTCCTTCGGGTTCGTGCAAAAGCTCACCAAGGGAGAAGGCAATGGCATCAACGGATCCCAAACTTCTAGCTCAAGCTGGGATGCCTCGAGGTTAGTATTTTCCATCACTTCGTCTACCGTTATTCGGAGTATTAACGGCAGTATAGAAACCCACCTCCGAAAGACGCCGCAGGAGAAGCCATGAACCTCCCTGGCTCCGTGTACGCCATGTCCCAGGATACTTCTCAGTTCGGTTACCGCGGACGATACAGCCCACCTCCTGCTCCAATTTTCCCTTGGGAGGCTCACCGGCCGAAGGCGTCCCGTGTGTTTGCTGATGACCCCCCTCACGTCCCCCACACACCTTACATGCACCCCACACCTCGTGTAGTTCAGGAAAAATCTCACGTAGAACCTAATGTAGAAGAGGAAGAACGGCCAGAACCCAGTGAGCCAAGCACGCCTACGGGCCAAAACCGACCTTATCCCGCGCCTCGAACCTGGTCTGAGTCCTCTGTAACAGAAACGTCCTCCATCGATCTGAAGAGCGAGCCGACAACCCCCACCACCCCCACCACCAATGTCTCGTCATCGAATCCATGGATGTCATTCTCGCGAACGAATGCATGGGATGATGTACCTGAGATTGAGCGATACGTCGACGCTTTGCAGAAGTTTCGACGTTCGCGCAGTGTCAAATCTCCCGGCACAATCAGAATCCCGAGTCCCGGCGAGGTAGGCCAACAAAAGCCAGGACATAAGCTCACCGACTTCCCTAGTGAAGTAGAGCGTCCCAGCTTGCCTGTCACACCAGCACCCATCCGCCGACCGAAGTTCTGGGGTGGTGGTGGCCCCGGTATCGATGATGGCGAAGACGACGACCCCTCGCTGCCGGCTGCGGAGGGCGTACCGCCGCAGAACGAATGGGTATGTTCCCATGGACACCTGTGGACTCCTGGAGACTGCCTTTGCGAACTGGCTAACTTCCTACTTCATGAAAAGGACCCCGTGGCACAGCTTCAAAAACTGGCTAGGCAACAGTCCGAAGTACTGCTACAGAAGCTCGGCTCTGGTGACCGAGACAGCAGCGAACTACCTCCGAGACCTCTACCTTTTGGTTCCGAAGAACTGACCTCCCCAACGTATGCGTCACACACTGCTAGAGTGCTGAGCCCACAACCTGTAAAGGGTAGCGAAGGCTCAAGTGCCCTACGTGGCATGTTGTCCGATACCGATTCCCCCCCACGCTCGCCGACGCAGTCTGTCATGACAGAATCGACCCTCATCCACGAACCAAGCTACGGAGGCCCAGGCCTTGCATATGAGAAGGGCGAGGATTACCCTACGCATGGGTATCAGACTCTACCAACGGAACTAGACTAACTGCTTTTTATCGGCCACTGGAGTCGTCTTACATGAAGACTCTCCCACATTGACATATGGTCTAATAATGCAACCACGGTTTCTGTTGGCGGAAGGAATGACAACATTACCGTGACATCGGGGTCATTGGAGTGTTATTTGGTGTTTGGCGCCACGATCATGCCGGGAAAGAATACACGATGCAGGGACGTTTACTTATTAACCCATGGAAGGGAGGATAATTAGGGTTGCTTCATTTTTCATATCGTCATCCGACAATTTTCTTGCATCACGAATAGGATGACGCACCACAAGACAGACACATAGGCAAAAGAAACTATGGGTTTTTTCTCACCAGCAAACGAAGCTCGACCAACGCTTGATATCTGTCCTTGGTGATTTATACCTCAGGGCGCCCGTTCAAATCTCTCCCATCTTCTATTCTTCCTATCCTTTTCACCTCAATCGAAATACCGCATTTATCCGGGCACCTCGCTATATCACTAGGAGGACGTGATTGTCTTGCGTCGCACATCTAAGGAACACCAACATCTTGATTGACTAACATATGATCAGCATGAAAGCGAGAAACTTCTAAAAACACAAAACCCAAAAAAGCCTTCATTATCTTTTCATGTTTTTCCTTTCTTTTTTTGGATTTGAAAAAAACAACTAGAGCTTCAAAGTCCAGCTAGACTAAAATACGATCAACAGAAATTTACTTTGTACCTACCTCTCTTATCACGATGAGCAGGGAAGAAATTTATATACATGAGAATGCCTTTTAAGATAGGATCTCGCACTTCTCATATGGACCCTTTTGCTATTTCGCTATAGATTGTGACGTGTTCCAAATTCCTAACCCTACTTACTTTGCTTGGATATCCAAGCCCGTGGGCAGATATTATAAAGAGTAAGAGCCGGGCTATAATCCCGTGATACTGTCAACTCTAGCCTGGGTCTTTGCTTCCTTTAAAGCCTCCGTAGGCTTCCTTCGATGTATAGACTTCCCCTTGGCGAGATAAGAGAGACGGGGTCAGTCCTGGATGATGTTTAAGGTTGCTTCTACTTACACGTGATTATGTTAGTAAGTAGCGTCCCCTCCAATCCACCAACAACAATGTCATACATATCGCCATAGCTAGGGATAAGTACCTAGATATATATATATATATAATAGATACTCTGGTTTGGACTCAAGGAGATTTATGATGCAAGCCTCGAGAGTCATCAGGTATGGCGTCGTATGGTATCATGTCTTGTCGTTTGTTATGATGTGTACCTTATCCATTCATCCCTTACTCGTGTCCTCACTGCTTTACCCTCTCGCCTTCCCCCGTCCCCATTCTCTCATAGCCTTACTTATTTATACACATTTACCTAGGCCATCGCCTTTTTGGGGGGTGGGGGTAATTCTGCGGCTTTGGCACAATACTTTCAACCCCTCTTGTAACCACCGGGGGGGGGGTTAGAATGAAAACCAGGACATAGGAAACAAGGTAATAATACTATGAACCAACTAAAGACTTGAGAGGTTCATAAAAGTAATGGTTGGTGTTTTGGTGAAAACCTTGAACCCTCCCCCCCTCCGAGGCACATGTTTGATCTCAGATATACAAAAGGTCGCAGAGGTTAAGTAAGGCTCTTGGTGTCAGGAGGCGGAATTACCGAAACAAAAACGCGGTAGTCAATGTATAATATGTATGGTATGTATGTATTGGTAGATACCTACACAGTAGTAATCCTTCTTCTCCTCAACTCTACAAGATAGGTAGGTAGGTATAAGTTGAAAACGTTTCCCCTTATTAACTAGCTAACTCACTTTATCTACCCGGCTCTACTCCAATATGATGGGATTCTTGATGGCATGAGATGGGTTAGAGTAGGTAGGTAGGCATACACGATAGTCACTACATCTATACGCCTTCGTGGCTCTGCACCCCCCACCCCCCTTTTTTCTTCTTTCTTCTATTTCGTTAAACTGTTATCTAAGCAAAACACCGTCGTCTTTCTGAGCACCCCGACGGCAAGTCACCGCTTCTGCTCGGGCACATCCTCAATATCCCAGCCCTCGACTCAAGAGCACTCAAGCGCGCTCAACTCCGTCGTAACCGTGCCCCCAGTTGCGCTCGAGCTCGAGCCCGGCGTCGCGCAGTGCGTCGGCGGCGAAGAAGTCCGCCGTCTTGGCTCGTCCCGTGTGAGAACTTCCCACCACCCAGGCCCGAGCGTCCGTCGCTCCGCTTTCTCCCTCGACGTCACCCCGTCACCCCCTTCATCCTCCTTGTCCCGGAGGAACCAGGTGATGATGAGTCATAGCTTTGCATGCTGATAAGACATTCATAAGTAATCACAAACGAAGATAGGATTGAATCGGTCTAGATCGCCCTAGGAAAGACCCTCGACGACGAGGGGTGCGACCCGGGCTTCAGCGAAGAGGTTAGCGTGCCCATTGACTACGACATTTTGCTGCAGTATGTCCAGAATCGCAGGTGATGGGTAGTCGGTGGCCATGACAGAGCGTCCGGCTACCAACACAACCATGATGCCCGGAAGCGTGGTGCCGGTGCTGAGCTCGAGACACGTATGTGAATGTATGGCAAAGGCACCGGGGTCCCAAGGCGGGACAGCACCATGGCCTACATCGCTTTGCTTCCTGTTGTTTCCATTGTCGAGGGATAAACCAAGGGGCTATGGGCGTTGTCAAATTGATTCGTCACGTCGTCCAGGAAGATGCCACCCAGGATGTGCCTAAGGAATCCTCCGGTTCGTCATCTACATCCGTGGTAGATATCCGTAGGTAGGTGGTAGATCCGGGGGGTTCCGGGGGGGGGCGATAACTTGGACTTCTCTGCCTCTAAGTACCTACAATGTGCGGCTACGGGTGCGAGGGAAGATCAAACAAGCGACTGGGTTAGGAAGCAAGGGGAGAAAAGCTCTGTGGAGGTGGCGTGCGGAGCAGAACCCAAGTACAGCATGGAAGACACGGTTGAAGGAAAAGGGGATGGGGCCATGTTCCCCTTGTCTTTCTTCCCCTTAGGGCTGAGGCCCGAGACGAAGGATTGCGGCACAGAGTGTGGCAGTAAGCCGTAACGACGCGGGTGTGCGGCACGAATGGGGTTTTCTGCTGGTTAAGTCTCGCGACTTGGCAGAGAACAAAGGCCATCCTCTGTATGGGCCATGATGATGATGGCGTGCATGTGACATGCCTAAGTATCCAGTTGACGATACCTTAGAGGATCAGGTTGGTAGGTAAGTAGGTAATACTACCTAGTTTAAGTGGCGACCCGGTCCGATGACGATGAGGATGGGGACGGGAATGGGGTTAGAGGAGGGGAGAAAGGGAGGAGAGGAGGCGATGCTAAGAAAAATAAAATAAAAATAAAAATAAAAAACAAAAAAAGAGAAGGAAAGTGGAAAAGACGGTGACTAATCATAGAACAGCGATGCTAGGTAGGTAGGTAGGTTGGGTAGTAGTGTATGGATGTTTCTTGGTGCTATAATTAGGTTTTGCGATCTACCTACCTAGGTTCCTCAACCTAAACTAGGTTTCTCCCTAGGTTAGCCTACCATTACCATACCTACCTAGTTACCTTACCTACATACATACATACCATGTATGGTGTGCTTAAGGTTTCAAGTTTACATGTACACTGCAAACGACACATTCCTATGTACTGTCTACTACCTAAAGTAAGTAACTACCTAAGTTGCCTACCTTGTGTACATTTAGTATTCATAACTATAAAAAATAGACTAACATTAATTAATATTTTAAAGTGTATGCTTAATTAAGTACCCGTGTTAACTTAACATCGATGTATATTTAGCCCTGTGCTTAAGTACGTACATATGTAGTGAGTGGTTAGTTACTTAAGGTTACCTAACTCTATACCTACGATCTACCTATACAGGTAGCTTGAGGTCCATCAATGATTGATATTTAATTGATAGGTAAGTCCATATACTATATTTGATATGCGTGATTAGGACACTCCGATCTTACATCACATCACATCATGGACACTCCGTTGGGTACCTTACCTTACCTTACCTTACACTATAATACCATATCATGCTATACGAAGTAGCAGTACAGGAACGCCTCATCTTCACCGCCATCATCACGGGTATACCTATGAAGGGCGGTAGGGGTTTGGTTTTGTTTTACCTACCTGTCTGTATATACACATATTTACCTAACCTACCTATGTAGGTATCATACACGACGTGATTTAATATAATATATACTACGTGATGCATGTAGGTGTGCGTCTACGTATGTGTGTTTCATCTATGACATGAGGTTTGTACGTATGTAGCTTGAGGTATCAACCAACCTATTACATTGAGAGTTCTTGTTAAGTTAGGCATGACTGGATAGCACACGCAAATGGGAAACCCCCTATTACCTAGGTAGGTAGACCAGGCCACTTATACAGGCACATGATCAGGTCATTTCTGTGCATGTTTCCAATGTACAATTGATACTTACATACATACCTGCTAGAGATAGCTACTTAGGTATGTAAGTACAATACAATTAATTGATGGATACCATTCCCATGGATAAGTACCATGGATACTTACTGCGGATAGAAGGGAGGTGGGGGTGGGAGAAAACTCATCCCGCTTACCGTCCCTTAACGTCATCTACACGTGGTTTTACGTAGGTACTTCCTAGGTGTCTTTAGGGGGGGGGAGGGGGTAAAATAGACTAAGACAAGGTGGGTAAAATCCAGGGCGTGTGATCCCCCTTTCCTTAACATCCCCCCCTCCCCCCATGTCCATCCTGACGGCATCGGCGCTGGCGGTAAAATATGCTCACTTAGTGCATTAGTAGTAGGTATGCAGTATGTACCTAAGGTTTAGGTTGCTGCGCCTCTGTCTACCCAGGGTTAGGTAGGTAGGTATTCCTCCATACCACAGGGTGCTTTGAACAGATGCAGCACCCAGACGGGAAGAAGGGGGAGGGAAAGATTCATGCACCGCCACGGCCCATTCCGAAGGGACGTAGGTATTGGAAGGCCCTTTCCCAGCTACCTCCTTTCTGTTGCCGGTGTTCCTAAAAAAGTTACCTGTTCTGTCTACCTAGGTAGTGAGGTACACCACCTAAAGGGCCACGGATCCACGTTCATCTGTGTCTCTCTCTCTCTTTTTTTCCCCATCACTAGCCCTTTGGATGAAGTATATTTGGTACGGGAATATGAGGAAGACAAATCGAAGTTATTCCCGATATTTCGAAATGGGTCCATCTACCTTATACCTACCTAGACAATAGGTAGGTAATTTAAAATACATGGATAATAAGAGGAAGAATATACGAGCGAACGAATGCCAAAAAGGGGCTCCCACTGGATTCCAGTGGTGTGGTTTGGCCTAGGTATACCTATGTACCTACCTACACTATTACCTACATACCTCCCGCACGGGTGCCCCACTGTACGTATTTACAGCTACGGGAAGGAATCGTAAGGGCCTAAATCCTATGAGTTTTAGTTACCACATACCCACGGTCATATGCCCATTTGATCCAAACATTGGTACATCACAAAGAACCTTGGTAATATTGCCCTCGTAGGTGCCTGTGCACACAACACACTCTCTTCCCGAGAGATGAAGAACAGGTTAGGTGGGTAGGACGTGGCTCTATAGGAGGTATATAGTTGATCAAATTTAATATTATTAGAAACACCAAGATCAAAGTATCGGGTTGGCTTAAGCGCCGTGATATTATCCATCATCAGTATATCTACTTAGTTGATTGAAGTAGGTAGGTGATAGGTAGACCAGACATGGGCACACAATAGCAAAGTAGGTAAATAATCTGAATGTGATCAAAATAATCGTCTCTCTATTTGGAGAATTGAGCTCGCTACAATCTCTCCCTTCTCTGCCCCTTCTTTTTTTCTGACTTTTTTTGTTTCATCACGCCCACTTAGAGCTTCAGAGAAGAAGAAAAGGCTATACTACAACAAAGGGTATCTTCACCAAACCAAGGTGATAATGAAATGATAATAGCCAGCTTTAGGCCTTCCAAGCTATGCATGATAGGGAAGCCTCCTCCCATTTTTAAAACACATGCCCTCCCTTGCCTTTTTTTTAGAGTATGGCTATACAGAAGAGAAAAGACAAGTATCCTCCCAAAACAAAGCTGCCAATGATGTTCTCGTACCATTCCGCATCCCATATGCTAACAAAGCCAAAAAACCCAGCGCCTGTCATGCTAGTTGTTCTTGTAAAGTAAAGTGAAATAAAAAAAAAGGTCTTTCGTCTCAGTCGTGAATGGAGAATGTGAGGTATATATCGGATGTAAGGAGTTAGGTTGGAAGATCGCGTATGCGATTTAGTGTTGGCTCATCTCCAACATGAGCTTGAGTTGTTGCTCGTCGGGATCATCCGAGATCCAAGCACCCTTCTCCTCCTCCGTCGCGTTGAGGAAACCCTCTGCGCGCTTCATCGTGTTCACATCGAGGTCCGTCACGTACGACTTGCCATCCGACAACTTGACGCGAACCTCATGTTCCGTTGAGAGCATCATGTCGTCCTTGGCGAGTCGACGCGGGCCGTCGAAGACAGTCATAACTCGCTTCTTCATCGTCATTTGACCCTTGTCGAACCCCCACGAAGATGGGTAATCCCGTCGGTTCTTGCGGCCTTTGCTCTTAGTAGAAAGAGGAACTCCGCCCCGCGAATGTGTCATGCCCCGCGATTTTTGAACCCCGTTGGGAGGGTTGCCCTTCTTCTTGGTCGGCGAGGTCAGCTTCCTTGCCTTCATCTCCTCGTCCAGCTCATCTTCGTCCGCCATCTCGTCATCCTCCTCATCGGCGGCATGGGACACAGTTTGCGTTGTGAGGGGAAGCTGGTTCTTTTCTAGTGTCTGGTGGACATCCTTATCGTTCTCAACCTCGGCTAGCCGCTTCGCGTTGATGGCCTCCGCGGGATCTTCCTGTTGAACGATGCGCAAAACACAGTCGTCCAGATGCTCGTAGAAATCCTGAGCATTGGAGAAGGTAGCGGAGCAGGTAGAACATTTGCCGGTGGCATCGGGAGCGTAGCCGGTAAGCTTCTTACCGCTGTTGACGGCACTCGAAGTCTTCTTTCGGCTATTGGGTGGTGTTTGCTCGACACCGTGCACAGCTGTCAAATGTCGCTTGAAGACATCGGCGCGATTAAACGACTTCTCCGCAGCGGATCCAGAGCCCGGACAAAACCCGCATACCATAGTTCCCTTGTAGTGAGTCAGGGTATGTCGGTTCTTGTCATATTTGCGCGCGAATCCCTTGATGTGGTAATCGCAGGTCTGGATGGGGCACTTCTCGGGTCGCTCCGTCTGGTGCGTCAACATGTGCGCCTTCAAATCTTTGAAAGCCTTGCCGCAGTCGGGATGCGGACACCTCTGCTTCTTCTCCGATTCATCGCTGTTGTAGGTGTATTCGTGGGAGTTGTGGGATTGGTACGAGCTGAGGCTCTGTCTCCTAGGGGCTTGCTGGGGTACCGGGAAAGGGCTGTATTGTTGGTAGCCCTGCATGTACGGGGACTGGCTTCCATTTCTCATTGCTGGTGCTGGGGATGGGGCGCCGGAGAGAGAAGGTGAATTGGGAAAGTGATTTTGAGGAGAGAAGTGGTTGGTGGTGTTTTCGTACCCCGGCATCGGTGGTGCCAAAGCGCCGCGCATGTCGGGATGGATCAGGGAGGGATCTATCAAATGAGAATGCCCAGTCAGTACAAAAAAATATATTGATTGGGGTGGGGATAATCCAAAATGAGCACCACAACAACCAGCCAGCAAGTCGCATGGGATTAAGCATCTCCGAAGAAAGCAGGAGAAAGAAGCTCCCTACACTGGATATTCGACAGAAGCTTACGGGAAAAGAACAGGGAAGTGATATGAGAAAACAGGGGGGGAATAACAGATTAACAAGCCACACAGCCCATTGCCCAGCCCAACCGACGCGTTTAGCTACGCTTACGTCAAGTTCGTGCTGAGCACCTAAACTGGGAAAACTAGGGGGAGAGGCAGGGTCCAAAGATGCGCGCCAACTCACCAAAACTGGTCTTGTTGTCAAAGGTCATGGCAAATTCATCCATACCTGGGGCATAGGCGGAATACTCAGTTCCCGTGTAGTAGTCGGCCGAACCCACGATGCTTGGGTTGATAGTAGCCGTGTGGTATTCGGGCATGAAGGCGAGCTGGCCATGGTTCGAGTTGGGCGACCCTACCGTCGAAGAGGGAGCCGATGCGCCAGATGCAGTCGACATGTTCGAGGGCGACACGTGCACCTCACCGTCATCCGGGTACATATCTGGCGAAGTTCTGTCGTGGTACATCAGACCATTCGGATTCGCGTACATGGAGCTGGCGTCGTAGCCAAAGCCTTCTGAGGTCATACCCATATCCATCGGTGGTGAGGCGTAGCTGGTATGGCTGGGGGGATCGGGGTAGAGCATGAAGTCTTGCTCGTGATTAGGTCGAGGAAACATGTTGTAGGACTGGTCTACCGAGACCAATGCCATGGTATGTGGGGGGGAGTGAGGTCTGAGGAGAGATGTCTGACGGAGATGTCTAGGAAGCAGAAAGCCACGCGCTACGGATCTCAGCTTCCGTCAGTGTCTTGAGTCGGCCGGCCAGCGAGAAAACAAGGCTGGTAGTAAATGTTTTTTTTTCTTCAGGTGAGTGCTCACATCCGTGCCAGTTATCTCATAATAGGGTGGTCAAGACGTGAAAGGCTGGGAAGCTAGGTCGCGAGGACTCTGCAAGCCAGGTCGACAATGGCTGAAGAGGAATCGCAAGGTCTCGCAGGGTGCAAAGTGGGATATTTGCGTATAAGCTACTACGGCTTGGGAATGGCCTAGGTAGAGGACCAAACTAGTGCTCGGGGTATTTCGTGTGGAGTGCGTCGTGATGGCGACTCTTCTTCCTGAAGCTATTATGGGGTAAGGACTCATATAAGCCCCGCGGCGCAACAGACGATGGCAGAGGGCGACGAGCGAAGGAAAATCTTGCTTGTGGTCGGATGGTCGAAGCCAAGGTAGTGTCTATATACCGGACTGGGACAGTAGCAAGAAAAAGGAAGTGTGAGAAGATGGTCGACTTGTCCGATAAATCTTCAGAACTTGGGGGCAGAGAAGAGCCCTTATGATATCTTTTGGGGGGCGCTCAGGATTCATATACAGTCTTGCACTTACATAGCCGCGCCTTGTGCCTATGTACGTGGATCTCGCTATGGAGCATGGGTCGGTAGGGCAGAGAGGGTACTTTCGGTACGTACCTTTATCCCTGCTGACCAGCATCATAAAATACATATGTACTTAGTATTGATGTACATTACATCTTGGGTGTGTCAGGGGACTTGAGACAGAGACCGACAGGGGTGTGGGTGTGGGTGTGGATGTGGATATGGATATGGGTGCGAGGACGAGGAGCCATGTCACTAAGTACCTCTGGATGGGAAAAGAATATCATCCATCGGTAGCGTAGGTAGATAGGTAGTGGGTGCATGTGGGTGTGGGTGTGCCGGCGGTGGGAACGATCTTGGGCTAGAGGTGCGGTGCGGGTGGGCAAGTCAACACGCCCATCGAGTACCCAGGTAGGTATTGGTAGGTAGGTAGTCTTCCTACCTACATACCTATCCATTGGTTGTGCTTGTAGGCGACTTGATGTGTTCACTTGTCCATTTGTTCCTCTGGCTGGCCCGGCCATGGCCCCAGTCCATGTCCAGTAGGAGTCCTGTGTTGTCCCTCGTATGGAGAGAAGTGAAGGTGTGGTGTGGTTTAGGGTGTGTGGTGTGGTGAAGTTCCGCGGAAGGGGAGGGGAGGGGGGGGGGATTTCTTTTCGCTCTTTTTTTTTAATCCCCTCCCGCCTTCTCTCTCTCTCTCTCTCTGCGTGTGTGTGTGTGTGTGTCTACTTACAAAAACTCCTACTACCTACTCTAGCGTCTTGTACTGTGCCTACTACTGTACCTCCCTTGGGTATGTTACATATGTATATATACACTGACCTGGTGTACTGAAAGTTTCTGGAAAGACGGGTGTGTGTACTTGTCTCAGGTAGCAGGTACATCATGTTCTTTAGGGACGCTAAAGATTTGTAGTGTTCTATTGGTTTAGGAACGCCCCGCGGGACATGTTGGTGTAAATGACCCCTGCGGACGACAAAGTCCTCCGCAGATTCCAATTTGTGTCCCGTCACGGAATGTACATGGTACTCCTTAACCGTCCTATGCCTCTGTACACATATACATATCATGGAGGTAGGTCGTGGGTGCCTGAAGCCCAGTGGGTCCCATACTGTCCCTCCGATACCTATGTACCTACCTTGTTTCCCAGCGAGTCCTGCTGTGTACCCTACAGGGCTTGGTCCTCCTTTACTTCCCGAGTGACTTTCTTTTCTTTTCTTTTCTTTCCTCCCGCCGTCACAGGTCCCAGAATGCAAGTACCTATGTCAGGGGGATGGGGATATCCTGGTCGGTCATGCCCAAGGTCACGGCTTGGGTCGATTGTACTGGGCAAAACAGAATATTAGGTAGGCCCTATGGACTCACTTTCCGCAAAGCCTCTTCCCAGCATGTATGTCTGTATCGTCCCCATACCTAAGTACCTACCTACATCCTACCTACAATGGATAACCAACATGTCCAGTATCTTTAAGTTGATCGAGGCGAGATCCCCGCCCCCCGGCCTCGTTACGTCTTGGCCGATAATGCGCAAGCGAATAAGCTTATTCCCAGACATACCTACACCTTGTAACAGGTCTTAAGTACAGAGCTGCCCTACTTAGAGTCTCTACGAGGCCTGTAACCGCACATGACAAGTATTAGATCCGCTTGATATCGATGGTTGTTATTAGTACTATTACCCCGATGATAATAATTATATAGATAATTGTCATTACGGCGATACTAGTGGAAATAAGATATGGCAAAAGTACGTTGATGGGAGAGAACTACTCTGGCCCCTGGTTCTTGTTTCCTTTGCGCCTCTTACACCTCTCCATTGGCTGCGGATGGCTATTGCACCGACTCAAGGATTGCTTTTTAATGATTCTCTGCATAGTTTCAATTCCACAATGTGACTGATCTCGCCTACCTAGGCTGAAAGAACGTCGATGATCCGAGGCGGGACCCAGCGCGGGAGATAAGTGTAGACAGTCTTTCGCCGAACGCACGTCCTTGCACTGATTAGGTAGAAGAGAAGCCTTGGACTACAGAATAGACTACAGAATAGACTACGGAGTAGACTACGGAGAGATCCTTTATCTAAGGCGTTTACCACGAGGTCAACGGAGAGGCAAAATAACCTTCTTAACCGGCGGCATGTCTCAAGTTCGCGACTACGCAATTATAGGGAAAACCTCCTTAGCTACCACGCTTGTCTGTTAGGGGGCGCATCGTCGCGGGTGAAGGGGTCTGGATTCAGTAAACGGAAACGAGAACGGGGCTCCAAAACGCCCGGAATGGGTCTGGATTCTTGATGTAGAAGAATACTGCAAAAGTGCCGCTAAAAGGCTGGAACATAATCGTATGTTCGTTTCGAACCAGCAGGCATTTGGTATGTGCTTAGCCTAGTAGACAACTGCCTACTAAAAGCCAGTCCCGAAACTATCGCGTGGTGCCGAAACGAAAGGGCGTGAGCATCTGATAGTGGGAGTTCGGTGGTGGTAGGTGGTCGTAGGTCACCTCCCAGTTTAGGAGGAAACGGACATGGTGACCGTGACAGTCCATCATCCATCGTCCATCTTCCGTCGTACACTGCTGGCTGGCTTCTGATTTGAGGGTATTTTTATGCACCGCTATTGTCTGCAACCAGTTGATCTAGTGCCCTGCATAAGTGCACAGCCATAGTGTACATACGTATCTGCAGAGTGAGTGAGTGAGTGCAGTGTGAGCCTCGAGCTATGGCGATACTAGGTACTAGTAGTGCAGTAGCCCATCCCATACCTATACCTAATGGATACATGTTAGCTATCCAACCACAGGCCGCTCTGAACCCCCCGATTGGAGATGCACCGCCCCCTCGGGTTGCTTCCTCTTTGGGGAGAGCGAGCATCAAAATGCTACCTAGTACCACCAGACCTCCCTTACCTAGACTTCCGTTATACATCGTGTGCAGGCGATAAGATGATTGATTTACCCATCCGCACGTCAGCATCTTCCTTATCATTCGTGATTCGAACCACTTCGCTCACCCTGCACGTCAAGCAGTATGCGACCGAAGTCAGCACCCGTCTTAACCCAGGCTATTGGCTATCGACCTGCCTGTTTACTAAGCTGCTATCTGACTTGCGTTTGCCGCACACAGAATTAAGAAATGAATGAAGCGGTCAAACTTTACCGCTACATGAGACCGGTTATGGAGGCAACTGGACAGCTTGGCTGTGGTATTGCGGTTGAGTCGTGTAAGTAAGAGCCGCAACCTTTTGTTTTGGTCCCCCCCCTGGTTATACGATAGCGAGCTGTTGTATGTATTTGATGTGGTAGGTGGGTATTTGGCTTTTATCTATGCCCTCTTCCCTGGACGTAGCAGGCGAGCTGGAAAACGTATTGTGTCCAGTAATATCAATGGTTTCCCCAAGGTTTTTATTAATTCAATGCCTATGTCGGTCTATTAGTCAATAACACTTAATGCTTTAATCATATTACGTGCCATCTGAGTTTGGCACTTTGCTTCGGAATCGTCGTGATAGTAGTGACAAGTCTGTTATCACCGATAGAAGACCTAGAAAGATTGATATATGGTTAACTGACGACAAGTGGGTATTATCCTCCAGAAGCACTTTTTTAACATATTGAAGATCGTCATGTAAATGCTGATAATCGGTTGCACATTATTACATAGTTTCTCCTGTCCATCACGCGCCGTACAATGTAATTGGTCAGGTCGTTCCGCAACCAGAAAATCGCACGGGCGATTTTGATGTACCAAGCAAGTGGTATACCCATGTCTTTGATCTACGCACCAAAACACGCTGGCCAAGAGATTCGGGACCGAGATTCAGAGCCAGTGCGTCCCGGCAAGAAGTGTTAGTATACTTATAGGTATACCTACCTACCTACCTACTGAGCAGGTAGTATAACATTGTAAAAGACAGTGGGATACTTCAAACGCGTCACGGAACTGTTTGGTTTTATTGATTTTACTTTTTTACATCTTACGCTACGGCTTGGTTAGAAAGGCAAGCAAGAGGCCACCATATCTAATATTTTCATCGTTTTAGCAGCCATGAGTCTCGTTCGCTCTGATCTGATATACCTACCTACACCTACCTATACCCGGGGCTACAAGGTCACATCATCTACCTACCTATCTATGTAGGTAGGTAGTAATAGTCCACTACCTACTACAATATAAAACATCAACAAAGGCTAACACAAACAAAAACAACTAGATTAGCTAAATGTTTATTTCAGGAACCGCTATGAAGTTGATTACCATTAAACGAGCTTGTTCGTTTCAATCTGCTTCATCAGAACATATCTATTGCCTGCCGAGCCAGCCTACCTAATAAGATTTATATCCATGTTAGCTTGGGGTTCGGCGCGGGCCAGCGTTGAGATTAGAGAACCAAAAAGGGATGGCGGTGACAGAGAAATGCGCTCTAATTGGTCAGTTTACGTGAAAACAGTACGTACCTATCAATGGAGTTAGGTGCTGGTAAACTGGTCCTTGCTGCATGTGGGGTAGGTACATCCATACTTCAAGTCTCCAAGTTAAGGTTAAAAAAAGAACAGAAAGTCTTGGGAGGCGGTGCAAAGTAGGTAATACATAGGTACAAACAACCCTGCCACCCCCTCCAGCGAGGGGGGAAAGGGAGAAAAAAAAAACAACGCTGATCTGGACTTATTGCGTCACAGTCCGAAGGATGAGAATGGATAACTGGGTTCATAACCTATTACGTGTTCATGGAGCAGAAAGGTCAATACGTACCTAAAAATGTATTGTCTTAATATGAATACCTAGTGCACGGACGGGGTGTGAAGCAATAAGGCTGTCATTTTATTTCGTCGTGGGAAAATGACAAATTCAACAACAAGACACGACGGAGGGGATCGTATGGTTCTTTTGACCAAGCCACTTACATGAGCAATCATATGGTCCCAGTGCCACCCAAGCCTTTATTGGTCTTATTGAACATTCTCCCTCCAACCTACTTGGACACCACTTCGTCTAGAGACATTCCAGAACACCTCCTGCTGTCTCGCATGGTAACGCAAGGCGCAACTCCAAAGCAATTAGTGAATCAGTGGTCTCACATAAAAAATGTCATTGGCTGCCTCTTCGGGTTCACCAGTGTGCGATTTATGTGTGCTTACATTGCAGGCCCAATCGACACGTGCCTGGCGTCCTCTCTCACATGGCCACAGGGTATCATTCCGTGTTACTACGTCGTACATTGCTATCTATATCTGCAAGCTTCCGTTTGGCATTGCGATGGAGCAGATAGGTACCTGGCTTCCCCATCGGATCGCGGGTACAATTGCCCTGTTCTTAGAATAGTCCACTGGTGGCATCGAACGATTCGCTCAGGGTTTGTCATGGAGGATTGGAAGACTAGTCTGACTCAGCAAATCCACCACACCCTCCTGCATCGAGTACCTACATAGACAGTAGGTACCTGGTGTAAGAGTAGGTAGGTGGGTGGACTAGAGGCATTCTCTTACAATGGATTATGAGGTTGAGCATTATGCGTTGAGCTCTGAGCAATATCTCCACATCAAGATATAGGAGAGGAGCTTTGATCACGACATATTCTTTTTATCTGGGGGCTTGCCGGCGCCTAGGTACTCATATGCTCTCAGTCCTGTAGACAAGGAAGTACCGCAAAGTAGTGGAAACTATAGGAATATACCAGAGGAGCAGGGCAGCCAGACAGTGATGTAAGTTATGTACAGCCACCTCCAGGGAATGGTCGGAGGTCTTGCATGCAAGACATGCACGGCTACCTACCTACAGAGATGTTACCCCGAACTACCTACCTGCGGGTTGCAAATCTATCATTACACATCACTGATGCAATTTATTATCTGGGTTCTTCAAATAGCCACTGCTTCACATGTTCAACTAGTTTCGGGGCGCAAAGTCTAACCTACCACCTATATTGTGGATTGATATCCTCTCATTCGGCCAAATGACTCCTCAGAGCTAGGTATGTGGTTGGCCCAGGGGCCGCGAAAGATTCCTGCATATGATACTAGGGGGATTCTGTTTCGGCGTGACAGAGAGAGAAGACAAGAGAAAATTGGGGGCCAGAGCCTCATTGCCACATGGTCGGCAACTTGGAAGGTGTGGCAGAAGCGATACCTACTTCAAAAACTAACCTAGCTTTTCCTCTCTCCGACGGGGTTTGGGAGGGGGGGGGGGAGTACCTAATTGTATAAGTGTTGGATTGGTATCCTTGTCTGCCATGCTTTCCTTGCAGCAACCCCCGTCAATCATCGTTAGGGGTTGGGCAGTGTAGCACAATGGGACATTGAGTGCTCCCAAGCGAAGTCATAGGACCTTTGCATAATAATTTTATCTTTTGCCAAGGGAATTCATTCTCGCCAAAGGATAAAAGCAAAAACTACTTTATGGGCAGCTTGTGTGCGATGAGTAGCAAGTTGAGATCCCATAGGTACTAAGCACCCATGTCTTGCTTTCTCTATGTCCATACATTACATACCTATGTATGTACTTCTAATGTGGTAACCAGGAGTATGTATGTACCTATGTATACAAGTACTGCATCTTGGGCTCCAAACTTATATATATGTACTTAGGGACGGAAGCAGCATAAAATCCCTAAGGACCGAACGGGCGCTTGAATTACCGATAGTGTCGCGTGCAGCGTTTATGGCGGCACTAGGTGGACATAAGGCTGAGGATCTCTCAGGGTCAGGACTACATACATCAAATATGGATGTAGGTACGCAAAAGTAGGTAGGTACTTTGTACAGTACTTTAGTCAAGCCCATGTTCTTATTACATCTATTAAGACCCAACCATGAATCCTTCCTTAACCTCGGATCCATACCTTACAAACGTCGGTACCATCAACCCTGTTGCCTGTAGGTAAAAATCTCGTGGCATTTGAAACAAGGTATCCGATTCTTACCTAGCGTTGTATAAGAAGCTCCCGTCATTGCCGATATCTATGAGAATTGTCGATTGATCACGCCGAGATAATCGGAACACAAACTAACCTAGGCATTTCTATCTTTGTAGTTGCTCCATTTTTATCTGACTCTACGTGAATCCACGCGAAGCACATTCTTCAATATTCGTATAGATGGCATCGCAATAAGTCTACAATGCCAATAAAGCGAGCGTGAAGCCGTTGGAAGCCTCGATACGTCGGAAAGCTGCAGTCTCCTGTTACACACGCAATTAGGGAATAAGGTTGCCAAGACGGTTAGCCCGAAGTTCTGGTCAACCCAGTCCACTACCAGATCAGGTTAGCCAGGATTGAATATAAGTATGGCCGGAACCCAAAGTCATTTGACGGGGAACCAACTCTACTACCTAAGTACTAAGACTTAAAAGTTGCTAGGTAAGACCCTGAAAATGACGTTAATTAGGTCGATCATCGTAGTTTTTGCGCGGAATGTTTCCTAAAAAGGTAAATTGTCACTACCTTCACATGCCTATCTGAGTTGTTACCAGTTATAAGCCTAATAAAACCAACCTACAGCGATTAATAATCGTGGGAATGGAACTCATTTCTCTGCACCTCAATATATCGTAGACTCTTAATTCATTTCATGAGTGTCGCAAGGAGCAAGTACCCTGATGGGAGGTGACATAAGTAATAAGTAAGAGTAGGTCTAATTCGAAAAATTAAACACAGGTGTGACCTCACCAAGTTTTCCTCAGTACTACCTACATACCTACTTAGGTTATTGGCGTACTACTTAGGTAACCTACCCTAGATCTTGACATCTTGGGTCTAGGTAGGTATGTTGAATGTCGAGCCTCGTGCTGTTTACACAACCCCCTAGCGATCAACACGGTCCGACAATCAGCCTCGCGCCCTGCCACGTCCGATCTCTCTACCCGGGAATGGTTAGGTAAGGGTAGAAGCGTGCCGGTCTGCGGGCAGGCGCTAGGTAGTATACCCAATAACCCATTTAGCCTCGCAGATCGCATACCGAATGGAACCAGATTCGATCCAAAGGGGTTAAAATAAACGAGATTCTCGCAAGCTACACCAGAAAGGAGATAGCGTCCACCACCCTAAACCAAACGGTCTCCTGTACATAGGAACGTGCTAGATAATATACCCTGTATAATTGGATCGCTGTTTAGACCACACTACCTACCTATGTACATAGTATGGAGGGAGCCGAGATGCTATCCGCCCTACCGGGGGCATGGTATACTCGCAAGTGCCAAAGTAGTAGGTACTAAGTTAGTAGGCAACTACCTATATGCCTAGTACTATAGGTAGGTAGGCATACTAGTATACTCCCGTGCAATCCCCACTACCTACTAGAAGATGGGCATGTCAAGTACCTACCTAGTGTAGCAGCTCCATAGAGAGGTCAAGCTAGAACCCACAAGACTATTCAACCGAGTTGGTGATGAGCCGTGAGGCAGGCTGCTACTCCGCGCATACCTAGGTAGGCAAGCAGGCAAGCATTCAACCTTACGAGGTCCTCACATGCAACCCTCATCATTGTCGATGGGGACGGGATCAAATTTCACCAGAACCGGGTCATCACCACCTCATCTAACCCGTTTAGTCATCGGCCTACATGTCGTGATTAATCAATTATCGATGGCAGACGACGATAAGCGGCATCGCACCAGGTCGACATCCAGTCGAGTTGCGAGCCGAGTCTTGAACCAGTTGGGCTCAGCACCCAGGACGAATGGGACACGAATACGTAGCACCCAGAGATCCATTTTTGCTGCGGACCGCATCACATACACCACCTACCTAGATTCAACCGACTTGGCTTCTTAGCAAGACAGGTTCTCCAGACATCAATAATCCACACAGTTCACCCCGCGATTGACCATCCCCAGCTCCTAAATCTCTAGAGATGATGTCGCTTAACGGTCATTGCCGCAATGATACGCAGGGCTCGCCCCAATTCGGTATAGCATCGAGCAAGAGACTAGCTGAACATCTACGTATCTATCTACCAGACATGTTTACACTAGGTAGATGGCTAAAGTGTACGTTTATTTTTTTTCAGGAGGTGAGCAAACCCAGATGCGGGTACCTAGGTATTACCTACACTACCTACCTACCTGCCCTGCATTGCCCTATAGGCGACAACCGCGCTCTCCGCGAAACGACATTGGACAGGAGAGGGCTCCGGTGTTGATGTCAATCTTAGCCTCATCGAAAGAGATAACCAAACCTGCCCTCTCGTCGGTGTATGTATCTCGGACCGTTCAGCGCCTTGTCTAGCTACCTATGTAGGTAGGCACCTACTAAGTACTAACCTAAGCAACTCCACCCTCAAGAAGTAAACATAGGTACTGAGAGCGGAAGGTAATCTATAGCGGAAAGATGATATCATTTCAGATAGTAAATCTGAGTGCGCCATTGAAACGCTCCTTGGTGATCTCTTATTACACCTTCTTACCTTAACAGTTATGCATTACCTAGGCAAGTGTTCTATAACCTAGCAAGTCTGGGTAGATGCTAAAGCCGTCGGCGGTAAGAGCGCAGTTCAAGGCGATGCAAGAAATGGCGACAAACAACACGTGAGCTAGAATAGGTAATATAATAGGTAATATAAACATCTTCACATCACAACTTCAGGGGAAGCACAGGCAAGGAAGGTCGTATTACGTGTCTCTGCTCACTATCATGTTCATTTGCGAGGGTACTTTAAAGACAAAGGCGGTAAATGTCCGCATGAAGTTTATTTATTTAGAATAAATTCGAGGGGTAATTAGTGTGCATCCTTTTCCGACCAATGTAACCAACTGTCTACATCCATAGGTAGCTACCTACCTATTGCCTACCTATGTATGTACTACTTGTATGGGTCTGGTACTCTACTATATCAAGTTTCTGATAATCCCCATGGTTTTGCAAGCATGTCTTACCTTTTAGATCAAGCTTTCGATCCTCCATAACGAAGGGAGGGGAGGGGGGGAGAAAGAGGAAGAGAAGCAAAAAAAAAACACAACCCCCCTAAAAAGATCAACATGTATGCGTGTGAATGGCCCACGACGTTCCTTAGCAGAGTCAGTTATTAGCGGTATTGCTCGATCTAAAATCTGACATATGCTCCCGTGTTTTACCCAGGATGTAACCGCAATTTGCTAAATTTGGTTCATGACTGCAAGGGCCGGCGGCCAATACTACAGTACAATACCTAGGTAATACACCAGGTAGAGATCCTATGTATACTAGGGACGTAAAAGAACCCTCCCCTCTCAAAGCGACGATCGTTGCCTATTACCGTGCGTACGTCGCCGACTCGGGTTTCAGACATGCAGGACACCAACGAGGAGAGAGGATGGCTGGCAGGAAGGGTTGTTTGATGAGCAAATATGCCAGTCGGTAGAAGAATGCATAGAAGTTCTCGACACTTGCCCAATTCTCCAAGTGCCGCAAGCCATCCCATGCAGCAGACCCAAGGAGACACGGAAAGGAAAAAGCTCATCCGTTCGTATGGAAAGCCACAAACAGAAGCCACTGCTTTTTTCTCCTTCTTCCTTTCTGGCCTGGGATAGCCATTGGTGCGCAGCATGAGGCCTCTCACACGGTCAGTGTTCGAAAATGGCAGGTCAGACGAGAGGTCTGATTGGTGCGGCGGGCGCTCCCTAAAAGTGGGTGTGCCACAAGCCGCTACGTAGGCACATACATACAGATAGATTGGATAGATGGGACAGTACTTAAGTGTAGATAGATCAGAGATGTGCCGGAATGCCTACGATCCGAGTCATCGGTACGGGTTAGCTCAGGTAAGAAGCGACATCCGGCGGTGCGCCTGTAGCCTATCGAGAGAAGAGCCTGCGAAGCCAGTCTAGACTAGGTTAACTTAGTATACCTACATCCATCTATCTTCCTATTTGATACCTTGGATGTGGGGATCTCCTTTCCTTTTTTTTTCGCCTGTTCGGTTGATCGCAGCGCATTCCGCATTGCTTGCACCAGCCGAGGGAGCCCATAAGAAAAGTTCGGACGCAGGTCCGAGGGTTGCTTCGGTTGTGGATGGTCAACGTCAACAGATGGTTAGGGGACCTATCTAGGGTAGGGTAGGTAGTAGGTAATCATTAAAGAAACCGACCCTACCTACCTAGTGTGAGTACGACTACAGTAAAGACCCATTGATATTAGGCCCAGGCATGTGCTCCCTTTGAAACTACTAGGTACATAAGTTATGCTACACCACCTAACACCACTACCTACATACATACCTACTACGTATGTAAGTGTAGAATAGGGCATGAATAGGTACATTTGCTGTGAGTATACTACATACCTAACATATTAGGTAGTACCTAGTACATAGGTACTTACTTAGTGTAGGATGGGATGGGATGGGATGGCTAGACATTAGAAGTGAACACAGGCGGAGTATACCATTACATAATTCCGACTAAGTAGATAGGTACTACTAGTAGGTATGTAGGTGCGCAATGGATACTGCATTCATACCTCTGGTACCTATGTAAGTTATGTAGGTAGGGGGTAACGGCCTCTTCCTCTTTCTCCCCCCCTCCCTCCGATTCAATAACTCCGACATGATATGAAGTCGGAGCAAAATAAGGAGCCTCAAAAGTACCACGCAGGTGCAAAGGAACACCTCTTGGACGATCAATCTTACATTAGGACAGAAGACGGCAAGCGAGAAGCTTGCGCCGCGCGCTCGCAGTTTTGGTGAGGAGATCTTCATGTAATTAGTAGTACTATTGCCGTCCGCGTTGAATAGAACAGGTTCATAGCACATATGCACACTAGGTAGCACGGCCCAATTCTGAGTTGAATACCTGCCTAGGATGTACGGTAGGTGGTGTCTGGTAGGTAGGAACCCGTAAGGGATAGATCTGGTTGACAACGCGGAACCGGGTAACTTACTTCGTAAGGGGCGGAATAAGAAGCCCTCCCCCTCCCCCCTACACTGCAGTGCACAACCGAGACCCAGAGACAAAGCAGGTCTTACCAAATTACAGCCAATGGTAGATTAGTTTAAGGGGGCGGATCTAGGTATGTATGTAGGTTAGGTATGTAATCACTACCTACCTAGGTACCTAGTAAGTACTTACCTCATACGTGCCCCGTGCCCCGTGCCCCGTATTCCGTGCCCAATTACTAAGTAGGTATTCGGTTGTCTATAGGGGGCCCTTCCAATAATACGCTAAAATAATGGTTCTGGCAGACAGCTCGGTGCCCCGAGCGTCAGTTAAACCTGGCTTAGCCTGACATTCCAAACCACTCTGTCGGGTTTCCCAAGCCGTTGGGCTACACCAAATAGGTACTTACCTATTGTATCTTAAACTCAAATCCACCTAGATCCGTGATGCTATCTATCATAGCGGTTCTGCATCTGCGTTCTCTCCCCCCCTCGTCCTCCTCTCTCTACACATGTACCTAACATACTTATGTATATATGTAAAGTGATGGATGGTGAAGTCAGACGGATAGTTATTAGAAACAAGCAAGGCCTCTTAGACGCCGACCTCCGTGAATGGATGTGTGCTGTACAACTTCACACTAACTATCCGGGCCGTTGCCCGTACATACATTAAGTTATCAAGATATCAACACAGCCAAAGGCTTAACCTAGGTAAGTACTACATATCTGCATGCACCATGCCCCCCAGAGACTGTGGATGAGTATAAGGTGCCTATCTACCTACGGAAACTATTACGAGCCTACCAACGGTGTAGCCGTCGTAACATACATAGACTCTTCTTTTCCCGCCATGCCGGCCAATACGCTGGAAGTAGGTAGGTGCTAGCTAGCAACATGAAGAGATCTACCCAAAGATATTTCGTATCAACACCGAGGCGAGAGCGCTTAGTGGATCGTCTACCACATAAGCGCACATGCAGATACACATGCATGTACCTATACTCTTAGTTCAAAGGCTCTACCTACATACATTGATGGAGCTTTCTCTCTCTATTTTCCCTTTCCCACCGGCTCTCGTATGTAGGCAGGCGAGTGTGATTACATCGTTACTGCTATTCCTTGCTGCTTAACCACTATCATCCACTCTCTCCGTGCGGCTTGCTTGTCTGGAATCCTTCCATCTGCCGGCGGCAGCGCCATAAGCCATGTGAAGTAATAGGGAAGGTGAAGGGAGACAGAAGCGGTTCATTTCCGGGTGCATTTTCATGGCACATCGAGATTACCTACTCCAAAACACCAATCACGGGTCTGAGCTCTCGTCTCGGCCACGATGATGATGATGGCAACGAACCCCGCCGTGCGATGGCGCCCACCCACAGCACTAGAAGCCCAAGGTACAACACAGGAATACATACACAGAGAGACATTTATCTATCATGAGGACCGGGCATGAATGAGGAGGTATGACCACCCATAAACCCCATGCAACAAGGTCACACGGCCAACAAGCAGGCAAAAGTTAATCAGACAGGGCAAGGTTCACAAAAGGTCTCGGAAACATGTCCGTGGACTTGTCCCTATCTACCTCTTGTCTTTTCCTATGCCCCTTGCTATAGCACTCAGCATTTATTTCCGAATGTCCCGTACATACATGAAAGGGGGGGGGGGGGGGGGGGGGGGCAGTACCGAGGCCACGATTATTGACTGAGACCCTAGTGCGCACACATACACATGCTTACAGATACACCACACCACCATATACACACTTGCTTGTGGGCTCACGCTACCGGCCGGGCTAGATTCAGATCCTTCAGAGAGATAAAGTGCAGTTTCACCTTTTTCGGTGATTTTCCTTTTTTTTACTAAGCACGCCGTCATGATGACAAGCCAGCCCGTTCAGCCATGCTGTCAGGCCCTCCCCCCATGATTTGACCCAACAGGTCGGGTCGAACGCCACGAGGTTTATTTTTACAGGAACCATTCTTCTTCCCTACTGATATCAGATACGTACCCATCCACCACAGCCGCCGCTGTAGGGAGATAAGAAAAAAAAAGGAACCGAACGAATGTTAGTTTACATTTATACTTAGCTACCTACTACCTAGATAGTTAAGTAAAAGGCAAAAGAAGGTAAAACGAAGTTGGTAGGTATGACATGAAAATGCCTTAGAAATTGAAATTCCACACAACGGTTGTGTGTATGTATGCACTTTGTTTTTATCTTGTTTTTACAAGACACTATACCTAGGTATGTACTGTTGACACCTCATAATTCACCTCACTTCATACTAAACAGTAAAAGAACAAAAATAGAATGTAATCATCGAGGGGTCTTTTGTTGAAACCTCATCAAGCATCCTGGCCTAACATATCAATGCTGCCAGTACAATACTACATAACTACCTACCCATAACGATTCCTTCTATAATACCTACCTATCATATCAAATGAAGAACATGTCTGTATCTTGTCCTTTTCTTCCCCACCATCTTGTCCTTCCCTAACCACACTTTGAAGATCAAACAAGATTCTACCAATAATGGGAGTTTTAATCCTGCTCATGGGGAAACCCCCATGGCCTACCTACTAATGTAATGTACATACCTACTTCTCCTAGGTAATGTAGTGAACCCGAGGAGTTGGATTTCCTTTCCCCGCTTGTTTCGATGGAACGTTTTACGCTTAACAACACCCGTCTAGCACTAGTGTCTCCTCAGTATTTACTAGTCAGCTAAGTACATAGGGAGCGAGAGAAAAAAAAAGAGGAACCTCCGACCACTGCCACCCGTGACATGTATACAAGGTACTGGTATGTAGTGCGTAGCAGGCCATCCCCTGCATTCGGCTGACATACACATAGGTATGGGTTTTTTTTTCGGGGGGGAGGGGAAAGGGAGGCCTTGACTCTCCCATGATCATACCTTTATTATTCACTACACTAGGTAGGTAGCTATGTAGGTAAGTAACTAGATGGTGTACATGGATACGACGTATTGTCTTCTGCGTGGGTATCGGCATGTCTATCCCAGCCCTGAACACCCACCCAGGTACACTACCTACTATTTCCTTCCGGGGCGGAATTGGTGCGCGTTGCGATGCAATGATCATCATACATACCTAGCTAACTCATCGACAGGGTAACGGTGCAATACGGAAAATACAATCCCGCGGCGTTTTATTTTCCTATACATAATCCGTACAGCATAAAGCACATACCAACCCTTCTTCTCTCCGACACGGATATGTACAGAACCCTGAACCTTGACGATGGTGGGATTTATTATCGATCGCCAGAAGCGAGATTGCCGTAAGCAAGATTCTGTACCTAGTGGGGTGGATGAAAAGAAGAAAAAGAAGAAAAAAAAAAGGAACATGAATACGTATTCCTATTGTTTGTTTTCGTCCTCTCTGTTTCTCTCTCCCCTGTTTCCTCTACCTACCTAGCTTCGGGTCCAGAGCAGTCCACAAGATCTACCCCAAAACGGGCGCTTAGGGGAGGCCGGAGAGGAGATTCGCTCCCCCCCCCCCCCCCCCCCCCCCCTTTTTCCCCCACGACATCCCACAGATGACAACATTGACACCCTCATTGCGGCGTTGCATAGGGCAGGTAAGGTATGCAGTTAGCTAGATTCAAGGATATCGCGGGAGATCCCAGGCTTAGGCAATTTGGTTGTCCATTGTCCCCGCGTAAATCGTCCAACCACAGGCACAGCCGAAGGTCCAGTCCAAACGAAGGGAGGAGTTTCAAAAGTTGTTCAGTGTTTGTTGGTTCTTGGGCAGCAATTGGTCCTGTACTCGCTCCGGGTAGCAGTGACAGAGTGCTCCATCTTATTGAGCCTCATCGCCCCCCCCCTTTTTTCAAACTTCGGGAAGACCAGAGTCCCCCTCCCTCCCCCTTCCCGCAGCGTAAGACTGCGTGCTGTTCTGCATCGTACGGAGACGGGATCTCCGTCCAGCGGCATTTCAGCAGCACTGAGTCCGCATACGTTTGGAGATCTTATCCAGAACTGATTCACTCTACGATGGGCCGTCTCAACATCCGTACCTACCACCATCACTACCATGAGATTCTCTCTGTGTGTAGACAGACAGGCAGACAGACAGATAGACAGACATGTCAAAATCGGGAGAGCGACGACTTACTGTAGCCGTGAGGGAGCCCCGTAAGGTCGCCCGGAGTCGGCCAAGGACGTACTCCCATTTGTGGAGCCATACACGATCGCCATCTGGAACCCCTGATACATTATCGGCGACCTCGGCTGGGACCCTGTTCCGCTGGCTCCGCGGATAAGTTATCAAATTTTCAGCCAGCCTCGTGCCCTGTCAAGATGTATGTCTTGCAGACCCGCACCAAGGTCAAGTACATACCGATGGGGTTTGCGGCTCTAATTTCCTCAACGTTTACTTGCCGCTGTCGTTAGGCGTGGCACGCCGGAATGCGCGCTGCACTGCGCTGTCATCTCGCGTCTGCGCCAGCACCAGCATCGCGCTCGGCGCTACCTTGGGACCCGTCTTAGTACCCAGATGGGTCCAGGAGAGATGGGGTAAAACACCTCACATCGGTCAAAAAACATGACACTAGCAGCCCTAATTCGTCCCATCTTGGAGGCCACCCACTTGTCGTTCTGCAAGGCTCCCGAGCCTGCTTCGGATAGGTAGCAGGTCGCGCTGGAGACCGAACCGCATCACAAAAGAGAAATAAGAAAAATTCAAAACATTGTGTAAACAAGCTAGAGAGCGGGAAAGGCGCCAACACAACGAATCTCGTGCCCGGGGGCGGTCACGGTGGCTCCTCCGCCCTCTAAACTACCTACCACGTTGTTCGGTCGCCGGTGATCGACTACGCATATGCCACAGGTCATTACCGAGAGGGGGGCTGCACACAACAACTCGTTGCAACCAAAAATCTTGTGGCCAACCGAGGCCGCATTGCCATTGATCGTCATCTGTGCAGAATGACAAATCTTCGTCCCTGGTAGCCATCGGCTTTGCCAGAGACTGCTTCTCGCCCAACTGAACCCAGCCACCCCCCCTCTCTCTCTCTTTGTCTCTCTCAATGGTAAGTAATGTGAAATCACTTGTCTTTTTCAGGGTAACGGGACAATTCGTTGCTGCTCCAACCTGGCTATACATAAGAAAAAGCTTGGCTGTTCTACATGTGGAAGACCATACGAGTGCACCTCTCTTTACCTTTCCCCTCCTCGGTACGCGTCGTTGTCGTGGTCCCGGAGAGATATAATGCCCGTCTTACGCGGTGGGGGAGGGGAAAAGGGGCATACCTATGTCCACACACCTTTACCTACTACCTACACTACACTACACTGATCTATCAGTTTTTTCTTCTCCTCATTTCATTATCATGTTGCGATTTCCGCTTTTTTTTTTCTTCACTTGAAACCCGGAGCACTGTCCGCATCGTAGATCGATCAATCGTGTTCGTAGATAATAAACCTAGGTAATGGGGGGAAGGGGATTTCTTTCATATCTTATTTGATCATCATCATTCATTATCATGATTCTTTTCACTGCACAACATTAACGAAGTGGAGTAAATTCACCGCAACCTTAGCACATCACGCATCACGCATCACGCATTACCTATCAAGCGACCCTTGCCCCCCCTGGAGAATGAAAAGAATGCCCGCCTGACTTGCACCCTATAGGTTTGATGATCTAAGAGATACTGCGTATGTGTGGGCGGGAACGCGAGGGGAGGGGAGGGGAGAGAGAAGAGATGAAATGAGGCTTCGATACAACTACCCATCTCCTTTTCTAGAAGATCCATTTAATCTTTTTTTTTCTTCTTCCTCTCCACCGACAGGCCGGCTTCCGACAACACAGGTAAGGCAGCGATTGAGCGGGCATATTTGGACCGGTGGCCCGAAAGAGGGAAGCAACAGCTTACTTGTCGGCGTGGTTCAGGGAGGATGAAGGGGTTGTTGTAGAATAGTCGAAATGCTGCATGTCATCTGATGCAAGTACTTTTTTTTTTCTCTCTTCAGGTTTTTTTTTTTCGCAGACCGAACACCGCGTTTGGTGAGCTTCCCGAGTTGGGTTGCCTCAATCTGTTGTGAAAGAGAGAAGGAAACCCCGCCGTTCCTACGGTTTAGCGTTCCTTGACGGTAGGGAGTAAGATGACTACCTACCTACCACCTCCACGTATTGTCGAAAGACCGAAGCATTCCTTAGTAGCAGTATTCCCTGATGAGTTCTTGGGGAGGGGGAAGAGAGATGGGGTGGTCGTGCGTGGCACCCCGTCGCCTCTACTCCAACTTCACTGGCAAAACTCACTTAACCTACCTAGTGTCTTTGGTTTGAACTAAGGACATGGCGATGCATTCCAGGGCGCTTATACGGTTGGTACTTCGACAAGATGTAGATGAAGATACCTTAAGACGTAGAACTTGAATCCCCCCTAATTAGGTAGGTAGGCATCCTCATTATGTGTGATTCTTGTTATTAGCGTCTGGTATACATGCAAATTTTGTCCTGCGATTGTGGGACTACTCCTGGGAGGAGCACGTTCTGACTGCCGTCTTGGGAGGCCTTGCTATCGATGGGAACTGCGGCACCGTATGTAGTGATCTCTTCATCTACCTAGGCAGGTCATAGCGGCGGCGAGCAATATTGACATTGGCTAATGAAGAGCATCGTGGGTTTTTTCTCCGTTTAGATTAGTCCGTGAAGCAAAGAGCGTCCCTCGTATCGGGGCTTACGGGGGGAATGCCTGAGGAGCGCGGACGGCATATTTGTTAGAAGAGCATTTCCCCTCCACAAATGGCCTATCTACGTGGTTTGTCCGGAACTCTATTCGAAAGCTAGAGTCTTTGAGTTTATCATGGTTACCCCAGTATCCTTTTTCTCCTTCTTTTGGGTGAGGTTCCCATGGCCAAGGAGTGATTGACAACCTATTCAGGGGGGAGGGGGGGGGCAGCAAACGGTCATCCACCTAGTCCAGCTCAATAACAGCACGCTAAAAAGGGCTGTATTGACAAACTAACCATTCTTGAATGGAGCCTCTTGGAGTCCTCACAGGATGCTCTCATCCGGGCGATATTAGACAGGCAAGCCCGCTAGAATTCTTTAAGGTGGATGCACCGCACTGACGGACTCGGAGAATAAAGGGGATTTTTGGCGATAGTCAACGTCTAGTGCTTTATCCTTCAACGTCTGTGATGGCCTGATGTGGTTTACCGAAGCAGATCGTCACGTCATGGAATTCCGAAGTATAATTTAACCTACATATTGATATGTGGATAAAATTTTGGATAGTAACTCTGTAAGTCAACGTTGCACTCGTCAAGTGTGCTGTCGCCACTATCGGGCTTGGTGGTAAAGGGGTTCCCGCGAAGGGCGAGGTAAGTTGACTTTACCTAGAAGCAATAGACTGTTCGCTAATAGTACCTGTGTAGACTTGGTGTGGTGTGATGTTGCTGCCCACTTATAGCGTAGCTAAGAGTATTGGGTGAGGTCAAGCTGGGTCTTGCGATTGGGACTGGACGGAAGACATCGAGCGTCTCGGTGTTTAGAGCAGCGTAATAGGTAAAGTTCGATGGTCTTGTCGTTTACAACTCTGAGGGAGATTCATGTTCGCCCGTAGCAGCTCTCTACACCAATATTAAGACTTTTACTGGGTTGAGTGGTTTCAATGGTCTAGGTTAGGTGATGGGATTCTTGTGTTAGAAAGTGGCATCTGCAAGCGCTGAGATCAGTTTATTGACAAGACGAAAATTTACTACGGTGTGATATAACGCTGATGATTTCCTAGAAACTTCTACTCTAGGAGCATGCCCTGGATATTCCTATTGCTTTAAGATGGGAGCCATGAGTTCTGTGAGACTGGTCTGGGTTGATAGCATCATCGCGGAAACCCAGACAGGCAACCTCAAAGTATGCCATACCTACTTCGAAAATAGATTTCGTGGTTGGTCAGAAGGAAGTCGTGGAGAGCCGTCTTTCATCAACAGCCATAAACAGATATTTGATCTGATGACGGAAGTATCAATGTCTCCTGAAGAAAAGAGTTCTTAGTTCTGATGATGTAGTTTCCATTCGAGGGTTCGATGTTGAGACACAAGTTATCACTTTCTCAAGCATCATGAAGCATGTCGGATGCCCGCACTGTCGTCTCAGTACTTGCTGTTCAGATAGTATAGAGTAACCTTAGGTATTGATACCAATGATGAAAAGGGGTAATGCGATCTGGTTCTGTGCCTCTTGGAGCTGAGATGGATGGAAACCCTACTGAATTAAGAGGATCTCCTCTGGAAAGGTTGAAAAATAAAAGTTAAGTGGACTGTTGGCCTACCTAATCAAATATAGTATCAATCAAGCTCAATCATTCTCATTGTGTTGTATCAATATACCTACTACATAAACCATTAAATGTGGTAGTGGGTTTATCAATATCATGAGTTGTGATATCGTGCTAGATGTCAAGTAGTAAAAGCTATTACCTACCTATAGGGAAGTCGATAGGTACCCAGTAGATTGGTTGCCCCCTAATTGCCAAAGACATCAACTTGGTACTAGTACTTACTTCAATTGTTGCTCGCGACAGGACCTGCCCAGGGGGATCATTGAATGATGTGAACCTTCTTTCATCCCTTTGATGCATCCATCGATTACCTAACCTAGGTAATAAGTACCTAGGTTAGTGAAGTTTAAACTGTGGACCAAGCTTCCTGGTAGTGTCGGAGTAGACGGATGTGGGATGATCCGATAGGGCCAATCAAATAATGACTTTTATCCCAATCCACGTCATGATCCATGGTTCATGGTTCATGGTTGATTGATCATGGTTCGCTCTGACTAAGCCCTTTAAGCTGGCACAAGCTTCTGCCCTTTTGTAGGTAGCAACAGGTGGCATTTCCGATCGTCCATCTGTGAGATCATCCTAGGTACCACGGATTTTGATCGCACGAGCAACAACGTCTTTTGTGAAATGGGCACCTAGGCAGCTGGTTTCTGGCAGCTTGACCATCCCGACAATTCCCATTCCTCCCACACGAAGGGGAAAGAAAGAAAGCAACCCTCCCCGAAATCCCTACGTTATTCACATCCATCCGCGAAGATGCGGCTGTTCTGGTATGCAGGGGTAAGCTTCATCGTCCCTCTTCCCACCTCGCGACGGCTTCAAGCTAACATGTCATGCCCATCTAGACCTCCGCGGCCCTTGCTACCGGCGTCGTCACCTATGCCTTCAATCAGCGGGCCAACTTCTACTCCGCCATGGTTTACCTATCGCAGAACAACCTCAGCCTCATGGTACGCTCCCTACCTCTTACCTCTTGCCTCCTTGCCTCCTGCCCTCTCCCTTGCTGATCCTTGCCCCGAGACCGCTAACCGTTGCTGCATCTGCTTAGATCCTCATAAACCTCATCCTTCTGGCCTACAGTTCGCTCGTATGGGGCCTGCAGCGACTATGCTACGGCCCGCTCCGACCTGTCGAGATCGAACAGCTCTACGAAAAGGCTTGGTTTGCCGTCACCGAGACATGTCTGGCTATGACTATCTTCCGTGAGGAGGTCGGAGCCTGGTTCTTGGTTATGTTCACAGCTCTGGTCACAGGCAAGGTCTGGGAATGGATAGGCGAGGGCCGTGTTGAAGTTCTGGAGCAACAACCTCCTGCGAATCCCCGGCTATTCCACACGAGGCTGAGTGTTTCGCTCCTCCTCAGCGTTCTCTACGATTCCTGGCTGTTCACCTATGCCGTCAACTCGGTCATCCAACAAGCCCGTCCTAACATGATGGTCATGTTCCTGTTCGAGTTTGCCATCTTGACAACCTGTTCGTTCCGTACCGCCTTCCGGTACCTCTTGTCCCTGGTCGAGGCCGACATAGTTAAGAAGCAAACTCGCCAGAGATTGGAGGAACGGCACAGACATGTTCGCGAGCAGCGGTCCGACATCATGCGGCGCCGTGAGTCTGGTGATCCCGCAGAGGCCGAATCAGCCGAGCAAGAGGAACTGCCCAATGAGGAGGATATTGATGAGATGGACATCGAAGTACCGGGCTGGGAGTCCAAGGGACAATGGGTTCTCAGCCTTGACCTCATGACTGGTAACTATCCCCCAATCGACCCTATGGTGACCATTGATTCTGACGTGGAAATAAGACTTTGTAAAGCTCGGCATCTACTCGGCATTTTTCGCCATATTGATGATGTTCTATGGGTTGCCCATTCACATCATGCGCGATCTCTTCCTCACTGCCAGGTCCTTCGTGAAGCGGCTCAGTGCCCTCATGCAGTACCGCAAGGCCTTGCAGGACATGAATAAGTACCCAGATGCCAACCAAGAAGAATTGGCGCGCGAGGATACCTGCATCATTTGTAGAGAAGATATGAGACCGTGGGATCCAACCGCTGTGGGGGCCGTTGAACGATCCCGACCCAAGAAGCTCCCCTGTGGCCACATCTTACACTTTGGCTGTCTCAAGGGTTGGTTGGAACGACAGCAGGTCTGTCCTACATGTCGTCGGTCTGTAGTGATTGACGCTGCCGGTCCTAATGGGGAAGCTGCAGCACCTGGTGCAAATATCGGTGGTCAACCCCAGGTTCCTGGTCAAGCTGCGCCGAACGAGGGAGGTGCAAATGCTGGCCAGCCAGGACGAGGTCGCGGCAACATGCGAGTATTCCAGTTGGGCCCGATCCGACTAGGCTTTGCCCAGGGGAATGCCCAAAACATTCAAGACATGGCCGATCGGTTACGTATGCCCCTTGATGCTGTCAACGGTCACCAGCCAGCTCCCGCTCCCGCTCCCGCACCTGCGGCTGCTCCTGCTCCTGCTCCTGCTCCTACGACTAGCTTCCAAAGCCCTCCAGGAGGCCCCTTGGCTATCCAGAACAACAGCAGCGTATATGAGCTAGGCCAGCTCCACGATAGCATTCAACGTATGATGTACAATATGCAGGCGGCTCAAGCTGAAGCGCAGGCACTCTATGGCATGACACTCGAGATTATTCGCCGTCAACAACAACAATCAGTCTTGTTAGTCCGAAGCGGAACACTGAATCAACCTGGACCAACGAGCCCTAATATGCACCCCCCTCCTCAACCTCCGCTCTTCTCACCTATGGCCCAAATACCATCATTCGCTGACCTCGTTCCCCGCGCCTCTCCATCAGCTGTTACTAGACATGGTGGCGTATCCTACACGGCAGCAATTCCATCGGGTAGCCAAGACCTTCCTGAGGGTGTTGTCATCCCCCCCGGTTGGTCACTTCTGCCTCTCCAGCGCCTAGATGGCCAACCGACACAACTACCTGGAGGAATTCAACCTACGAACACAGTGCACATTAGCTCCCAGGACCAGCGCCAACATGCTGGTGTCCCGTTGAACAGTGATGTTACTCTTAACGGTCTTGGTACAGTCACCAACCCTCCTAGCACATCGGCTCCAGAGAATCTTGATCTTCTCCACAGAGGAACACAAAACGATCGTAACGAGGATGCAGCTACAGGCACTTCCCAAGTACGGAGGGAGCCTCCGGATGTCGCCGCACCCACGCCGGTGATGCCAAACTGGGGCGGTGCCGCACAGCTATTTGCTAATGGCGAAAGCGGCGGAGCAGCATCTTCGTCTTCAGCTCCAGCTGCCCACGAACCAGAATCGAAAGCAGACTCGACAACTGGATCAATAGCTGCATCAGATCACCTGGCCGGAGATGAGGACGACGAAACCTCTAGTAGCACCTCAAAGGGAAAAGCGAAAGCAGTGACCGTTGAGGATGTAGAGGATGAATAACTAAACCCACCGGATGCCCAATGTTTAATTTTCTCTGCACCAGGGGTCTGTATGTAGTTGTAGGGAATGAACGTGTCACGGCATGGCGTTGGCGGCGTTGCGAATTGATACATGTACTTAAGGAGTCGCAAAGCTCTAAAAAGGTGGCATCCTAGTCATTTGGTCTGGCGTCCTAGTTGAGTAATATGAATAACTGGAAGATTGCCATTTTTTTATACAAGATGTGTCTAATATCCGTAAGTGGCCAGTCTTATGATTTGATACTCGCAATTAAATCGTCGTTAGAATGTAAGGGCTACGTTAGATATTGTGACTAGAGTAATCATGTCTCTTATTATAAGTTAGTTTAGAAACTATAGAGAGTCCCCGTTAATTGTATAATGAGGACTAGGTCCTGAGCTTCTTAGTTTGATGCTATTATAGATAGGTATAGGACGGTGGTTATACGTTAGGACTACGGATGCGGACGAAGGAAAGTATCAAGAACCAAGTCCATATATACCATTGATGGTGAGTGATGTAGGTCTGTTAGTATTCTCCGCATTACAAGAAACTTTATTGTAATCCAGGAAAATCTCACGAACAATTCGAATATGCACATATGTAACGACGAATCGTTCTAACCTAAGATACTCGAGATGACTGGTTACAAACTTGTAGTCGGGGCTGGCCAGCTTGTGTATTACCACCCTGTATTATCTTGACAAGATATATATTGCTAGTTCTAGATGTTTGGGTTTATTTCAGTAGTAACTACGTATGCTGTAGGACACTTATGTAACCTATATCTAACCTAGGTAACCATGTCTATATTGACGTGATTATCCTGAGAATAATGTTGAGATACGAGGTGTAATATAGAGTAAACACTCGTGATAGCTTCCGAGAGAGATAGGTATATGGGAATAGAACAACCCCATTAGTTATGATCTAGACGCCTTTTATTTTTGAAGCCAGAGAACGAGCCTTGCAAGTCATGTTCTAGATTTGAGATATACGTAACTATGTGCTTAGCTACCTGATTGGAAAGGATTTGGCTACCTAATATATTCGGTGGCAATGGGGAATATTACATATGAGTAGTGCTGAATATGCCACGTGCTCATGAAAGGGGAGTGTGTCACAAGGGGTCCTATATAGACTCTGATAATGTTTACTTATATATATAAATAAATGAGTTGTGCCTGATTTGAAAAGGGTGGACTTGTCAGCGTATTCCTCCCTGTCCTACTCTGCTCGACATGCCATATTGAAGAAGGGGTGCGAAATTGAGAAACTCAACGTCAATTATTTCTAGTACTACTAGTAGTAGTAGACAACTATATAAGACGTTTGTAGTGTCACTAGGACCACACCATTCTTTGGACCAGATGGATTTCCATATATATTACTCATAGATACTGGCAGATCTTAGCCAAATAAAACCAATTCGTAAAATCCTGACATAGTTCATGCTGCTCTCATCCCACCTTCTCGCTCTTCGACAAGTCGTATTGTCATCCTTCTCGGCACCACACGAATGTCTTCTTACTAGAGAAACGTGGTTTTATATTTTTTATATTTTATGTTGGTTATTTCAATACAGGTTTAGCCTTGCCCCCCCCCCCCCCCCCCCCCTCTTAGTAGTCTGTTGTTCTAGCCACTTGTTGTTTACTCTCGTAAGATAATAGGCGCTTAATATCATATTCAGATTGGTGTGGTACCGAATCGATTCTGTTCTCATGGACGAAAGGGGATAATGTAAGAGGGGCTCAGAACCATTCTTTCTCAAAACTCTAGCTATCATTCCGGTCAACTTATTCTCTCCGCCTGTCTTTTCCATTAGGAAATTAGACAAGTGCTCTGTTGGAGAATTCGTCCAATGTCTAACCTACCCCTCTATTAATGGAGATAATGAAGAGTAAAGTGGAAGCTGAGACCATCACGGGCATACGGGATATAATTTTTGGCGGGTTCCGGCTAAGCAAGAAAAATAGTTACTGGTTTCTATCTGAACAGGGTTTAAGATCCAAATCTTAGCTAACCTAAGTCTCGCTTCTTGAACGAGATAAGACAATATGAATAAGGGCGAGAAAGGGAATAAGAGAGGCCTAAAGACCAAGCTATCTATGAGTCCAAAGTCCCAGCGTGGATCGGCGCCAAAGAAAACCACTACCTACGGCTAGTGCTCACCCTGCTCACCGTTTGCCTACCCACCTAGGGAGGATTTACTCCATCAGACGGCGCCAAAGCTAAGATCCCAGCGCAGATAAGATGAAAATAGAAGACCCAGTGGTATGGTACTGGTGGGGAGCCTTACCCGAGGTCTTCGTAGGACGAAGCAAGCCACCGGGGGCGAAGGGGGGAGGGGGGCACCCTTCACGCATGTATGTAAAAGCACGTTTCGAGATTCTATTACATCTTATATCGATCTGATCGACCAACCAAAGGACGATCAGCCAATGGCTCTTCCTAACTAGGTAATTACCCAATCTGCTAATCAACCCTAACCCAGGACGATGACCATCCTCCTCTTCTCCTCTTCTCACGCTTTCCTCTTACTCACGCTTTCTCGATAATGTACCGGGTCAGATCCAGGGATCACATTACACCCAAAGGAAGAAACGGCGGTCAAGAAAACGCACCAGCCCCTCTTCTTTTGCCGCCGCCCCGGCCATTTGCTTGATGGGAAATATGAATTACGTAGCAATCTTGCATAGGCTCCTCGAATTTCCATCTTCATTAGCCATGGTGAAGGACCACATATTGGAGAAGGGGAAAATGCCTAACCCTCTCTTGACGCCAACATTGATATTAGTGGGACAGGCCTGATCAATCATCGGTGGCATTAGATAGCTGGGTATGGCGAAGTAGCAGTAGCTAATCTAGCTAGCTAGCTACCTGTTGCTTAGACACGGAGGTATTTTTTTTTGATTAACAGTTGGATGGTACCATGACGCACTTACCTCCACATATATCTCCGGTCTTCTAGAAGGTCGTTCTGTCTGATCAATCGATTTCATCTCACGTAATTCGTAAAAAAGGGTTCTTTTTCTCCGAAAAAGAAAGAAAACCCCGTAAACCGCCGCCGAGTGACTTATCAGATATTATTCCGTATTAGAAGAATCTATCTCTGCTGACCTCCTCCTCCCCCTCTCCCTTTCGCCAAAAAGGAGGTTGGGTTTTCCAGCCTAGCCCAGCTCAGCCCGGCCGGCCTTCTCATCACTTCGCATGGCCACTATACACTAGGTACACGTTTCTCGCTGCCTAACCTAGAAAGAAACCTCGTTCAATGGAGAAGAGGGGGGGGAGGAGAGAAATAAAAACCCGAACTAAAATCCGTAGGCGGAGGAGATCGAACTGATATAACCGAGTAAGCGGTTCGAAAGGATCGATCACCCCACTAACCCATCTCACCCCCCCCCTGTCATTCTACATACCTATGGTACCAAGGTCTTGGGTTTGGGACTTTGAACTTACCTAACCTAACCCAGAAGCAGGGCAAAAAAAAAAAATCATGAACTTCTGTTTCTTCCTTCCTTCCTTCGTCTCATAGCTTCAAATCTCCTCCTCCTCCTCTCCTCGCCTGCCCAACCTGCCACACTCCCCACTCACGTCCCGGGTACGTGGGCGCCTGCGCTAGGTTAGGTAAAAAGGTCCACGCGAGTGAGCAAAAAAAAACCCCCCTTTGTTGGGGGGAAAAGGGACACGGTTTTGCCTACCTTACCTTACCTTACCTTACCTACCATAGGTACATACATACATACATACCACACCCCCTCCCCCCTCTTTACGAGCCACTTTATCCGTATTTTCCCACGCGTAGGGCTGAAGGCACAGCACACCTGCAGCAATAACGAGCCCAATCTTACTCGTGTGTGTGTGTGTGTGTGTGTGTGTGTGTGTGTGTGTGTGTATATGTGTGCCTGCTTTTCGCCTCTCTTGCTCTTTCTGCTCGCCGAAGTGGCAAAAAAAACCCCCCAAAAACGAAACCCGTCTTCTTGTCGCGTCCAACTGTCCTCGTTTTTGTTCTATCTTTTGCTGTGCCTCCCCCTCCCCTTCTCTCCTCTCTCCTCTCTCCTCTTCTTGGGCCTAGCACAGGTATCTAACATACGTTCCTCAGCCCTCAGCCCTCAGCCCCCTTTCTTCAACCTAGGTTGGTGACGTAGGTATATGCATACATCACATTACACAGAAGATCCGGGATTAACCGCCAAAAAAAAAAGAAGGAAGAAAACCATGTTTGTTACCTACACGTAGGTAGATATCAGTCCAGTCAGAGGGGAGAGGGAGGGAGGGAGGGCAATACCAATATACAAAAGATAACCTACCTTACAATAGAACTAACCTAACCCTGCTAACCTTAGACCAGACCATTCCTATCTATCTACCAAAGTACCTATCTTACGTATTTGAAACCTGCTGGTGGTGGCAGTGGTGGCAGTGGTGGTTCGTTCCGAGGCGTGCGTGCGGGCGGACTGACCGCTCCGAAGCGGCTGTCCACGGCTGCGGCGTCCTCGGGATGGTGGATGGCTTGTATTGTACGACGAGCATGTGCCGCCTTGCTTACACAAAATCCCCCTCCCCCTCCCCCTCCCCCTCCTTGCAAATCCCTAGGGATCTAACGACGCGATTATTAAAGAGAAAAAAAAAACTACTTAGTTTCCTTTGTTATGCTTACTCAGTAGGTAAACGGTAAGCTAAGAAGATGTGTAATCATAGACGACAGCAACGACGGGCGTATGGAGTTAAGCTACAGTGAGTCACGGTAGGAAGATTCTACGAAAGGTTGCTGAGTCGTGATACTGATATGAAAACGCCGGCGTCTCGACGATCACCGAAACATGGAAGACAATATAATCCAGTTTTACGAGCTCAGCTGCCCATCCTTTCCAGAAGCCAGGTAACCAGAAACTCCTTGGAAGCGGAATGACCTACGTGGATTCAATCTATTACATATACGTACTATAGTCACGTTGTACTGAAGTTGACAGATACGGGAATGTAGACGATTATAATTTATGCCATTAGGAAAAATAGAAAATCAAAGTAAAGATAGCTATCTTTGAAACAGCCCGATTGTCCATCCATCCATCCGTCCAGCCAACCAGCCTAACCAACCATGTTTGGATGCCCGTATGCTTTCCCCTCCTTTCCAAGCCAACCATGTAAAATAGCCCGGAATGTGATGTGATGAGAATGAGGTAGGTTTGATGCTAGGTAAACCCCGAAAAAAACAAAAGAAAAAAAGCACGATACCACAACTCCGTTCCATATGCATGCTGGATAAAAGTTATGCTTTAAAACAATGATGCTGAGAATGATGATCCATCCGGATGAGAATGAAAAGAAAAAAAATAGAAGAGGGCAGTCTATTTAGCTCTGTGCTGGTAATAGGAAGCGGACCTTCTTCTTTGGCTTTGCGGCCGGTATATCTATTGGTTGTGTCTTCTGGGCATCTTGTAGATCTTCAAGGCTGAGGCCCATCTCGCTCATGGTTTCTTTCTCGGGTTCCTCTTCGATAGACCAGACGTCAGGACTAGGCTCACGCCAAGAGCGACGCCGCTGCAGCGTCAGGCTACGAGACCTCCCCTGGAGAGCACGCCTGGGCGGTGGTGCAAAACGCTTTGCCGGTCGACCTCTTGGTGATCCAACGTGGAATGATGCAGGGGATAGCAGGGAGTCAGCACTCCGAGATGTAGGAATAGGAGAGTGCTTGGGTCGGTCAAAAAAGTCCTCGAACCCAAACGGCAGAGGAGTTTGAGGCCTGAAGCGAATGTAGTCCTCGTCGTCATCGTCATCATCGTCTAAGATGGCACAGTCCTTGTTCTTATCCCTTGGCTTGTAGCGCTTGAGACCATCAAGGGTGGACGGACTGATACTTCGAACGATGCCTCGAGGGCTATTAGAATCTTCGATACCCGCGTCGAAGTCAAAGTCGAACTCCAGATCCTCATCCTTAGGAGTGGCGGGTGTTAGAAAATAAGTTAAGGGGTTTTCATGAGACGAAGGTATATCGACATCGTCGTCATCCGTGGAAACGCCGTCGTCATCTAATGACGGAGGAATACGGCTAGGGCTCGGAGGCCACGACTCTGATGACACTCGCGTGAGCGCACCGTCGGGAAGAAAAGGCATCTTGACTGGGTTTTATGGAAATTTAAGGAAGGCGGGATTCGGTGGAATAGTCTGTCCCCCACGACTTGGTCATGCCTGCGGAGAGATGCGGGCAAGACTCGATGAGACGGGATATAAGGTACAGGCCAGATAGGGAGATATTAGGTAGGGGAAAAGGACCCGAGGCCGACCAAAAAGACTTGACGAGACCCAGTGTAAGTCGTAAAACTCCAAGTAGGGTGAAAGAGAGAAAGGAAATGACGGCAAGGCCGTAGAATATATATCCTACCACTAGGCAGAGGGTGTAATAATATGTTTTGAAAGAAACTAACCTAGCGGGTTGTTAGTCACCCGTCACCTCAAAGAGGTTGCCTTGTGAGTTGACGAGAGTAGAAGGTGATCAGCCAGCCGGGGGGGGAGGGGGGCATTGGGGAATAAACCATGTGCGAACGCGAGGGCGCGGGCGCGGCGGGCGGCGCTATATGACAATGACTAACCGTCAACCCGGCCAACATGGGCTCAGACACTAATAAACAAGTAGGTAACTCCATTCCTGGAAGCGGCATCACACATGGAGGAGGGTGGTGGGATTCGGTAGAAAGTTGGACAGTGGTGTGTATGGGATGCTCACTAATGGGTGTTAGCCATAGCTGGTAAGACATGGGCACCACCATCAGGCTCGGTCAGTCTGGCATCTGACAATGCTGGACACACCCCCAACTGGCCGAACCACTCGCAGCTGGGAGCTCGAGATCAATAGTTCATATCCCATTCAGCTCTCGGTTGCGACTCTGAGAGGCTCGTGAGCCTGCTCGTCATTCGGCCATGTCTGGGTTCATCGGATCGATGCCTTGGATCGGCGAATAACTCAGTCTATGGAGTGCATCGTACCTTGCAGCAAGCGGGTTTGATGCGCTGCGCTGTGCTGCGATGCTTTGGTGCGGCGCGAGTGATGCAAAATCTGGTTGAATGAAATCGCATAGAATGTCCTTAATGACAACTTTTGCTGCTTGTCACAGCTTGGTTTCGAATTCGTATTAGTATTACACCCCTCCCCCCCCCCCTCTTCCTCCCCTTTCCCTTTCCCTGTCTATGCGTTTTTGGAACGTCGTCTTCTTACTCCATCTAATGTCGTCATCGTCCTTCTTTTCTCCCTCCCTCCCCCTACCTATCTAGTTACATATGTAGCTCCCTTTCCACTTTTTTTTTTTTTTGTCAGGAAGGATCAACAATATGTACCTAGGTAGGTAGGTAGATAGATAGATAGATAGATACTAGATATGTAACCTAGATATCTACCTAGTAGCCGGGCTAAGTGGCGTAGCATTGGATGCCCAAATACCTTGACCTAGGTTAAAGCAAAGCATTATCTCGGGGCGTTTCTTACAGGAGGCCGAGCCACCATCAACGTAAGCAGTTGCAAGTCCGGAGGGCATAGACACATAGACGTGGTGATAATGTCTGTCACACTTTTAAGATTACGTGAATTGCCATATTCAGTGGGATGGGGAGGTAGCGTTGTGTGGAGGCTGTGGGACGCTATTGGTTGGAGATGGAGGGTATCCCATGTCCGTTCCAGCTAGACTGTCCAAGACTGTCGAGAAGAATAGTGGGATAGACGCGCTTGCGACGAATAGGTAGGTTATCTCGACTGGAACACCATGGTGGTGTACAGCTCCGTATCAGATGACGAAGCTTATCAACGAGGACTCGTTGCTAGATTCGTAATAGAGCCGGAGGCAACGTCTGGGATAGATGAGATGGGTTAAAAAAAGGATGAGATGATGGATGGTGGTAGGTATGTAAAACCCGTTTTCTCGACTTCTCGTCACTGTGACGACTGTGCCGGCTGTGACGAGCGGGACGTCCTCTGGTCGGCCATGCCTGGAAGTTGTCTATCCGCTTGACCGGATTGCTAGACATGGTATCCGGAGAAGCATACCCATAGGTAGGGTGAACCAACTTCTTGCGTCATAGCACAGCGAGGCCGACTACGGCGCTCGTCCATGTGGTTGCTCAGACAGAGGAGAAGCTATCCATCTTGCTCCAGGTTCGAGGGCCGAAGGGAGAAGGGAGCACTAGAAGTGGAAACCTCGCAAGCACGCGATACCTTTGAGCGAGAATCATGAAAGAGGGGGAAATAACTTCACTTCCCCTCCCCCACCCTCCTTTACCTAGATACCTACCTGCCCGAATGCTCACCATCAGAACGTCTGTCGATCGTCGGGTGGGGAGAGGATTCATGGGAAGCTGGGGACTGCCAAGAACCTATAAAGACACAAGGGAGGAGTTAGGTTTATGCATGCGTAGATCAGTGCATGTGTTAACTAGATTAGACCAAGCTAGGGGCGGCACTGGGTTGATGGAGTGTTCTGCTGCATGGGATTGTCGGGTGTTGGCTGATCTCGAGTTTTTGTTGCCGCGAATCGCGGGGAGAATTGAGAATTGAGAATTGAGTTTAGGTAGGTCTGGTAGATATTCGAAGACAAGGGGGGTTTAGGGGGGGTTTAGGGGGGTTAAATCAAGATAAGCCTGATAAGGTATACCTAACCTACTATCTAGTATGTACATTGATACTACCTACTTCGTACATACATGTAAGGTTAACCTACCTACATACATATCTATCCTTTGATAGGTTAAACTGCAGGAGGTATGGTACGTAAGGCTGGAGCTGAGCTACATACACAAGCCACAAAAAGGCAGAGGAGCCAGGCCGTGGCTACTTACTACCTTAGGTACTTACTGTACTTACCTAGCCCATGTACATCCATACACCACCCGACTACCTAAGTAAACCTCATCCATTTACCTAATACCAGACCTGAAGCTATCACGTGTACCTACACTGACTATCGGTCACTTCATCCATTGACCACCAGACGGACAACCTAGAAATGACTAACTGACCAACCGAATAAACTGACCTCAGGTTGTGCCTCATCGTCGATCGTCGATCGCAAAGCCAAACCCTAGGGTCATGCTTTTTCTCCAGCTACGGTAGCCTCATCTGAACGCCTGACTATAAGTGGTCATGAGGCGAGTGCATTTGAAGGAATTATATTTGCTAATTTTTCCCTCCCCTTGTCCGACCACTTGAGCTCTTAATCAGGTACAGTGGTTATACCTAGTACAGATCCCCCCTTTGTGGATGGAAGGGAGTTGGCAGACTATACACATCCAACTCTATAACCTACACTCCCCTCCTTATAGCTAACCTAGTATTCCTGCTTTTGACTCGGTTGTGGGGGGGGGGGGTTGTATACAATACACAAGGCGGAAATATTCCACGAAGTTCGTGTCATTATTCACTTGCTATACTTGCCGCGGAAGATCTGGGAAAACAGACAGCCATCCGGAAAATTCATTCCCGGAATCCCACCCATATGAGACCCGATAAGTCTGAGCATCAATGCAATGTATTATGGAGTCGCCAACGGGTCAAAGCTTGATGGAAGCTGTTGAACTGTGATCGATCGAATGCACCACGGTTGCGAACATGGTAACTACTATCACCAACACCACTATATATTGTTAGAGCATAGGTAGCTGCCTACTACTTAGGTGTGTTATAACGAGAACTCCGGAGAGGGAGCGGGTTTACTTGCGTACCTGGGTAATCGTACCAAGCTGATGCCCCTACCTACTTACCTACCTACCTAACCTAACAATCATCTTTCATTGGTATGCTTCAAATGGTGGCCGCCTTGGCTATGTGCGTGACTTGCCATCTCACAGCCTTGTTGCTCGACAGCAGCAAAATAGATGAGGTTCCTGACATGCTTATCGACGTTCATGTTAACCGGGCCAGCATCCGGGGTGGACCAAGCGTTTCTGGGGAGAGAAGTGATTGGCTCTTGCGATATGGCATAAACGTCTTGACAGCAATGGAGGTTCGAGGAAAGCAAGGTTCCTCATCCCATCATGTCATGTCGTATGCAGGAGGAGGATATGAGGCTGTCAGCCAGGTCTCCACCAACCCTGGGATCAGAGGGACGATCCTAGACATGCTTGCTAACCGATTTAAACTCCTGCCTCGTGAGCGTGCTTTTAAGCACTCTATAGCTGAGCATTTGATTAGCATGTTGAAGGACTTGCCATGCATGGGATAGACTGTACTGTATCTGGGGATTTGGATAAACCTCCTCGCATTGTGCCGTTCACCTTTAAGCCGGCAAGTTATCACCGCTTGTGATATCTGAGCGACATGTCTCGGATAGTCAAAGCGTTTTGGGTGGGTTTAAGCTTTCAATGCGATTAGCTAGGTATGTTGCCTTGAAAGAGAACAAGGGAGCGAGGGAGCGGGCGACTGCACTACTTTTACAAAAATAGAAGTTTGACAAGTTCCGTAACTGAAGCTATCTATATCTAGGTAGTAAGTGAGGGTCCATAGAGAGTTATAGTTCGGTTGGAACCGTTAGAAGTCATATAATGGCTAAGAACAGAAATAGGGAGAAGACTTGTTTTACTGCTTCGACAAGGCGGCTGGTACGAAAGCAACCCGAGGACATGGAAGGGTCAAACAAAATAGAAAATTTTGCATATACTCATCTCATGACGTTTAAATGGTTCTTCATACTCCGGTCTGAAAGACGGCAGAGAGATTCACTGCTGACAAGGTAGGTATTGAGATATATCCGAGTACTTAACCTATACTAGTTGCATAACTAACCTTCTATATCATTGATGCCCGGCTCCATTTGGTTCCGGCAGAACGTGAGTGTGGGCGGCTTCCAAACTGTGAAGTTGAAGGACGAGTGTATGAGTGTATAGCCTCTCGTGCCGAATAATGGAGCCCACCAGCTGATACCTCTTCGGGGGTTGTGAAACAAGAAGCATTGATGGGATATATCAATGTACATACGGTACATACATTTAGTACCTACCTACATACGAAGTAGGTACGTTGTAGACAGGTCTGTGGCGGTATGCTACGCGACACCCCAAGACAAGACGCGACGCGAAATTCCTATTTAACCTAACCTGATCATTTAAAGGGCGGTGAGTTTCCGAGCGTGTCTAGGAGAGAATGCGACCCATCCAATTATGTTTCGTCCATGCTACAAGAAGCTCCACCTAGTTAGAAGAACAAGGGGGGAACTATACTACTACTACCTACCACCAGACACTACATAGGTACGTAGGTTTGTATGCATGTACTACTTACCTAGGTATGTTTATAGTTTGTATACCTAGTAAGTATTAGTTTGGTGTAAGTAGATTTAAGTGTACCAGCATACATATAGATGGAGGCGGTGGATGTGGAGGTGTAGGTAAGTGCAAGTGTTGGCATGTCGTCGTCGTCGTTGTCGTCGCCGTCGTCAATGAATGAATTTTTTTTTTACCGAGAAAAAGGTGGTGGTCTGCGGCAGATAGAAGCAAATAAGAAACCAGCGAATCCCCTTCGTCGTTTTGACCGAAAATGTTCGTTGCCGTCTGAGTGGCTTACTATGTAATACCTTATACCACACGAGCAGCAAGTCTAGATCTGGCACTGTCGCAGATCTCAGCCTCACTATGGCTAGTTAGAATATAACGCGCGGGGGTTTGCCTTTGAGTGGCCTTGTACGCTCTTACACCCCATATAAGAGCACTGTACACTACATACCTAAGTACTTACCTACTCTATTCACTTGGTCGTATTCACTCGCTCGCCCAAGACGACCCGCCCCATAGAGTGGTAGTGTACACAGGTAGGCACTGTAGCAGTTGTAATTTAGTGTAGGTATGTAGTTCCGCGAAAGGGATCACGCATCTACCCGACAAAGAGTGTCTTGGGTACTGCTTTGAACATCCTTGCACTTGCGTCAATGCCTTGTTACCATAGTGTATATGTATATGTATATGCTGCCACCGACTCCGGGTAGTGGAGGTATCCCTCCCGGGAAAAACGTCAAGTGACTCTGGAACGGGTGTGAATCCTTTCCGGGGTGAAGTTTTGCAATACCGTACGGAGGTGGTGTTGATGCGATGGGTCTTTCTGGGTGTCAGCCAGCCCAAGCGCAGAGTGAGGGGGGGAAAGGGGGAGAGAGAGAGGAGACGAGGAGACTTATTAAGTAATGTCCTATCCAGACAAGCCCGAGCCAGAGACGCACATACAGCGCCGACAGACTACCTATTCTATTTGTTCCGTAATCGCCCAAGCGTATTCAGGGATCATCAGGGATCACCAAGGATCCCGGCGAACCACCAAAGACACCTGTAGTACCGAGTTGATTTCATTTATTTTTATTTCTCGAGTGGCGTTCAATCTACCTAATCTAGGACCATCGTACACATTGACACAGTAATGGACGGATCCAGAGGGCCATTTCACTGTCGATCGAAGAAAGCATGTGGTGCGATAGCGATTTAATTTTGGGTGGAGGGGAACTTCTGGCAGCATGACCTGCATCTCAACGATCCAGTTGCACGACCCATATCTTTGTTGGATTTGGGGACTGGAGACCCAATCGACGTGCATACACACGATGCACAGTCCTCAGAGTTTTTTTTTTCTTGGGCTTCTCGCCCGCGCCCGCGCCCGCGTGCTAAGAGGGGGGAGGGGGATAATCCTCTCCACCAAGCTCCAATCGGGGTAGTCGATTCTACGACTCTGGAATGAACTACAGGTGGTGGTGTGAGTAGAATTTGATTGGCAGTTCCTCTCGATCAATTTCGACCCCGTGGAATGATTGTCTCCTTCACAGACTAACATGGCCGTTCTAGATAGAATTCTGTTAACTAGACCTTTGCTTTCGTTCGTTCTAGGCCGTGTATCTTGCACTAATTAGACAAGTTGGAACGAGAATCCCGAGCACACAACTGGCTTCCACACTCTTCCGGGTATAAATCATGATTGGATAACCTTGAGAGGAATGAGCCTATTGCTCAACGTTTCCTGGCTTGACTAGATGCGACTACATCCAGAACCACAGGTATCTTTCACCGGTGGGATGGCTACGATAGCCACGTGCTTGTGAGTGTCAATCAAGTACCTACTTACCTACCTGTGTATGTATGTAGGTAGCAAGAGGTTCGACCGTGTTCCCTCCCCCTCTCCCCCCCCTCGGCGTATGGATGATACCCTAGGTAGATATTCTCTTCGAGAGGGTCTGGATCAGGCAGTGCTGCGACGTACACCCCCATACGTAGTGTAGATTGAGACGCAATATGAGGGACATGGACTGTCTGTGGTCATTGTGTACAATGTCGTCGTTCGCCCCCGAATGGCCCTATAAGAGAGAGCGCTATCTCTGGCTAATGCAAGTTGCCTGCACACCCTGGCGAAATCTCAATAAGGCTCTAGTCCCCAAGCCTCTCGGAGCTGGTAATGACATGAGAATGCGTTGGCGTCCATCTCGGCCTGCAACTCTCTGCCGCTGCCTGCTAGTAATACATGCAGTTTCGTTCATTGGGACAGAGTGAGGAGTCGTCGTCGTCTATTCGTGCTTTCGCTCTCAAGAAGCTGGGATATGGGTTCGAATGAGTAGGGCTCACGATACTTTACAATTCAGAGTGACGACACGAAGGAGGAACAAGAAGCAAGAAGAAGGGAGAAAACAAGATAAAACAATCAATTCGGGTTTGCTGCGTAACCATCAGAGACATACTGCTTATTCAGAGAGGTAAATACCGAAGCCGAATTGATACCCAAACTTGAACTTGGGCATCGAACCCCGGGTATAGACGAGAAACATGATCTTAGAGAGAGGAGGGGGGGGGGGAGAGAGAAAAAAAAAACCACCTTCTTCTCAGCCGGCCTCTTGTGTTCGGTGGATCTAAGGTGTCCTTCTTGGATTATTCTTTTTTAATTCCCGCGCGCTCTCTCTCGTTCTCTCTCTGCCTCTCGTCCTTTCTCTTCCCGCGCAAACCCCGTTTTATACCATCGTGCATCCACTCGGAGCCTTAGACTCGCCACCTATCGAGCCCGAAGAAAGCCTGACCACCCGACTGGACTACAATAACCAACGGGAGTAACGGGGAGAGGCAAGTAAAGATCTACCTCCAACAGCCACCAACCAGAGTGCAACAGCGAAACGGTGGTTTCCAGGAGTAGGCGTGACAACTGATGGTACTGTCATGGTACGAGGTACGAGGGATCAGATACAGGGATTAACTGACTGGCATTGGCATTGACCTTTCAGTCAGTTTGTCAGTGTGTGCGTGTTAGTGTGTGTGTGTGTGTGTGTGTGTCTGTTGCCCTGACAAGGAAAGGAGAGACTGACAGGACTGACTTGGCTGACCTTGTATTACCAATTCAGCGTTCAGCAAGCAGAGAGGGAATTTCTCTGTTCTGTCCTGTTTGTTGTTTATTTCTTTTCTTTTCTTTTTTTTTCTCCTCAACTCAAAAAACCAAATATTCTGGAAACATTGGTTTCCCTTTTTTCTGGTCTTATTTGGTCTTTTTTTTTCTTCTTTTCTTTTTCTCTCCCTTCCATCCACTCTATTGCGGGAGACCCACTATTGGGTACCGTTTTGTATCCACCAACCCTGTTCGGCAGCCAGAAACAAGCCAAGCGTGATCCAGGATAGGGTCCTTTTACTGCCCCCCCTCCCCTCCCCTCACTAAGACCGGACCCGCCTAAAACTCCTTCTTCCTGCAAGCACTCAAAAAGGATACCAGACACAGAAGAAAAAGAAGAAGAGGAAGGGCAGAAAAAGATAGTCCCCAGTCTTTTCTGCTGGAGGTACATATATCGATACCGCTTGACTAGTATCGATAACCAACCGAATTGGCCGCTAAAGCCCGCAGTCATCAAGCGCTGTCCTTTCCCCCTCCTCTCTTTCGCTCGACCATATCCGTTTTCCTGCGAATCATTCCCACGACAGCCACTTGCATCCTGCATCCTCAACTTTTCTACTTCCACCTCAATCGACGGACTGTGCTTTGCCATTACCCACAGGTCCACCTCGAGCTATCGTCTGGTACCCCAAGGTTCCGCATTGCCTTCGCATTGCTGTGCATTGCTGCGTTCACATCTCATCTGCCTACCTACATACGGTTACCAACCAGAGAGGTAGCGTAGCCCACCCGTCCACCCAATATACACCAATCTCACCACCACCACCCAACCTGCTACCTACTACAACATCTCTCTTCTTATTCTTCTCTCCCCCCTTCTCTCCCCCCATCTCTCTCTCTCTCTCTCTCTTCCTCTCTTCGCCCATAGATATTCTCTCTTTTTTGTTCGAGAATATCTCCTTTTCCCTTGGAAAAATATCTGCTTTCGGCTGAGACCAGACCGTGGTCCTTTCGATACCATCATTACGCAAGACACACTCTACTCTACGTTGGATTGGTTTACTCCCCTTCCAACTACAAAAAATATCATCCTGTCATCCTCTATTCGGAGCTCCCTCACACGATTCCTACGATCAAAGAAGGCGCTTTCTTCGAGAAGGCATAAACCGAGACGAGAAAGCCATTGAAGCATCGGATTCCCGACTAGACCGACTGGTTGTCGTCGACTCGCCCCTTTTCCGAGGCACATCCAGCCTCTGGACATTTCCCCGTCACGAGACAGTTCATTGGCAGGCCGCTACGTGAGTAATATTCTTGCCATGGGGAAACATCCACCACCCTGCGATCATGTTGCATACTGCGAGGAGGCAGACGATGATGGTGAGCCATTGGATGGCGTTGCACCAAAATATGCCCGATCGGTTGTTGCGGAGACTCCCAACACCGGTAGATCGCGGAGAGAGTCGAGGAGTGGCGAAGCGACATCACCAATAGTACATCCTTCAACTGACTCGTCCGACTCGACAGCGCACCCTTCCAAGAAGATAACCAAGATGAAATCGAAAGACGAAAGACGGAAGTCCATTCCCGTCGTGCAAAAGCGTCCCCCGGCACGCCCGGCCAAGACGGCACCCAACCACCCTGTGTCGAGAGCATCAGACGACGCCTCCTACTATGGCGTAGTGCCTCACCATACCGTAGTTCCCGCTGGCGCCAGGCCTCGCGCCCACACGCGGCCCGAGAGTTACTATGGCCAACCCATGAGGCCACAACAACGACCACCCATGGCTCATTCGGCTTATTACTCTCAACCGCCGCCTTCGCAGTTCTCTGGTCCGCCGTACCACCCCCCTCCTCCTCCCTCGTGGATGGGTGGGCCCCCGATGCCTCAGGGTCCTCCAGGGCCGCCGATGGGCTCGATGGCCATGGTTCATCAACACCACCCCATGCCACCCCCTCCTCCTCCTGGTTCGGACTACTTCGCCCGAGACTTATCTCTAAGGTTCAAACGACCACAGTCGGTAGGGTATGGCCCTCCTCCACACCCCCATGAATATGAGCCAGTTAAAGAGAAAGCTCTCGCTGGGCGACGGCCTTCGGTGCCGTCTAGAAAGGCTAGTAAGGATTATGCCAGTAGGGAGTATCCTAGTAAGGATTATGACGATCGCTCGAGAATGCCTCCTCCTCCGCGACCCAAGTCTGCACGACAGGAGCGGGTGGTCTTCCGACCTCCGCCTCCATCAAACATGAGGAAAGCTGTAGATTTCCACGAAGATGACGAGTTCGACGACTTTGATGACGACGATGACTCGCTGCTGTATGATTCCGTATCTCGGCGTGCTTCAGTTGAATATGGTTCTGGCGCTTTACCCATCCGGCCACGACGTCAAAGCATCGGCCAAAGAAGCCTCGAAATCGATTCGGATTACGACAGTGACGACTTGGACTCGGAACCAGCGCCGTCCCGCGGGCGCCGAAATTCATTTGTGAACTTTGAAGACAAAGTACGCTCTGCTTCTCGATACCAAGAAGATGTCAGCGGATCGACTCCACCTCTGACGGCCGAGGCTCTTCGGCAGGTCAAGAATGGAGGCAGCAGCCGATCAACCCGTAGCAGTGGCAGCCGGGACGAAAGCGAGTATAAGCACTCGGCAACAACTCGCACCACGAGGTCCGGAAGTGGCGAAGACGACATTACTATCAAGATCCCCATGGGTGCCGTGGTTGAAGTTGGGAACACCAAAATCCATTGCAGAGATGGTGGTGACATCAGCGTTGGCCGTCCCGGAACCACTCGTGGAAGCAGCGATCGTGCCAATTCGACTTATGGGGACGACAGGAAGAGTCGGGCAGATCGTTCGGCCACCCGAACGCGGGCCAGCTCTCAAGCGGAGTCATACACACGAGTACCTCCACCTTTGCAACCACCCCGAATGCCCCCGCTACTGAACCATGGCGGTTATGCTCCCCACTCTGCGCACTGGGACCGCTACACTAACGACTATTACTGATATCGACGATTGCTACAACACAAAACATTGAACGTCTTAATTCTTCTTTCCTCTTTGCCGAAGATAACCCAGCCTCACGAGATTATTTCCCGGTCATTTACGTTTATTTCGGGTGCCTTTTTATCCATATGTGTCCTACGTCTGGTCTGGCATTGTCCTACCGAAAAAAAGGTCAAACAAAAGCTGATACCCCATTCATCATGAACTTCAAAAATGTCGGAAGATGGAGGCGAACAATATTCTCTCTTATTTCTCTAGGATTTTTTTCTTCTCTGGTCATTTTAACTATGAGAAATGAGCGATGAGATGCATGGATGACGATATTTGAATGGCTAATAGGAAGGATGTTGTGGCTAGTGTGGATTATGATTGCATTTTCTTTTCTTGTCTTTTTTCATACCGAGGATGCCTGATCCTCTCCAGGAGGCACTCTAGCATTTTCTTGTTTTCTAGGCCATATTGGCTGGGCCATGTTGTGTGCGATACCTTCTGCTTTGAGGGTTGAGTTGATCGCATTCGCATGGCGTAAGAGTTGGACCGATAGACCTTACCTGTATGGCAGTGAAGTTCGCACTTCTTTTAGCAGCGGGATTTTCTGCTATTTCGCCCTTGTTTTCAATGCATTTCGTATCTCTTTAGCACATCATGATGATTTTATTCGCACACATGGAAAGCGGTGAAGTTGTTTTGTCTTTGGTGATGGCCTCCTACCGAGGTGGATAGATAGGGCAGTACGGTACTCATTCTGGCCTTCCTAGTTGCATTGTTTCACGAATTTGAATTTCATAGTTGGCGGGACACTTTTAATGCACTTGTTATGACCATCAATGTAGCCTCAGTTTCTGACGACGAGTTTGTTAACCGACTTAAGTAGAGAGCACCGATATATCAACTATAGGTGTATGACAATTATCTTAGTCGTATACTAAGATAATAGTCCCTTTCCTCTGTCAATGAAACCCATTTATTTAGGTACTCCAATATGCCATTGTCATGCTCACTGATGACCTGATTCTGGTTTAACGGTTACCGTGTAGTTGGCCCACTGGGCGCCTTTTCTCGCATCTTCTCCACGCCGATCTCATCACGTTCTGGAACTGAGTGGTAGATGCATGGTTTATGCCTGCCATGTTCCTCTATCGCCACCGATTGACGTGTCGAAATCATTCTAAGCCTATCCTTTTCTTTTCCCCTTTCTTTTTTATCTTCTCCTTCACACCTTTTCCCTACGTAGGTGGCCATCCAAGCATGTTAGTTACTGGACGGACCCTTAAATTCGGGTCGCCGCCCTGGTTTTTAGCCTGTGGATCATACCCACGAATTCCACTTCTGCCACCCAGTCCCCAAAATTGTCTAACTCGTGGTATACCCTTTTGGGTGGAAAGGGAGCACACTATGTATCCGGTAAGATAGGTAAGGCAAGGCGATCCGGACAGTATTTCCCTCCCTTACCTGTTGACTGGATTCGGACCTAGACAGACAGGTAAGATAGCGTAATGCGTCACGGCGCTAGCCACGTCAAAGGGGGTCATCATATGTAGTGTACAGTACTGTAGGTTAGAAAAGAAGAAACCGGTGGGAAGACAGAAAAGAGGCGGAGGCGCGAATCCTAAACCCGACATTTCGGGAAAATGGGGGCTTGGGCCGAACTACGGACCTAGGTAGGTAGGTAGGTAGGTAGGTAGGTAGATAGGTATCCTGTAGGGTAAAGTAAAGGGGAAACCAGCAAAAAAAAAAAGGGCAAGACGAGGCTAGCTAGAGGAGCATGTAGCGCGCGTGTCTACAGACGAGTGGATGAAAAGCTGCATGAGCAACGCTCGGTCATGAGATTAAGCCGAGCCTTTCCTCCTTCTTCTCTGCCTACATAGGTAGGTCAGGTACTTACTTACCTGCACCTTCGCATCGGTGGCTGAATTGTACGGTTGGAATCTAATACCACTAGTTCCGCTGGAGCTACACACGATATAGTATCCCGAAGGGGAGAAGGGGAAAGGGAGGGACATGGGGTTGGTTGTACACAGATCGTCCATAACTCGGGAGTACGAAATTGAAATACCTATTTTTTTTTATCGAATTCCCCTTCTCGATCGTTATACACTAGGTAATATCCCCTCCCCTCCTCCCCACATTGGACGAAAAGTCCCAATGAGACGGGATTCCAGAATAATTCCTCGATCCCGGGATTGACACAAGTACGGGGGGAAGGGGGGAGAGGTAAGACAGACTAGAAGGAGAAAGACCATGATACGCCCGTGAAACGTATCTCCAGACATCACAACTCGTGTGAAATTAATGAGAAGAATTGGAGAGACAATGGGAATTTGGTTCATCCTCTCATCCCCCCCCCGTCTACAGATTGGAATTGCCTGTCATAGTACCAAAGGTTAGGTACTAAGTAGTAACTTTGCGTGGGCGGCTAGCGATACCAATTGTGTTTGACGTGGCCGCTCGGAGAACTAACTGCCTACTAGACCAGACCAGGCCAGGCCAGTTTCAACAAGAGTCGCATGAACTTGCCGCCTGCTCCATCAAATATTTTTGGAAGTGAGATCGACGGGCGGTTCTAAGGTGGGTCCTCTAAGGAGTATTGATGAGTAGTAGGTAGGTATGTATTTAGGGGTGTAGTTAGGTAGGTAGGTAGGTAGGTAGGTAGGTAGGTAGGTAGTATCACCGTTCCCTAAAAAATGAGGTAAGAAACTGTCAATGTGTAACTGTAAAATTTGGCACCGTTTTCTTTCTTCTTTTTTTGGAAGGGAGATCCCGCAGCCCACAGCCCTGTCAAACTGTAAAGCTTGAGCTTGCTGTGATCATTTGGTGGTAGAAGCTCAGGTAGCCTCAGGTTGTTAGTGTCGATGGGTTTGAAGTTCTGTCGATCCGATCAATGGATTGAGTTGCAGGTGGATCTAGATCCACTTGAATAAGTACTTATGTACTTCTTCTACCTATACCCCAGAAGATCTGGATTAAAGTTTACTCGGCTCCCGTGCTAGGTAGGTAGTGAGAAAAGTGGGAATGGGAAGCCGGATCTTCTGACAGCTGGCTGACACTTCATAAGCGGGACCAGCCAGCTGAGACAGGTTGCCTGGTCAGACTTGTTGACTCTTGACATCACCCCCCCCCCCCCCCCCCCCCAACCTCCTCTAATCGATACAAGCCCAGCCACGAATTTCCACTATCCACCCTGCAGCCCATAGAAACCACGCAACAACCAAGTTGCAGGACTACGCAAACTTCCCTCTCTGTTTTCATTTCTGTCCGTCCATCAACTTCATCACCATTACCACGCAACTTTCCCACGTGCGCGAGTAAGCAAGCCAGTCAATCCAAGCAAATCGAATTCCAACTTGTTTACACAGGCTGTTCAGCACACCCAAGCCGAACTGATCGCACGTCTCACTTCTCGACTTGGCTGGTTCCCCCAGCGGAATGCCAGCCGAGACCTCTAGGTAATCAGCACTACAAAGTCACTGCATTCCAACACTCTGCCCCATCTCGCACTTGTCATCGTCATCAATAACCAGCCATCATGGCTCCTCTACTTCCGACGATAGCGGCCCAAGCCCGCAGCATCTTCTCCACCTCGGGCCAAGTCGCCGCCCGCTCCGCCTCCAACACACTATCGAAGCTCGGACCGTTGGCCGCCCGGTCGGTCCTATCAGCCCGCGACGACAGCGACAGCACTGAGAGCAACATCGACCCGACCAAAGGCGCTATCAAGCCGCAGGACATCAACAATAAATTCGTGTTTGTGGTGTTTGGCCTGCTCGGCGCGGCGTTTGTGTGTGCCGGCATTTGGTTCTTCTTCTGGGCCAAGAACGGCGGCTTCTACTTCAAGGAGGATGACTGGGATGACTACAAGTCTACGGTTCTGCGGCGCAAGGGCCCCAACGGCACGATCCTATCGGGCGCCACCCCGAGCACCCAGCTCGGTGGCGGCAGCGTGTACAAGGACGTGGACGATGGGCAGACTGAGTACACGGGCGGACTGACGCAGGTAACTCGCGACACGGGCGACACGGGCAGCACACTAACGGGAATTACGGGTGGTGTGTCCGACTTCATGGGGCGGGAGCGGCGGCGGCAGAAGCGCGAGAAGAAGGAGCGCGAGCGTGAGAAGCAGAAGGACCGCAAGAACCGGTCCAAGAGCCGGCGGCGCGTGGGCGAGGACGGCGCGCTCGTTGACGAGGAGGCCGAGGCCGCCGCCCAGGAGCAGCTGCGCGCCTACCGCCACGAGAAAGCTGCCCGCGTCGGCGGCATCAACAAGGCCAGCGAGGGCAGCGAGTGGGACGGCTCCAACCCCTCCCACTCCACCGTCTCCAACGAGAAGTCTGACCTCCTCGGCCACCAGCAGGGCACCCCCACCAAGGACGACGCGCCCGCGTCCACTGTCGTCAGTTCCTCTACCACCTCCGACCACCCGCCGCCGACGAGCCGCAAGGCCGGCGGCATTCGTAAGGTATACAGCGCCGCGGACCGCACCGCTCACCGGGAGAACGAGCGCATGCGCTCGGAGGCGCGGCGCATGGCACGGGCGGAGCGCGCCGAGCGAGCAAGCAACAAGAACAACTCTTCCTCCAACAGCGGCGGCGGGGTGCACCGTGACTTCAGCTTCCAGCGGACGACGGGCACGATCGAGGAGGAGAGCGGGAGCAGCGTCGTGAGCGCCAGCGTGGCCGCCTCCAGCAGCCGCCATCACCACCGCCGCCAGAGCCGCAGCCAGAGCCGCCACCGGTACCTGCCCGCGCCCGCGGAGGAGGAGAGCGACGCGGGCACGAGCGACCTCGGCACCAAGTCGTACCACCATGTCATCCCCGGCCTGTCGTCGTCGGCCGGCGGCGGCAGCAGCAGCGTAGTCTCGAGCGACTACGCCGAGGAGAGGCGGAAGAAGCGCGGGGCGGGGAAGTATAGGAGGGGCGAGTGAGAGGAATGAATGAATGAGTAGAAAAGGAAGAAGGGGGAAAAGGGGGGAGAAGGAGGGGGAAAGAGGGGAAGGGAGGGAGAGAGATCAATATGAAGATGGTTGGCAGTGTTGTTTAATTAATATTGCTTTCCTATCCGAACCCCTCCTCTCACACCTCCCATTCACGACCTTTTTTTTATATAAAGGGTTGTCATGTTCTATTTGTTTTTTTTCTTCTTCTTACGGTTTGTCCATATGGGAATAGGGATAAGAGGGGAGGACGGTGGTGTGTAAGGGAAGGGTGACATTTCTTTGAGAGAGGAACGAAACGAAATACGAAACCGAAAACAGAAAAGAAACTTATACGTGATGAGAATACGAGAAGAAGAAGGGATTTGGTATTTGGTCATTTGTAACTATGGAAAGGAGGGGGTATCAATGGATGACGGATGACGGATGACTACCTAGGTTAGTAGCTAGCTATGGATCGGAGTGAAAAGGGGGAGGAGGAGGGAGTACATGCCAAATAGCAACACAACTCTCAACTTTCTGCTTCTTCTTCTTCTTCCTCGAGATACATACATAACCGGCTAGTAAAAAAACAAGACAAAAATTAAAAAAGGAAGAAAAAAAATTTCTAGATGAAGAGATGACATCAAATGAAACGAAGATGATACTTAGTAGGACAGGATCGGATAGGATAGGATTGGATAAGGGGCTGACCTTAGGTTAGGCAATGTTAGGTCAGTTCAGGTCAGGTCAGGTACAACAACTTTCCCTCTCTCTCTCTCTCTCTCTTTATGAACCGTGGGCGATAGATTTTATTATTTACCTTCTTCCTAACCCTTATTTTATCACTCCGATAAGGAGAGGAAGAGGAGATATGGTTATATAGGTAGGTTACCTAGGCAATCAATATATATATGATATATATATAACTTGGAAAAGTTCGCGATAGAAGCTATGGAGAAACAGCATGCTCATCTTGGTTTCACGATTAGACAATACCGTTACACGTCTCAGTCGGTATGTCTGGTATAATCTCAGTGTACCTAAGTAACTACATACTTAGTAAGGTTACTGATTATAAAATAGGGGCGCTAAGGAAACAGGATAAAACGTTCCCAGTGCCCAACGCTTCTAATCATAGGTGAAGTGAATAAAAGGAACTACTAGGCATAAAGCTCTGGCTTAAACACGAGTTTCATAGATAGGTAGGCCAGGGTAGTAATTTTGTTTCTATCTGCTACTCCTGTTGCTAGCTACTGCCTGGAAGAGCCGTCGACCTAATGAGGCCCTCTACTTCAGCATCTAGCTAGATGGCTACGTAGAGGTATAACTGGACGCAATATTGAAGAAAGGTAAGGCATCGCCAAGTGTGATTAACACTTGGATATTCCCTCGAGACGGAAGAAAGTCGAATAAATAAAAAACCACTGCGACTCTGGGTTTAAGTGAACCCCCGTGAATTAACGTACGAGTTGCAATAGCCTAAGAAGCCAAGAATCAGGTAATAGATAGATAATATTGCATGGCTGAAGAATAAAATATCCGTCGTAATGTCGTTAACCCGCCCCCGCTCCGCCTCTTCCCTCCTTATTCTGTAGTTCATTCTGGTCGTTTCGTTACGAAAACTCCTGTTTGCACCGCTCCTCCCTCTTCATCGACAAGACTCCAGTGTACGTTATGTGTTCTTGTGTAATGTACTTATTGTTACGATCCATGATAGCTGCTGCTGTCACACAGGGCTGTGGAACACAACACATAAGCGCCATTATCGAAAATGGCTAGACGGTTGAAGTAAATGTGGTATGCGTAAGGATATTGGCAACGGCAATAGCCGCATGAAAGCTTACGTTTCGTTTCAGATATATAGTTGATGATGTGGGAGATGACTCCTAGTAACGTAATAAGATAGCTGCTCTGCCGTTGGCAGCTTCAATTTGCCCGCAGGCATAAAGGAACGTAGTGGCTCATGTTGCAATCCCGGGCCGGTCATGCATTATCCTCTAACCTTCTTCGATGACCTGTGCATCTTCTTGTCCCAACATTCGTTGACCGCGTCTTGGACAATATCAAAATGTGACCGGATGATTGAGCCAATGAAGTAAACTTTGACATTATGCTCGATCGTAACTAACTTGGAATAGTTGACTCGAGACTCTTTGGCGAGTTTCTCTCCCTCGGCATATAGATTGAGAGCGACTGGAGCAAACCCGAGCGGCGGCTCGCCTTTGAGTGGTTTTGGCTTATATTTCGCCGAGTAAATAATACCATGCTTATCAGCCTTGACACCCCTTTTGCCACAACCCCTCCGGTCGTACGTCAAGATCGGCCTTGATAGTTAATATATTGTAACTTAACAATGTAGGATAAAAACTTACACGCAAGTGCTATGATGGCTTTCATCTGTGGTAACGATGATAAATCTGCGAAAACCGATATGGAATAGCTTGCCAGCCCCATCCCTTTGCTGCTTGATGTCGGAAATTGGCTCGTCGCCAGGGACTTGACCAAGGGGCTCAGACCACAAGATTTTGAAGACCTATATGTCGACGTTGAGCAATGTATAATAAAATTCTAAGGTGCTTTGCTTTGTTTCACTCACTTCTCCTGGTTGAAACTTTGCTGAATGCTCTACTCTGAACCCTAACGAGGTTTAGTATGGCAGTAATTACAAGTGAATGAAGTGAGTACCTACTGCTGTCCATTATTTCTTCATAGCCATCAGTTCCTTGTATATAATTAGGATACATTGAGGGTGGTGGAATGAGAGCTCCCGGGGCAGGCGTGTTTCGAGGGGTTGCGTCGTCTTCTGCCACCGCATAGGGATCTACTACTATGTTAGTATTGAATATTCCGTAATTACTGTGTTGAGGGAAATAAATATACTTGTCTCGTATGTACTGGAGTCTATCGAATTGGACCATGCTGACGAAGCACTGGCGTACGCCGAGGAAGAATAGGACGATTCACCAGGGTTGCTTTGCCCGTAATATGTTTCCCTACTCCTCTGCATGGCTTCTAGAACTGCCGGATCCTCCGTGTCATTGTCGCCGCCCTGAATATGATAAGAAGCCGAACTGGTCATATTCACTGCAGCGGCATGGCCGGCACCAGACTCGAAATTTGAAGTTGGGTCTGCGATGGTAAGTCTTTGGACCTAGGTAGTTGGTGACCCAGAGTTGAACCTCACATTGAGAATGTGCCTGCATATCGTACGAGTTTGCTGGCATCATATTGGAGCCCTGATACGGAATATTGCCACGGGACATATGACTATAAGAATTGGCCTGTTCCACCCTTTCTTTTCCCTTCTCTTTGCGGGAGCGTTGGTGGCCGTGGTGGGTAACATCATGTGTATAACTAGGTGAGGTAGAAAGACCAAAAGCTATTGGAAACGCATGTAAGTAGTGATAGTCAGAAGGAGGTGAGTGTTTGTTTCTTACTAGTAGGCACGGAAGAGGTAGCATGCTGAGTTTGATAGTCAATGGACTGGTCCTGGCTGTAAGCGCCATGGTTGACATCGAGGCCCCCAACACCTTCTGTTATCTGGTCAATGGTACTAATAGTATGGTCGGAACGAGGAATGGATTGATCATTATGAAGCGGCTGATCCGGACCGGCCCAGTCGTATATTATATTGCCTACGAGTAGTTGTTCAATACGGAGCCGGATGGAGATTGGAGTATCGGAGACGTACCATGCCGATCTACTCCTTCGGCATACCATTGTTTATACTGATCTGACCACTTATAATCGCTCCAGGAGCGGGATGGCTGCGATTCGTTCCTGGGCATGTGCATTGTAACATCTTGCAGCCTAGGGCTCGCATTAGGAACTGGGACGGGGCAGGAGGGCGCAGTTCAGGGCCATGGACAACGGCAGCTTTCACAAGAAACTCCTGGAGATCAGCCGATGCTGTATCTAGGCCTTAAATCAGCGATGCGGCTCTGTCGACAGCACACCCTTCCAGCCTCCCGGATATGTGTGATATAGCAGTCTGACTAAAAAGGGCACAATCGGAAGTGGTCCAGTCCGCTGCACACTACATCCAGACGTTGGAGGCGTCCGGGGACAGTATCAATCTTATCTAACTTGCTGGCCTAGAGTAGTACGTGATGCCTCGTGATGTAACCGGCGAGAGGCTATTGGCTTGATAGATTGGCGGCAAAAGAGGGTTGCAATTGGTTTCGCAAGGATTATATAAGAGAGATGGGGTCAGAAGAAGAGGAGAGAAGCGGCCAGGGGTTATAGACAAGCTCGAAGAGGCAAGTCGAGGGCTCGAGGGAGGACAGCGTCAAAGTGTGTATCACCAAGTCGGCGTACACAACAGGTACGCAGGCTAAACAATAACAACAGCAACAACAACAACGACAACGAGTTGACCTTTCACTTGACTTCTCCCGCTCGCCCCTGGACTAACAAGGCAACTGCAGCGGTAGGTAGGGCGGGCGACTTGTGGTAGTCGTCGCAGAGACACACTGACATATAGCCGTTATGATGAATTGGAGGGGGGGGAGGGAGGGAGAGAGGAACGGGTGCGTTCTTATCAAGAAATTCCCAATTCTTGGACTCACTCCCTCGGTTAGCCTTGTGGAGGTTCGACCCAGGGTGTCACAGAGTGAGCAGAAGCACGGCGGAAGAGAGAGAGGGAGACTCAAAGGCGGAGGCGTTGTGCGCTGCAACCCGACCAAACGGAACAGCAGATGGAGCACAAAGCCATCAGCAGACTCGCGCACTCGCGATGACCAGCCGCAAAGGGATTAGCCAGTGGTGATATTCCCCATCATCTTGGCAAGCCCGGGTTCGGCCCCCTGCACTTCCTGGCCTGAGGTAGGGGGAGTATGCAGCAGGGTGGAGCGGGCAGGGAGAGCTCTGCTAACAGATGAGGCTCTTTTGCAAGTACCATCTCATCTTGAGTACGCGGGACAGCTCCCAGTTGCATATGTAATAATTGTTCGATAATGACTCGGAGGCTGCATGCTGCCGTGTGCGTAAGACGGACGGAGAGAGATGATGTGACTGGTTTGGTGTAAGAAGCCGTACATGTAAGTATGTAAGTAGGAGGGATAGGGGGGGGGGAAGGGTTTAAGTGGACAGACAAGCAAGCCATAGGTAGGGGTTTTTAAGAAAAAGAAAAGAAAGAAAAGAAAAGAAAACAGATTAGTGGCACAAGGTTGAGGTATGTACTACCTACCTACAGTACCAGACATAAGAAGGTTGAGTAATACATAAAGCATCATTCTGTACTGTGTACCTACTGACTTACATCCAATACATCCTTCTAGTTAACCTAGGTGCCTAACTGTATGTAGAATGTATGTAATACATACATAATTAACCCCCATGTCTATCAATGTACATACCCTCCTCTCCGCTTCCTCTTTCCTTCTGCCCCCCTCCCCCCCCCTCTCCTCCCCGGATTCCCGCCGACAAAATAACCCTACCTACATAATGTATGTAGTTCAGTTTCCCGTCTTACTACGCTACATGTACCATTGTATGTACACATCAATACATCAATACATTTGATGTACCAGACATACGACTAACTGATCATTGATGGATACAGGGTTTCATACCATTCCAGCCTTACATTTCCTTCCCATCTTCTCTCGGCCTATCTCTCTCTCTCCTTCTCTAATTCCCTAGCTTAGGTTAACCACCACTTACACCATCTCATGCTCTATTGACCTCAACTCGACTACACCTTGCCTACCTTCCTAGCCACATACCTAACTACATACCTAACTACGCAGGTATCACGATTGTTACCCATCGACATTACCTTGCCTCTCCTATTCTTTTCTTCTTTTCCTCTTTTCTTCTATTCCAGTTTGCCTTTTTACTGCCCATAATGTCGTCTCAGACCTACCACGTGCATCCAGCTCTATACAAATAGATGCAGACATCAAGGCATCGACATGTGATGTGATGATTCAAGTCGCCACCTGTTAGATGCCCTCAACATGACCTACAAAATGAACGTGAACTATTCCAATAACCCGCCAATCCTGCGCCTCAACGTCAAATCATCGACATGGCTACCGGCAACACTAAAATGAACTTCCTAAACTGGTCTGACTCGGACGATGATAACTCGTCCGTGTCGAACAACACCCATGTTGGCATCACCCGCCGCTCGCAATTCCCACCCTTTCTCCCAGCCGTCGCATCATCTTCTAGCATTTCTAAGAGTCTCCCCCAACGACTAGCTGCTACTATTTCTGCTGCTGATTCTGCCCTTGCTCCCCGGAGCAAGTCAGCCCATCGCTTTCAGCCCCATTCCCCATCCCACTCGTCATCCGTTCCCGCGAACCGCCCCTCCGATCCCCTGATTTCACCCGCTGGTCCTATACGTCCAAGTATACCCAGGTTCGATGACGACCCAAGCCATGACACAACCCACTCGGATACTGCTAGTACTGGCGAGGAGTCGAGTGTGTACTACGACCTCCCGGCGCTTGAAGCCGACCAGGATGGATCAGAATCCGAGAGCGTTGACGATATCGACGACCATGTCGACGAGGAGCATATTGCGAGTCACGCGGTCCAGGGTGGGACCCTGCAACAGCTAGCTGAGAAATTCTCCAGATTAAGGAACCGACGGACAGCATTGTGGGATGTATTCGAAGGCATCCGAGCAAAGCGTACGCAAGTCCAGGATTTACGTCAGCAGAAGAACCAGGCTGACCGTGCCTTCATGATTGCTGTCCAGGCCATACTGCCGAGCCACCCGGGGTTAGATGATCTTTTTAAAACCATGCAAAATGCTCAGCTTCGTTGCCAAGAGGCAGAAGAATGCTTCGATGAGATGATAGACGAGCTGCAGTATGGAGAGGCCGAGTTGGAGGCCGAGGAAAGGAGGTTTTATACTGCCGCTGCAGGTGCGCATAGCGTGGACTCGGAAGACGAGGCAGATGAGGAAACCCGTTCCACAACCCGAGAGGACTTGTCGTTAAGGGGAATCACTGGCGATCGCCCTGAGGTTTCTCACCCCTTATTCGAAGAACTCCGGGAGGCTTTTCAAGACCTCCAATTGGCTCGGGAGCTCTTGGTGAATACCAGGATGAAGAGGAGAGCCCTTCTTGCGAGAAGATCGCAATTTCTAACCGACGATAGCTTCGATCTCCTCCAAAGCTATGGGGATGTGGGGAAGAGGAGAGCCCTCGAGTTGAAGCAGTCCGAGTTCATGACCGAAGAGGATCTCGAGGAGTTACAACAATACGATCATCTGGAACAGACAGCAATTGCCGATATCGATTTTTATACAGACAAAGTCCGGGTGCTAGAGGCTGAGTGCCGGGAAAAAGGTGTTGTGCTCAAGACCACATCATTTCAACTAGATACTACTTACAGGGACGAGATACATCTTGGTACGGTGCCATTTTATAACGATGACTCTAAGGAATATCCAAAGACCTTGGCACATCCAGTTTTCCCTACTCTTCTCTCGAACCCAACTCACTTGCTTGAAGCCTTCCCTCAGACAGCTAGGCAATCTCTAAGAATGGCCGTCTCCCTACCCTGTAACGTATCATCGAGGCAGAAGCATATCGACGACGCGGCCCGCGAAGTTAATATCCACACGCTTCTTCGCGACAGCGAAAAGGAGGACAAGAGCGATTACATTAATCGCTGGCTACTTCACAAGCTGCATTTGTCTGCTATGGAGGCCGAAGTCTTATGGTCAACTTTCCGACTCCGCCTCAATATTCTAAATGTCGACCGCTGGCAACGAGACGTTCTTCACTTCTGGTGGCGCGACCAAGCTGCTAACATACCATCGGTTCAGTTTGTTGATACCCACACCGGCCACAGCTCAGCGTCTGTGAACCCGGAAACTGACAAGGGTCCTTCAAGACACTACTCCGACTCTGGGCACTTTGACAACATACGACACTGGGATGTTGACGAAGCTTGGCCCTAAAGAAAATCGAATATTCTCTAGTGCCGGGCGGGTTCCACTCTAGAGGTTACTTTGGAATATGCTGGCTAGTATTTGCATTTTTGAAAGTCGCGCGATATGCATTGCTATTCTTCGTTGCAGGGTTCTATGATGACTGTGGGTACATACCTTACTCCGGAGGTATGAGCTCGGAGCCATCAGGTTCAATATTCCCCTTGGGTGCGTATTCTGATACCCTGGAGTTTAGGGTTTGGTCTAAAAGGGGATGGGACATTGATTTATCAGATCTTATATACGGAGTATATTACTTGTAAAACGACAATTGTCGTTAATTAATTCTTTTGTTCGCCTGCTTTTCCCCGAGCCGTAACCTGTCTGTCTGGGGTGCCTACCTACCTGCCTAAGTACTGTCTGCGGCAAACCGGCTTACGAACAAGATGCTTCGAGGCTGGCGCATGTAAGCTGTAGTCATGATGTGCGAGGGATTGGAGAACCAGAAGATGTTGATCGACGGTTTCTTCAAGCAGTTGAAGACATCTAATCAAAGCTTCATCCTTAACGGCTACCGTACTTGCGCTAGGTCTGCGGCCCGTCCCATCCTAGTGGACAGTGGACCGACGTCCGCTAGTCGACTTCCTAGAATCGACATTTCCAATATTTCGCGCGCCGATGCGGTGCGGTGCGGTGCGGTGCGGTGCGGGGGTAGCTAGTGATTCTCACCAAGGGCAGCATTACCTGTGTGTCCTTTGGGCAGCACTGAATCCTTCGTTGTATATTTTGCGAAGGGTACTTGGGAGCCTGCTGACAACGATAGAGACCATTTCCTCACTGCAGATGCATGACGCTGGGCACGCTATCGTCGACCACCGGCTGCGATTTGCTTTAGTCGGACAGTTGAGGCGAACCTCCCCGGCCTAGCTGTCAGCCAAAGGACCGAATCGAGTGGTTCCTATAACATGGCCGGTCTGCCTTCTTATGTTTTCACTGGTCTCTTCCGGAGAAAATCCGAGGTTGGAGGATCCATTAGTGACGTCTATAATCGTGCCATCCCGGATGATTTGCTCTCCTCCGCCTGCGTTGTTCTGTGGGCTGAGGGTTTTATGGCTTGTGGGAATGGTCTCCTTCCCAAAATGCCCCTTTGGCCGCAACATGGTCAGGGTTCTATATAACCCTCGTTACTATTACCACTTCATATACTAACATACTACCTTGTAATAAAATTGCAGCGACTTCTAAAAAACGTCGATCATGGCGGGAACTACTATCCGAGTTAGCCATTGCAATCCACCCCAATGTACTAACCTGGGTTGGTACTAGGTATGCCTGGTATTCCGCCGGCGGATGACGACTTCTCCGGCTTTTGGCTCTTTGTTCTTGGGGGAGGGTCGAATCGGGATGCGATACGTCGATTCCACCATGCACTGTACTAGTGTACGGTTCCCTACTTATCGCTGATGGAGGGTATGGCAGGCATTAGGGCATGTGCGATTGTGCGGTGCTCTACCCTTTTCGGCCTACACGTGTATACATTGAACGTGGGCTACTGCCGCACGATGCTACGAAGACCACAAGACCACACCCTCCCGTCGCGACGTCGTACCACGAACGCGAGATATGATAATGAGCGAATCCCACAAGTATTCGCTGACAGGGCCGACAAATCGGGTATTCCGCTAATTTGGAAAATCAGTGATTGGGAACTTCAGCGCTGGGGACGGGGTGCCGCCCAATCGGTTTAGGCGTGCACAGTTGACCAGTGCGATATGCCTTGTTCGGCCGTCCTGTGGAGATTGAATTTATTCCTCCCGAAGAGAACCGGTTTGACGACGACGACGACAGCCTCAGCCCGGCACGCGGATCTAGTAAGTATCGCCGAAAAACTGGGGTAATGCGACGGGACGGCGAGGACTGCTGCAAGGTACGGATGCGAGGACACTTGCTTCCATCGAGCTTACCGAACTGCAGAGAGGGAGTCGACTGGGGGCTATTCAGGTTAGATTCACCGCGGCCGCGGCCCGCATTGCTAAGTAGGCGGCCTGCAGATTGAGCTATACGCCCGACTTGTATGAGATGCCTTCTGGGAAAGGGGACAAGGCGTCTGAGCCCCCAGCAGCAGCCCGAGGGTCCGCGCGTATAAAAAGAGGTTACCACGCCCCCTGAGCCCTACCGCGCACCGATTTATTACACTTTCCTCGAAAGCTTTTCCCTCCCGATGAGACATGATAGAGTTACCGAAACAGTCACAGTTCTTCCCTGGGCGTTTTGCACCTCCAATTGGTGGCGCTTTTTTCTTTTTCTTTTCTTTTTCGAGGAACGAGATCAGGAGTAGTCGCTCGAACGACCTAAACGTCCCTATCATACGAGAAAGCTTGGTTTCCTCCCAGGCTAATCGGCGTCTGGGCATCAAGATGAAGCGACATGTCTCGCATCCCCTAGATGTCCGGAGAAGAGGGGCGAAGTATGCGTGTTGCCCTTCCAGTGGAATTCTGTATGTGACAGCTGCGTGGGGATTTCCTAGAGCAAGCCACGTGGTCGAGGGTTTACCGGACGTGACCTGTCGTCTTCTCGCCTAGCAACTATTCCATCATCCTTCACGAGAGAATACCGCCAACCAGATGTACAAGTCATACGGTTTCCATCAGGGGTGAGATATTTGGAGGAGTAAATAGTGACAGGTCTTTTAGCATTGGCCGCCGCGCTATGCTCTTGTCTTGCCCTGCAACGCGCCCTGTCGCAAGGCATATCGTATGATTTACGAACGTCTTAGGTGAGTCGGTTGCAATGACTAATATTTCCTGTCCAGGTTGTTTCTGTCAACAGGCTTGATACTTCACACCACCTTACTAGAGTTGTAAGGCGATTAAGGGGGGGTGGGGGGTTGGCCAAGCTGCTTTCCCCCATCCCCTCGGTGTTTTCTGCTCTGGCCCTTTTGTGAGAGGCTATTTAATATTTTCTGCTTTGATACTCTAAAAGGGGTTAAAGGACAGCGGTAGGTATAATTTTTTACTCATACATTCACTTACACATTCACCTCGGGTGCCCCAAAGGGAAAGCAATAGATCTACGACAGCCACTCTCGATCCCCGTTCTGCTTCTGCTTCTGCTAGAACTAGTTTTCAACGCAATCTATAAGTTTGGATTTTTAGGGAACTGGTGTCATCCAGTCCAGAGCAGCGGAAGCAGGAATGATACTTGAATCTAGAGAGCCAGTGACTAGGTAAAGGTGCTCGGTTGTGTGCATTATTTCAACGAAGTTGGATACAGGTAAGTAAGCCTCCCTAGATCATCATAGTTCCGAGGCTTTTAAGCAAAGGTTATAATACCTCTCCTAGAGGCTTCTCCTAGTCCGTTTAAGTCATACAGAATAAGCAGAATTCGGGATCTCGACGGGTGTCCGCTCCTACCCCACTAACAATTTCCACGGGATAGCCGGGCTCCGTCATAGAGGCTTGGACATGACCCGGCACGGCCTGGAATCTAGTAGAGCCGTAAGGTGACCACCGCCAACATTCTTCATATGCATGTTTGAGTAGTAGGTAGCTTTAGTCAATCAGATGTATGTATGTAGTTTTTTCTTGTGAATGAAATGTTAGTAGATATTGGAAATAATCGTCATTATATTTAGTTCAGAGTTTCCCCAGTCTAAAAAGAAAAAAAGAAAAAAAAAGAAAGAACCTAGGTATATCTTGGAAAGTGAAGAATAAGGAGTTGGCATGTAGTGATATAAAAAGTATGTCTGGTCTGGTGTAAATACACTAAGTAGTAGGTAGTACCTAATATTGGCAGTACTATGTAGGTACTAGTCGTAGGTAAAGGCAAGTACCTAGCCCCGCACTGCGGCTAAGAACAGGTACAATAAGAAAACAAGGGTCGGGAGGCTCGAACCCCCCACCATGTAAGCAGCAGACCAACCAGGAGCAGCTGATAGGCTGAAGCTAGACAAGCTTCCCCGGGCAATTGCTTAGGGTATGTATGTACATCACTCGATGTCAATTCAATTTCAACATTTAGGTTACTGAATGTACTGAACAACCTTTGGAAAAAGAACGAATAGCCCCGTCCAACTCCCTCCCCCAATTCGCACGATACGAGCTTATTGGAGTGAATTAGACTTTCACTGACGTACATCCGACCGAGTTCCCGTGGGAACCGTTAACCCCAAATCCGGGACATGTCAATAATCTGGCTTCGATTGACTGACTGCCTACGTCAGAACATCACCCATCATTCACTACTTATCTAGCCTAGCTGCACAGTTGCACGGCACAACTCTCTTAAAAAGGCAGGGGGGAACAACTCTGTGTTGAAAAAGACGCGGGAGCCCGCTTGTTGATATCAGAAAGAATTGTTGCGTATTCACTGGCCCTCGCTTGTCCCGAGCTCTGGGAAACTTTTTAGCAACGAACGAGGCTTGTTTTAAAAAGAGATCGCCTTCCTGAGCTACTACCTTCCAACGGCACCTCAATACCTACCTACGCCTACCTATCCTCGATTTGACATCTACAACGTCGGCTCGGCTTGGCTCGATTCAACTTAGCTGAACCTAGATACCGCAACAGGTGCCCGCGTGCGTGCGTGCGTGCGTGTACCTACATGTCCGACAGACCTGACAAGATGCCGCCACAAGGAGGACGCTTACTCCTCCCGTTCCCAATGGCGGGCCGTGAGGTAAAGTGCGGTAAGCCATTTATTCTTATTGTCTTCCTTTTAAGTCAAGTTCGTGCCCGCATTTGGTAGCCTACTAGGGCTTGTCTGATGTCCTACATTACCTAGGGAGGAGAGGAATTGGACAAATACACCCATGGCTCTCGTGCACTTTCCCCTCCCCTTCCCTTCTCAAAAAGTACAGTACGTGCTGATGCGTTTTTTCACGCCATACCCAGACTCAGCCTCAGCCTCCAAACGGCACTGGCCTGCTGGAAAACTGCCTGTGGAGATCTTTGTTCTCATAGCCCAGTTCTTGGGAAGCCGTGAGAATGTCCAGGCGATGCGTGGCGTCAACCATGAATTCAACTCCAAGCTTGCCAGCTACTATTTTCGACATCTTGTCGTTCACTTTGGGCCTAAGCTCAACACCACTCTGGATACCGGCCTCTCGCTGAGGGTTAACTCACCCTCTGTCGATATCACAGACCATCTGGTGGGTAGTACTTCGATCTTTGACAACTTTGGCCCTGAGATCAGACGCTTTGCCTTGGCTATGGAGTTGAGCGAGTCGGACCTCGCCACCCCCAATATCGATGACTCTCACGTCCTCGAGGTGCGTCCCTGGGGCATTTACCGATGGCCGAACCAGTCGAGTCAACCCCCCTCGCTCCTCCAGAAGATCACCGAGGCTTTGGAGAACTCCGGCGGCATGTTTCGCATCTTGAGCCGCCTGACCAATGTTCAGGAGCTCGGCTTGTCGTGCGAGGGACGTTTGGGCTACCTTCGCGGTCCAGATGTCGGACCCCTAAGCCCCTGCCAGCCACTTGCTGTGTTTGGCGACTCGAACACCCCTGCAATCAACCAGGGCCTCGCCCCTATACTTGACTTCCAGAAGTCATATCCGTATGAGATGCTGGAGCGCATGATGTATACTGCTAATGTGCCCCCGAAATATGTGGCCGAAAAGATCGACCAGCTTCTGGGAATGGAAGGTATCACGAAGGAGCAGCTTGCCTGTGAGGAGCGTCATAGATGTCCCCTCCCTGAAAATCGCAGAGGATCCCGTCCTCAATTTCCACCTTGCGATTCTTGCAGAGAACGATCGCGAACGCTCCGTCTGCAGCCCGACCTCCTCACAGAGGCACAGAAGAGATTACTGTTACAGCACATGTCAGCCCACCAGGCCCTTATCCAGTCATATCTGCTTGGCATCATGGATAATGCGGCGTCGTTTGTCCACTTGACAAAGTTGAAGATTGCGTGCCTCCCGAGCCTCCACCTCGATTTGTTATGCCGCGATGATGTATGGTCCAAGTTGCCACAGCTCGAGGAAGTGTCTCTAGCAGTTGTTCCCGACTGGAGAAAGTTGACCGAGTTTGGCCCGTATACTGTTGGGGAAACGCAGGTCTACCCTACCGATGCATTGCCTAAGGTCTATAGACTATTGAATGATCATATAGGCAAGCAACAACATATCAAACGCCTCCATTTTGAGTGGCTATGCGGCGGGGAGCTGGCTCCTGGCCGTTTGCAACGGAATAGGAATATCCTGCCGGCACCCTTCCTGAAGAATCATCGGAGAATCGCCGATGCCCGGATGGAAAACCTACTTGTGCTCCCATTCATCACTCACCTGTCGCTGAGGAATTGCTGGTTCACACCACATGTATTCTATCGCATCATACGACAGATGGCAACGACATCTCTCGAGTCATTGGCCCTGGAGACTGTCTCACTCACTAGCCCTCCCGCGTGTGTCGATAAAAACCCCGTGAATGACCGTGCCGCCGACCCTGACGCCGCCGCCGCCGCCGCCGCCGCTGCTGCTGGACAAAACCCTCATCCTCCAAACCAGGCGGGGATTGTCCAGGATATGCTGCTCCCCAATGGTGCTTTCAGAGCGTTTCAGGGTTTGTTGCACGGCCAGGATCGACAAATTCCACAGCACTTGCTGAATACCATCGCATCCCATTTTTCCCGATCCGGGGCCGGCCCGAGCACTCCGGAAGCACCCCTGGAAGCACCTCGTCCCTTGTCTTGGGCTCACATCATCGATATGCTTACACCGGGCGATACCATCAGAGAGCACATTCACAATCAGGATTCCAGCTCAGATGACTTGGAAGGACGACTCGTATTGAGGAAGCAACTCAAACTGAGGAAACTTACGTTCAAGTCTTGCGGCTACGCAATAATCGCAGACCATCGATTTCTTTCCGACCGTGCCCCGGGCCTAACTACCCGCGAGGTCTTTGACATCGATCTAGTCCATTCTCCTTTGTACCACAGCGGGCGCAACCCGCTGGGTTGCATCCAATGGTTCATGCAGATTAACACGGACCGGCACCTCGGCCGCATCGTCCCGTACCTCGATAAGAAGGAGGAGAGGGCCCTGACCAGGGTCTTCGGTTTCCGCACGGGATGGCAGGGCGTATACGACGACCACGTGATCCGTGCCGCGGTGGAGGACGACCATATCTTCATGCCGGGTCGCGGGCGGTTCAGCGGGTCGATCGACGGCCCCGCCGAGCCGACGCCCGCCGAGCGCTATGTGGGCATCTTCTACGCTAGAGACGAGGAGCCCCGCGTCGAGGACGTGGAGGACTACGACACCGGAACACTGGACAACGACTACGCTGACGAGACCGGCCTGGGTGCCTTGCAGGGTAGGATCGAGTCCGACGCTGGCTACAAGGTGGACACTAGCGGGAGTACCTTGTCGAGTGAATTCCCCGCCCGCCTTGGCCGGGATATTGTTGGCGGTCCTATGCCCACCGCCGCCGCCGCCGCTGCTGCTGTTGCTGCTACTGTTGCTGCTGACCAGGGGCTCGACGCGGTCGATGAGGCGGTCGATCTCGCGATTCAGGCTATATTTAATATGCCGGCTGAGGACGAGTAGACTTATGTCATGGGAAGTCCGCCTGGGGCGCCGTATGTGGACCGGGTTTCCTGTTGTTGCCTTCGGTACGATGACAAGGAAGAGGCTGTGTCTGCTTCTTCTTTTTCCCTTTCCCTTTCCTCCTTGTTTCACGTGGACACGATCCTTCTAGCAACCAAAACTACCACTACTCCTCGTACTACTGCCACTACTACTGCAAAGAATGTTCTCGTTATTTGTAATGTTCATGTCACTTCACGGAATTATGGCTACTGAAGAAAGAAAAAAAGAAGAAAAAAAAGCAGAAACGGCCTCTTCATTGGGACTTATTTTCTCTTCCTATTTCCCCTGCCAGTTGTTTGTTCCTTGCTATTGTTTTCAGGAAAAGAGAGAAAGAGAGAAAGAGAAAGAGAGAGAAAGGGGGAACGGAACTGAATCATCGGCCGAATTGAGCAAGATAAAATAGATGCATGACGAGGTAAATAGAGAGATGGAGATCAAGAGGAGCGGAGGACAAAATGGACGTGTATATTCCCGTCGTTGCTTGCAGATAGAGGGACTCTATATGAATGGATAGGAGACTGAAGTATGCGTGATTTCACCCCCCCCCTTTACTATGTACGTTTTGGGGTCTATAGGCTATAGGTATAGAACGTGTAGGTCAGGTCAGGTTAGGTCAGGTTAGGTAACCGACCGACTCAACCCCCCCCCTCCCTCCGGTGTTCCTGGTAGATCGCTCTGATTTCAGGTAGCTTAGGAATAGAAAAATATATATGTATAATCTGCATGTTCCTTTCGTTCCGTGATTAGCTTTGGTTAATGCGGTACCTATCTACCGATGATAAATAAGTTCGACGATAGGTAGATGTAGGTAAGTAGGCATGTTTCACAGTAAGTAGGTATATATGCTGACTGACGGGACTGCTGGGTATTGTCGGTATTCTGGCAATATTTATACTCTACCTATTCAAGTCTTACGGAGATGAGTGGCCCTACGGAACACTGAAATGGATTGGATTGACGATATGATACCTAACCTAATATCTATTAAACCTAGGAGATGAAGACTTTCCGGTGAGTTGGGTATCAATAAGCTCAATTTTTCAAATCATAACTGATCACACCAATAAACCGGACTAGGTTAGGCCTTTTTGTTCAGAAGCTTTTTGTATTTGGGGTAACCGACGAAGTTTTTATTTATCTCGCGAAGTTGCATGCCAGAAACCTAGACCCATGCTTTGCGACCGCCTTGACACCTGGAGTGAAAGCAACTAACCCCGACCGACCTCTCCATATCATCACACCCCCTCCCCCGCACCTCCTAATCTAACTTATGAGGAAGTGATGGCCTTCCGGATCCGGGCACCTCGCTGTCTCGAGCTCAGGTGCTCTGCGTCACGGCTAACCTGGTCGGCCTTCTGAACAACCTCGTCGCTTTCCGTCAGGATAAGCTCGATGTGGCACGGGTTGGACATGTAGGGGTTGATCTGTGCTTCAAGTTAGAAATTCAGGATTCCGGTACTTCAGTGCCCCGCCATATTCGTAGGCTGATAGGGGCGGGAAGGGACAGGAGGGGAGGACTGGTAGTTAGTCACATACACGACCGTGGGCACGGTAGGTTCGTCTTCGCTGCTTGGGGGCCTGGTTGACCTGAATGTGCTTGACGATCAAGTTGGAGGTGTCGAGACCCTTGGCATCAGCGTTGGACTCGGCGTTCTTCAGGAGACCGAGCAGGAACTCGGCGGACTTGACGGGCCATCGAGCGCGGGAGACACCGAACTGCTTGCCTGTGGAGAGAGAGCATCCCGTCAGCTTCTATTTTCCCTGTCACGTATTCTTGCTTTGCGCGCCCCGCGTATTGTACAGGTATTTCCACACTCGTGTCGCCCGGGTGCTCCCGTCTTTCTCAGGGAGCAGAGCAGTCCGTACCTTGGGCGCATCGGCCAGTGCTGCCGGCGTATCGTCGCATGGGGACGGCCTCGGTCTTCTCCTTGACGTTCTCGAGGAACTTGACGGCACGAGTCAACTTCCAGCCGTTGATGGCCTGGGCGGTCTCCCGGGTGTTCTTGAAGGAGACTCGCAGGTAGGCACCGCGGGCGCGGGCCGACTTGGCAGGCTCGATCTCGGTAGCAGCGTATCGGACCTGGAGTGAGAATGGCAACAATTAGCCCCTCGGGTTTTTTTCTTTGGTTTGGGGGTTATCCAGCGGTTCATTTCGCTCAAGTCTCCCCTCGCAGCATTCGCAGCATTTTCGCATGCATGGTCGCAGGAAATCAAGATTGAACATGAACATGAAAATGAAGGTATCACCCGAGGGAAGCAACCGAATTGGGTGGTGGGAATGCGTCACATACCATCTTTGCTGTGTGTTAGTGGTGGTGAGATGGAGTCGAGGTCGTTGGAGGTTGAAGTTTTCGCGAGGTTCGGTTTGGGAAAGTTCGAAAATGTAAAAGTGTGCCCTCGCGTAAGCCCTTGTAGGTACGTAGGTACCTAAGATTAGGTACTACTTACTTTCTTTACTGTCCATCAATGAATGACGGCCCGTCTGCCACCTGGTAGGTTCTAGTGTAGCTAAGTACGAAGGTCGCGGCCAAAAATCTGGAGCGGCGGTACGCATGCACCATTTTGCCAAGCTTGTCAAGCTTCCAATACAGCTGTTGCGCAGCTGTCGCGCAGCTGTAAATAGCTTATCACTATAAAATTTAGTGGTTATAGTGAATAATTAACGCTATTGCTTAGTTTAGTTTAGTGTATTTAGTTTACAAGTATAGTATTAAAATAGAAGTATTGTTTAATTAGATTTTATGCAGCTGCGTGACAGCTGGATTAAAGCCCTGGCAAGCTTGGCAAAAAAGAGCATGCGTACTACCCGCTCCAGATTTTTGGCCGCGACCTTCGTATGTTCTAGTGGGACCTAAAACTTTTTCTTTTCTTTCTTTTTTCTTTTCTTTTTCTTTACATCGGAGAATTCCCGGACGAACCTACCTAACCATCATCCCTAGGTACTTAATTAACGCTTGGACCACATCTAGCGGACACTCCTATCCCTATGAGGTAGGTATGTAGGTAGGTAGGTTAGATAAGTACTTATCCTAGGTATGTACTTAGTAGGTTATCGATAAGCTAGCTCTCGCAAATTTTCTTATTTATCAGAAAAAAGCTCCCAAAAGTTTCCTTCACCCAAAGCTCCATCACCTGCAAAATTTCTCCTCTCCTCCCAATTGCCCCGCCACTTCGCCAGCGCAACACACAATTGCCGCTCTAATAACCACCAGTCTCGAAGCATAACGATCGGCAAGATGGGTTTTGCCCCTAGAGGTAGAGGTGGCGCCAGAGGAGGACGCGGCGGCTTTGGCGATCGCGGTGGAAGAGGTGGTGGCCGTGGAGGCTTTGGAGATCGCGGCGGGAGAGGTGGTGGCCGAGGAGGTCCACGAGGCGGTGGTCGCGGTGGCCCTGCGAGAGGCCGTGGTGGTCCATCGAGAGGGGGTCGCGGAGGTGCCGCGCGAGGTGGTCGTGGTGGTGTTGCGAAGGTCGTCGTCGAACCCCACCGACACCCTGGCTGGTTCGTCTCGAGAGGAAAAGGTACCGTCGCGCCAGTTGTGCGCATTCAGCCGTGCCACTCGGGCCTGACTAGCTAACCGTCTGTTCTGTAGAGGACCACCTGCTCACAAAGTCCATCGCTCCGGGAATTGACGTGTAAGTCTGGCCTTCTCGCCGTCTGAGGCGCGCTAGCAACATGAGCTGATCCGGCGCTTTCTTCAGGTACGGAGAGAAGAGGATATCTGTTGACTCTACCACCACCGACGAGAACGGTGCTCCTGTCACCACCAAAGTTGAATACCGTATTGTCAACCCCTTCCGCAGCAAAATCGCTGCTGGTATTATGGTCAGTGCCCGGATCTAAAGTAGTCTGTCTACTACTAGATCAAGTTCTACCAGTTTCCATTGTACCATTGTTACTAACATGATTCGAACAGTACGTTTTGCCACGAGCCCCTTTAGCCCCTGCTCCGTCCTTGCTGCGTCCTTGCTCCATGTTCTAGCAAAGACAGCAGCCTTGAGGCCTAGGAACTAACGTGTAGTAGTGGAGGCTTGGACAACATCTACATGAAGCCTGGTGCCAAGGTTTTGTATCTTGGAGCTGCCTCGGGAACATCAGTGTAAGTGCCTCCAGCACCCTTGAGTGCGTGTGGTTGGCACTGTGTGCTAATGGAGAAATAGCTCCCATGTTTCCGACTGCGTTGGCCCAACTGGCAATGTTTATGCTGTCGAATTCAGTCACCGCAGTGGCCGTGATCTAGTCAACGTATGACACTATTTCTGCTGCCCTCTCCCCTGGACGGAACCGTGGCTAACTCCAACGACTGAAGTGCGCGACCAACCGAACGAACATCGTACCGATCGTCGAGGATGCCCGGCATCCTCTGAAATACCGAATGCTCGTCCCCATGGTGGACGTTATCTTCGCCGATGTTGCGCAGCCCGACCAATCGCGAATTGTCGCCCTCAATGCTCATTTGTTCCTCAAGGCTGGCGGAGGTGTGGTCATTTCGATAAAGGCAAACTGTATCGACAGCACAGCTGCCCCGGAAACTGTCTTCGCCCAGGAAGTACAACGGCTCAGATCAGAGGGCATTAAGCCGAAGGAGCAGATAACCCTCGGTACGTCTTCATCTCGTCACTTTTTCCCGTCTTGGCGCAACAACTGACCAAAGCTTGCAGAGCCTTACGAACGTGACCACTGCATTGTCGTTGGTGAGTACCAGGGATCGAAGTAAAGCACAGTTCGGAATGTGCTGCGTTATCGTCTCTAATGTGTGATTATCAAATCTCACATGGTTCATTGGATGGAGTTTCCATCAGGCAACGGCGACTGGGCGTTATGGGCTGGTTTACTGCTAATTTACCTGTGCATATATCTCTCCGTTTGGGAACAAATCGTAAGGTAGTGTCTGATACCAAACAGGCAATTTTTATTTAAACCCCAATGGATCATGATTCTTATGGTGCTGTAAAGTTTTGAGCATCGCCTGCCTCCCTCTAGTTTCTTGTACTCACATACAGTGCCTTGCCATCTTTCTATCTCCCTCTATTGGACCTCCCAATGACCATAACTAGACTTCGTTCGACAAATACCTTTAAAAATCGTCGACGTTGCAAAAGGTCAATATCTTGGAAAATGTCACCCTAATCATCACAAGAAGATAGCATGAACCTACTACAAGATGAAAAGTGATCGTGACCCTAGTGAGTGATAGGTGAAGACGTGCCTCTCCTCTTGCTTCCAGCCGCGACTCAAGTCTCCAGCCTTCACACAGAGATGACGTTTCCTTCATATCTCTCTTCTTTCCCTACATGCCAGGAGTCTCCGGGGGTGTCAGTATTTGCGCAGTCGGCTGTTGAAAAGGAGATTGTGATGGTTGCCACATGCCTGTATTCTTGACGTCGCCGCCATAATGCCTACCGCTGCCGCCACCTCCCCCCGGTGCCACGCCTGCCCCGAGCCCGCCTCCGCTATGCAATGCGTTAATGGGACGCCACGGCATGGGGAACGTCGTGGTTCTCGAAGCGTCGTAGCTGCCACCCCAGGAGGCCGCGGCACCTGGTCCTGCACCCATGTGGCTACTACCGCGTATTCCTGGTTCAACCGCCGCCGTCGTCGTTGTTGTTCCCAGGACCGTGGTAGCTCCTAGACCACCTCGTGGTAATGGCGGTGGTGGTGGTGATGATGACGACGACGATGGTGGACCACGGCCGATGCCAACTCCGCCTCCACCTCCAACCCCCATAGGCTCCTCGCCGAACCCGTGTCGTTTCTCCTGTTGCTGTTGCTGATACTGATACTGCTGTTGCTCTCCTACCCCTTTATCACTACCAGCACTTACACCCGACCCCGAAAACCCACTCCCACTGCCCACTACTGCTTCTCCTCCTCTTCCACCGCCGCCGCTATCACAACTACCGCTGTCATGTCCGTGTCCGTGTCCGTGACCGCGATGATCCAGGATCAGCACCCGTATGACCGGCTCGGGCTGCCAGTCCATCTCGTCGGCGGCCCCGAACCCGACGCCCACCTCGTCGCCCCAGCGCGCGAGGCGCCGCAGCGACCGCCGCACCTGCGCCTCGGCCCAGTCGCGGAAGCCCAGGTTCGCGCGCCGCACGTCGCGGCACTCGGTGCAGAAGCGTGGCGTTGTTGTTGTCGTTGGAGTTGTTGGGGTTTGAGTCCGAGTTTGAGTTGCCCATTTCCCCCCTCCTCCTCCTGCTGGCGTGAAGGGCAAGGGGTGGTGGTGAGGGTGAGGATGTGGGTGAGGTCGTGATCTGTTGTGTTGGTTCCGTCTTGGGAAGGGGGGCGTGGTGAGGAAGGGGTTGGGGATGTTGGTGTTGGTGTTGTCGAGACCACCTTCGTCGGATGAGGGGGAAGAGGGGAAGGAAGAGGGGCCAGCAGCCAGTGCGGAGGCTCGGCCGAGGAGATTTCTGGCTGGCGAGAGGGGGGGCGTATCGATCGAGGAGGATGTGTCGCTGCCCGTGGAGCTGGAGAAGGAACCGCGGGGACGGCGCTGGCGGTGGTGATGGCGATGGGTGCGGTGCTGGTGTTGGTGTTGGTGGTGGCCCCAATTGTTATTCTTGTTCCGCCGATTTGGGTTCTGCCCCCGGTTGTTGGCGCGCTGCCTGTGCTGGTGTTGATTCTGGTTCTGGTGTTGGTGTTGGTATTGGTGTTGGTGAGCCGGGCCATGTGCCCACTGCACGTTCGGGCCCGGCGCCGGGTGTGGCTTCTCGTGGCCGCTGCCCCGGAACGGTTTACGGTTCCGCGGGCCGCCGTGCTGGTTATTGGGAGCGGACCGCCTGGCCTGGGCGGGAAGGGTGTCCACGCCATGCATGGGGTAGTCGTCATCGCGGTCGAGGTTCCGGGGGGGATACCCGAGGCCGGAGCCGTTGTTTTTATCATTGTTGTTGAGCCTGCCTCTGCGGTTTCCCTTCCTGCCTCTTCCCATGGCAGGCAGGAAACTTGGCCCCTTAAGCGGGCCTCAAGGTTCGATGTCCCTTGGTGAAGGAACTGCGTGATTCTTGGATATCTGGGCTTGTTCTCTGTTCAAAATAGAGGTCTATGGATGCTTTTTTTTTACGAGGCAAATGGATTCTAGGAGGGAGAAGAAGACACGGCCTCCAAGATATATAAATGCCCCAGGACCAAGGAGGACTAGACCTCTGAAGGGGGCATGGATTTCTTTTTGTCTGGGTACTTTCTCCATCATGAATATTCGGGGAGGTCAGAATAGAAGTTGTAGTTCTGAAAGAGGTTTCTGACTCAGGTATCTTAGACGTATGATGACACACTATGAGACCTGGGAAATAGGTTCTCTTAAAAGGAACAAAGACGAAGAAGCTTTCGAAGTATAACCAGACAAGTTATCTTATAGGTGCCTGTAGCATCTTCTCTTCCTGGCTGAACATCACTGGTTGGAAAGGTAAGGGAATGGAATTTTTCTAGAAGAGAGCACCTGGTGTCTATCTTATTGTATATTTAGAACAAAGGAGGTATCAGCAGTCTCAAGGCCTCGCTGGGATACATACAGAACCTTCATTGCTGTAGCTAAGCTACACACTCCTGGGTTATGAAAGACAGAGACTGTCTTATACGAAGACATGAAGAACGGTTAAGTAAAGTGGGCATTGATTCATCCATGATGGGGCCCAAATGTGCCTATTCACACCATGGCAAGCCTCGCTCTAAGAGATTTGCCTTATATCTAGCATGTAGATTAAAGAACCCTCTGTCGTCTTAAAGAGTGTGCTAAGAAGTTGATAGGGATGCCTTTTCACATGGAATAGAAGATTTTTGGTTACCAATCCATTCAACACCCGCTTATTTGTTCTCATGATTTAGGTACCTAACCTAGCATATTATTGACTAGGTAGGTAAATACCTACTCATGCTCATGCTCTTTTCTGCAAGCCACTTATGCCCCAGACTAGTAACTAGGTAGGATATACTCCCTATATATGCAAAGGCAATATCGGATGACCTAAGCCAACCAACTGCATATACACTACCTAGGCATGTATGCTCGAGGTACTATTAACGGCTACTTGGTTCCAGTTCTCCCCAGCTTCTAAGCTATTGGAGATCAGTCTAGGCTATAATTATGGATAGCAGGACTCGGTGAAATCTGATGAGGCCTAGCTCTACTATAGTATAGTAATCTCTCTTTCTTTCAAAAGTTCTTAGTGGGATGAAGGTTCACATATGAAACTTTGATATCTAGCTTAACCAAGACTATGTACCTATTGTGATTCCCTTTTCTAATATAGCTCTCGATATGTAGTCATAGAAATATAGACCCCCATGTTTCTCTTATAAAAGGAGAGAGGAGAGGGGGAGAAAGGGGGCCAAGCATTACAGCTACTGGGCACCTAGATAGACTATGCACAATACCTATATTGGTGCGCTTTGACGTGATGATACTTGATAGTTCGAGTAGTGCGACAGTGGAAGCCATCCCCGGATTCAACCTTGAGTAGCGCATCGTTGAACCGGGAATAGGATGACACTACTAGATTAGTGTATGGATTCATCTTTGAGATACCTAGCAACGCTCATTGCTAGGACGTTCAAGCTTTGGAGATGCTCGTATACGATTGGCTTCGCGAGAAACTGCTTTGCTTGAAGTGTCAGAAAATGCGCTCAGATCACTTACTTGACCTGCCCACCCTCGCTAGGCTGCGGGCCTTGTGTCCAACATCGGTATCTTCCAACTCCCCGGGTCTGCGATTTGGGCTAGGTAAATAGTGATGGTAAATGCGCTTTGGTCTTCCAAGTCTTCGTGAAGCACCCGTTCTCTTCGCCGCCAACAAAGACCATCGAACTACAACGAGATACCAACGCCGATAACCTTGGAGGGTATAGTATTGGATGGGCTCTAGCGGCACGCAACGGATCATGGATGAAACCGTCAGTTACGCGACGCCCAGGGCTATCGGCAGCCTGCTCTGGGAGGTTCGATGTTTTCATTCATGGATGGTGATCCATTGAATATGAAACTCCGGGGAAGATCTTCAGATGATAAGCACTTATACCTAAGTACTGTACACTCAACCGATCTTCTCCATCTGACTGACGATGGCTCTCTACCTAGGTACCTGACCTTACCTACCTAGTTAATGTCAGTTGCAGATTTCAACTCCTGACAAACAACATTCGCGTGACTCTGCACTGTACCTTGCCGTAGCACGTTCTTGTTTCGCCTGTCCGATGCCAATTGAAACTTGAGCTGGCGTGCTTCCTAGCGACGAAGCACAGATGTTTCTATTCAGCCTTTTGCGCCGTACCTACCACCTAGGTAGTGTAAGTCGGCTTGTTGATTTCCTAGTACAGCATATCTGAAAGGTGTCGCGTGTACAGCAGGATTCGTCCCCTGGTAGCCGGAAACGAGGAGCAATTGTAGCGTTGCATCGTGTTCTGTATGTACAATACATACAATTCAACAGCAGCCTCACGGCCCGGCACAGTCGGATCGGATAGCGTGGATTGCTTGTGTTTGTACGTGGCGCAGGTTATTTCACCGAGACAATGCCCCTTATACAGCTTGGTATTTACTTAGCTGAGGGGTGAAGGGTGTGGGTGAGAAGCAGGGCATGATGACGACGACGACGATGATGCTTGGAGATATGATAACTCTATACACATGAGATGCTACTCGACGAGGAGGACTGCCTGCCGGTGAATACAGATGTGCATAGAGGTAGCTACACTGGAAGAATGGGGGAGGGGGATAGGATGGTCGTCTTGTTTCACCTGTCAAATTTCGGCCCCTGGTAAAAAAGAGCTGCTAGAGACGCAACCAAAGCAATAATTACCTAGTTAAGGAGACGCACAGACACGCACCAAAGTACCTTCAGTAAGAGCATGTCCGAGGGGGAGAAGTGGGATATTAGTAATGGGCTTGAATCTCACTTCTCGTTACTTAGTAGCTTGAGATATCTTGACCTAACCTTAGTTATTAGCTAGGTTAGCAGACTCTCCTAGTCAGGAACTCGTAATTAGTACAATTGACCGACTAGGTAGACCGTAGATCAAGCATCTGGACAGGGCCTTTTGAGTCTTTGCTCGCCGCTAGGCCAGGAGTGCCACCTTCGATGATGCTCTCAAGGATCTCCTTGCAAGGTCGTTCTTATACACGTGTGGTGGTTCTTCTGGGGACACCAGCAACCTGCAACTTTGAGGCCAAGTAAATTATGACGCAGGAACACGCCTGTATGCGTGCGAGTTGGTGGAGTTCACGACCTAACTACTTACGACTAGGAGTCGCAAGGTTCGCTAGCTAGAGTATAAGACAGGTGATGTAGCTTGAGTGATGGAGGTAAGCTGATTTCAGAAATCCCACTGCTGACTCGCGAATCTGTGATAAGACGAACTTGTCGAACGATGGTCAAACATCATCACTGGATGGAGATGGGGGCACGAGCTTACTTTACGTTGACATTGATATTGATGAAGATAGACTAGGTAGGTGGTTTAGTTAAGGTGTATGTATGTGCTTCACTTACTTGAATCAATGAGAATGAGAATGAGAGTGAGAATAAACAGCAACAACAGCAACCATCAGCTGACTTTGAGTTGTCTATCGTTTCCGTTTGTCTTCTCATCCGTCTTGTTCCCCACCGTCGGGGGGTTAAGTGCATTGCCCTCAACATCTCCCGCTTTTAGGTGTCACTATGCATGTACGGCGTACACTAATAACAGGAACTCCATGTGTCTGGTACTATGCCAAGAATCTACCCCAAGCTGCCCAAGATACTCACTCAGGGTCAAGGTCAGCAGCCGGCTGGGGACCCTTGCTTAGCTTCTATCTACCTACCTAGACGTCTCTACGACTGAGGTCGTTAACCATTATCGAACCCTTCGCCGGTTGGGCAATCCCCTCAGGGCCTAGGTAGGTAAGTACCTACCTAGCTTAGGAGTCTAGAAACGAGTTCCCCTGCTTCCAATGGCATTGCTCACTGTTACCGTGCTCTTCCGTATGGTCGTTACATGCCGCTCTGAACACTCCGATTCGCTGCCTTCAACGCCTATCTCAGTGATCATAGCACATACAGCTAACCTAGACCTATCAATTTACCTACATGCTATCCCCATCATGTGCTACATAGGTAGGTAGTATCTCTTGCCTCCCCATGATTCAAGAATGCGGTTGTATCCCCAGATCCTCGGTAGACACTGTTCCCCTGGTACCTATATCTCCTGCATGCCTCCTCCCAACGAGAACAGGTAGGGTATATATTACCTGCAGCCAAACAATTCTAGTCTTATAATACGCCTCCCGCCTCCTTTTCTCCTTCTTTCCCCCTTCCGGACTTATTACTCACATATGCCTAGCGCAGTACTTAGCCATGGGCATGTAGAACTCAGTTGTGATCATCAAAATACTGTGGTCCCCTCCGAACTATCTGACCGTTGTGATCGACGCCTACAAAATTTCGCATATACTAACCCATACCACACACAATCGCAAAGACACGAGAGTACACACTATGCTGAGTTCTGTCCCTTGCCAATAGTCTAGTGATTCGTTCGCTCTCGATTCTGCCAATGCTACTTGTCCGGGCGGTCTCTCAACAACGACTTCATCTTCCCTTTCGAGAACTATAACGGCACACGCCCGAACAGTGCCTGAGGCTTACTGCCTCTAAAAGCCAATTCAAGATGGTGGCTGAGCTCACACCCGAGTTGCTCAATGATATCAGTATCATTGAACGGGTTGGCTCGGTTCTTTCTATCATAGGCGGTGTTTTCATCATCGTCACCTTCTCCGTTTCCTCTGCATTTCACAAGCCCATTAATCGCTTGGTGTTTTATGCTTCCTTCGGCAACATGATGTCCAATGTTGGGTCGCTTATGTCAAGAGAATATGTCGACCAAATCAACTCCTTTGGCTGCCAGTTCCAGGGGTTTTTGATCCAGATGTGAGCCTACTCTACCTCGTACTATAACCGCCAAGCACTCTACCTAATACTCCGTTATAGGTTTTTGCCGGCCGATGCTTTGTGGACCTTGGCTATGGCTTTCAACGTCTATCTAACATTTTACTACAAGTTTGATGCCAACAGACTCCGTAAGATGGAAATCTGGTACATGTTATTGTGCTATGGAGTGCCGCTTGTTCCTGCACTTACCTACGTATTCGTGTATACCAAGGAGTCAGGGAGAATGTATGGTGATGCTGTCTTGTGGTGTTGGGTCAGTTCTGGGTGGGATATATTCCGTATCGCAACCTTCTACGGCCCTGTGTGGTAAGGACGACCTCTGCCCATCTCCATACTATTATTTCCATTACTTACCTACCCATCTACAATAGGATGGTCATACTCCTTACCTTCTTCATCTACCTCCGCGCAGGCCGAGATATCTACCGGAAGCGCAAGCAACTACATAACTTCGGCAGCAGCGGCACTCATGATGCAGATCTCTGGATGTTCGAGGACCCTTTGGCAGTGAAAACGACGGAAGTTAGTGTTACCAGCGAGACCATCGGGCAAGGCCAACAAGGAATCGACCTCGCCCCATTAGGACGCAGTGATTCTACATCTTGCGGTGAACCTGGTCAGAACGCGGCTTACTCGGTGACAATATCATCTAGCAAGAAAGGTGATCGACGGTCCCAGGGGCCTCCTCCTCCTACAGCTATCAGGGACGCACAACCATCAACATCGGTCCGCTCTCGACCCAAAACGAAGAAACGGGCTAATTATGAAGCCAACAACGCGGCCTGGTCATATACGAAATGCGCTCTCTTGTTTTTCACGGCCCTCCTTGTTACATGGGTCCCTTCTTCGGCCAACCGAGTCTACAGTGTAATCCATGTCAACGACACATCTGTGCCTCTGGAGATACTTAGTGCTGTCGTGCTACCGCTTCAAGGATTTTGGAACGCGATTATTTACATAGTCACATCGGTATATGCCCTTATGGTTCTTTCTACAGGTTATATATATGTATATACACCCTCAGTCGCTAATACATTTCTATAGTGGTCAGCGGTCAAGTTATTTTTCACAGATCTCGGTCGCCATACACGCCAGCGCCCTATCTCAACAAATTACCCGAGCGACATCAATGACAAGCGCAACTTCGCCTTCAAACTCTCTAGTCGAAATAATCACGCGAATTACGAGAGCGAGAGCATGACTGAACTCGCTATTACTACTGAAAGGCCGAGTTCTAACGAAGAAACGAAACACTAGAAATTATAACGCGGGTAGAAAATTTTCTACCATTCTTCTTTTACGATGTGTATTATATTCATTTCCTGAAATATACCGAGATTTATCAAAAAAAAAAAAAATCTAGCGACAAGATCTCTATACCGGTGGTTAGGTTTCATGATTACTATGGCCAATAAAGGCGTTTTCGAGATAGGAGAAGGGGGACTGTACTAGCAAGGGCGGTCCCTAACTTTTTGTTGAGCGGATATACCCTGGGGTGTTTGACTATGTCCTAAGTGACAATGAGGGTTGGATGGTTTATCTACGATGGGAGAAGGAGAAATGAAGGAACTCAAGGTACTGGTCCTAAGAAACGATTCGATTGCACGACGCGAGGTTCTCGTCGAGATGATATAATGCCCGGCGTTGAACTTCAGGTCAGGATAGGGGGGGCCACAAGAGGCGGCAAAGGAATAAACCGTTCTAGCAGATCAATATGTGTACAACCAATCAAACTTATGCACTCCCGTCAGACCAGTTTCTCGCAATAGTCTCTTTTACGGAGGTTGTTCTCTAATTGAACCTGCCATCTGCTCGAACCAGTATGTCATCCAGGGTCTTTTCTTTTTTTCTTCTTCCACGGCAGCTGAGACATTAATGGAACCTATTGCTTCTTGGCTCGAATGATTCCAGAATCGCGGGTGTGCGCACGCACATATAACTACCTACTTCATAGCTATAAAGCAAAATGCCCAAGAACAGAAATCAAGGAAAATAGGGTGTTAGCCAAGGAGTGACACAATCATCACGGCATACTACCGCTATGCAACCTAACTCCCCCTCCTCCTCCCCTCTCCATGAAACACCAGCTCGGTACAGGAAAGGTACCCCGGAAGGAAATACCGGATAAGCAAAAAAAGAAAAAAAAAGATATTAATGAAGAGTAGTACCGGAGTAAGGGCTTCTTTGCTTTTCTTTTCTTCGCGACGGAGATGATGATGATGACGACAACTGAGGAAACACGACTACGCATGCGCAGAAGCACGTAGACGCATACGTTTTTATCTTCTGGCTTGTTAGTCGGCCAATCTAGTCCGGTCTAGACATTGATGCTACGGAACTACATTGGCATGATGACAGACGCCGGGTTAATAAATGTAAGGTAAGGTACGCGGCGCCTCTCTCCCCCTCTCTCTTTCTCTTTTTTTCGGTCTCCTTACTTTTTCCTGCTCTCTCGCAGGTATTGCCTCTATTGGGTTTTTTTAATATGCGCTGTAACTTACGACCCCTCATCCCCCCCCTCTCTCCTCACCCCGGAGAAATTGGTATAGGCCGACGGAAAGGTCTTTTCCTTTCTTTCTGTGGCATTGATGTCCACGATCGATCTAACCTCTATTCATTGTAACATCTCCCCTGAGTCATCTATGTTCTCCGGGGCAACCTCTCACACCCCTCTTCCCCTATTGTGTATTCTGATAAGATTTCCCACCCAGTCCATTATTGTTCGCGGGACTATACCTACCTACCTAATCGATCCACTGCATAACCCCCCCCCTTTTTTTTTCTTTTTTTCTTCAAATACACAACGTCAGAGTCAATGAGAGGTCTTCGCATGGCAAGGGGGGGTTTACGTACGTTGATGCTGTAACTGCGCGATCTAGGTTAGATCCCATCTAACTACATGCTATAAGTCAAAGGTATGTGATGAGTGAAAGGGGAGAAAGAACATAAAACATACACATACTACCTACGTGTCAATACACACCTCACGCATATCAATGCGCTGTAGAAGACGAAAAAAAAAGAGGCATTCGATGTTGGCGGAAAGCGTACTAAAGTTGCTAGTCTCATTCGATACATCTACCTACCTTGAGAGGTACCTGCATGAGGCTGGCCGGGTGTTCTATCGATGCACCTAGACCCAGGCTTGAGCTATTGACCTTGTTAGTCGTAATAGTAGCGATGATGCCTTATTCTAATTGCAGAATTACCTACCTACCTACCTACCTACCTACCTACCTAACTCTCTAGGCACAATTCTAATAGTACCTAAAAGACTAACTACTCTGGTAGTCGAAAGCCCTCGGTTAGGTAGGTATCAATGTAGTTAACATATATACATCTTTTTTTTTATCGTATTAATTGATGTATCGCAAATGAATGCCAACCTAAGACTAGAGTTTATAGCCAGTACTTGTGTCATGTTCTATTGTGAAAAAGTGTACCTGTGCCATTCTATCAATATAATGAGATACAAATTTTCATCTCCACCACTCTCTGTTTCCTCATACTAACGGATATTTTCCCCTGTGACATGACTCGTGAAGATGGACGGGTTTTTTTTTTGCGAATATATAAATAAATTATCTTTCGTGACGTCTGTGTAGCTAAAACTCGTGAAATCTAGCAACTATGTACCAGACATGCCTGACCTATCTAGGTTTCATACTTACATCATGCTAACTATTCTACAGATTATGATAACATCAATATATATATATATGACATAGATATACCAGACTTTACCTACCTACTACTTATTGACACCTCTTACGTATACTCCGTATGCAATATCTAATAAACCCGTAGCTTCAATGGAAACCCACTTGGCGTATTTGCCGGGGACCATTTCCCCAGGGACCCCATCTATCCAGGAGACCGGGCGTACTGGGGTACCGGGGTTGGACCTCACTTTCGGTTCCTTCAATGGCCTCCTCCCCCCGCTGCTCATTTCATTACCTAGTCAAGTAGGTAGGTCTAGATTCATGTGCCTAGGTTGGTTTAGTGTACTTTGGGGGGATCATTAACACAATACCTAGTACCTAGGTGCTTACAATAACCGTATTGATACTACTCCTACCTACCTAGGTATTTGATGTACTATGTAGTTACCACATTAGTTATACCAGACAGAAAATTAATACCTATAAGGCTGACCGATGGAGAGTCTTCGTTGTGTGGATTCTCTGTGCCTGCTTCTTCGTATTTGATCAATTTTTCTAGCGGTGGGGGGTTTTTTTCTTTTCTTTTTTGCCTTAACCTATACTGAGGTTAGAGGTATTTATTGAGGCGTAGGGAGCATGTGCCTATATAACGACCTATACCTATCCAGAGGTATGGTACCTTTGATAGTGTAAGTGTAAGTTATAGTCTACCTAGTTTAGATGTCCGCTGTGTTAGCCAAGCTCGAACCACCAGCGAGCTCGGATACCTAGGTCTGCTGTCAAGAGATCGGCGGTATCCGAGACCCTCTTAAACTGCATTGCCTACCTACCTATGTGATATACTAAGTAACTAAGCTTTTTTTATTTTATTTCAATGCCAGAGATCCTCACGCCACTACCGTCGTTAGATGTCCCGTGGCTCTCTGAGTGGATAGGGCCATTGCCGGCTTGGCTGTGAATGGGATTTAAAGACGTTTGGGTTAAGAGAACAAGGACTAAGGACTACCTAGCTATTCTCTCTTCTGCAGTGTATAACGTGTAGGCTGAACTTATATCCCCCCCCCCCCCCCCCCCCCCAGAGTGCCATAGTAGCGTAAGATATGCAAATCAGTCCCGAGTGAAGAAAATCAGAAGGGGGAAAATAGTAAAAGTTGTCCGATATTGAATTAGTCAAACACTGGAAGGTCTGATTGATGGTATAACGAATGATCTGGGCGAACCACGCCGCTGGATCGCGAAATAAGAGATAGATAGATAGGTACCTAAGCACGTCAACGAAACTCCCCCACGGCTTCTTCAATCGCGGTATAACCCGTGATTAAAAGGGTTTCGAGTAGAGGGCACTAACCTAGCGGACATGAGCTTCTTTCCGTGGCCCGAATGTTTGGTACATCTTGTGTAAGTCGGGGGCCGTGTGCAGGTTCTTCCCCTTCCCCTCCCCCCTTTTCACAGCGACTTTCATATGCAGATGCCACTCATCGCCGAATTGGGATATGGTGTAGATGCCCAAGTATTACCTACCTACTTACCCACTAACTACATACGCCGTGCGCTCGTCACGCTCGTATGTAACTTTGCTGCGAGCGTGTGTAATGCCTCTAACCTAGAGTTAAGTTACCTCAATATGCGCAATGCTACCCGGGGACCAGCGGGGTGGGAGGGATACTGGCGAGAAGGATCATTAAGGAGTGAAAACTCGGACCATGGGGAGGGGAGCGATAGGTAACATTCGCTGTTGAACGTCTGAAAAAGAGACTAATCTACCTTGCTATGTCTTTTGAGAGTATTCAAAGCACCACCCCCCCCTTATAAAAAAGTCATCAAAACTTGCGCAGTCACAACGACGGCTATCATCATCCCCTACCTACCTAGGAGCCCCATATCAAACTCTTCTTCATCCAACAGCCGTTCAGGATTAGCCAACCCATTGAAGGGAAGGGAAGGGGGGGTGGCATTGGATCAACTTCTCCCCCTTGGCGGCTTACATTACCCAGATTCATACTGTTGTACAGTTTCGGGGGGTAAGTAGCTTGCAGAGAAACCAGGTACCTAGATCCCCGAGTATCGAACCGAACCTTTCCAATGCTTCCTGTATTTTCCCCACTAACCTAAGGATTACAGCAACACCATGCGTGCCATCACTTCCAAGCCCGTCCCATTTCCAAAAAAAAAAAAAAAAAAAAGCCGGGAGTGTATATCTGACAGATATAAACAGTCCCGGCTAAAGTGCTCCGTAGTAGGCCGAGTCGTTTTACTCTACATTGGGTTCTGAGTTTGTGTAGATAGGTATCTAAGGCGAGGAGGAGGGAGGGAGGGTATGACGAAAACTCGGATTATATGCATCTTAGCGGGCTTGCGGACCACCGCTCTGCAAGGTACCCGTGTCAACATTAACAACAATCGTCTCTCTCGGGCTCAATGGCTCTAATCATGAATGCTAGGCTCGGCGGAGATATTGCTTAGCTTGCTTGATGCCGTCAAGCTTTTTTTTTTCGCCGGTAGAGTCGTATTACTAGGTACATACCTACTATGAATGGTAAGGGCCGGCAAGTGTCCCGCGCGGTCATCATAATCATCATCATCAATCGGTGTGCTTGGACGTGCGTCGACACAGCGCCACAGGTCCCGTTGGTCCTGGTAAAAAGTCTCTCTTCCTTCTTGGATAGGCAGTTGGGGAGGGACAGGGGGGTTTGATCGGTAGGCTTGTCTGTAATCCAGTCAACGGCTCCAACTACATAGGTGTGTCGTTGCTGGGATCTGTGAAGTCCGGAGACGTGGTTGGCCCGCTGTCACGCCGACCGACAAGCGAGCGGGCAGGCCTTGCTAACTTGTCTGATTTTCAGATGTCGTATGCAATGAGTCTTAATGGAGACAGAAGTGTCGCAGTCAGTGAGTGTATGTAAGTAAGCATGGCGAATACTAAGATAACGGCATCGACAAAACTATCTCTTGTTCAATTAATCCGAACCATTTCCCCCTCCCCCTTTTTTCCCCACCTATACTTGTATCTACTAGCATATCGTTCATCGATCAACGCTTGTGTGCCTACTAGTAACACCATCGCGGCTGAGGAAAATAGCCCCCCGTTCCGGAGTAGTTGACTGGCTTGGCTCCTCTCGAGAAATGGTGTCCGATAGGGTGGATGGATTCGAGATTCGTTCGAGAAAAAGAGGCCGGGGGCAGGCAGGTATGTACCTACCTAGTATTGCATATATGCCTAGTGGCGGCAGCTCGAGTTCGGGATCCTTCCAGTGAGGGTATAGATCAGCATATCCGAGATTGGGATCGAAAAAATGGCTGGAACAAATTTTGCGAAATACAACCTGAGTTTGATAGCCGGTGACAACAGAAGCTCTTTGCGAAGTTGATGTGGCAAAGTATCAAGGAGGCCTTTCGTGTGATTCAAAGACTAGCTTGAACCCTTGAAAAAGTAGGGGGTGGTTAAGCTTCGTCAGCTCTCCTGCTACAAAAGGGTTGTATATATATAGGTCACATGAACATGGGGTGAGGGGTGTTGGTTGTTGGTTGAATCTCCGATTGTCGATCCCCTCGATGCCCAGTGAAGTTCCTCTGGATTCGTAAACGAAAGTACTGTTTATCTATGGTAATTCACTATCACCGGGGGAAAAGAGGTATACGACTACGGCAATTTGTTGATAACAGATTATCATTATTATATATTACCTAGGTACCTACCTACCTACCTATGTTTATACTATTATTATTAAAGAGCTAATCCAACCCCTTATTGATACAATACAAAGCTCCCTAGAACTAGCCCTCCTAAATTTCTAACGTACATCTTATAGGTCCGGAACTTGAATCTCGAGCCGCCGTAGAGCTCACCCACGCACAACATTGGTGTGGCTTGTGATCAGTTCTGGATCACCTGCAGGAGATGCATATACCTACCTACCTACATGCAAACTGGTCTTCTCCTCGGATCATTAAATACTACTAGTAATATTCCCGATTATCCACATATGTTCCATCGAGTAGGTAACTTGGGCTGTTTCGTCTAACCTTCAATCCAAACAGACGAACTGACCCTCCTGCTAGCAACGCATCAATCAGGGCTTGGGTATATTTTCAGGTCTGAATCTAGATATGATAGTAATACCGCTCGTGCTTCTGACCGTACGTGGCGTGCTAGACGTTCCTGAGTTTCCTTGTCACCTGCATATATGAAACATGAAATAACGTGTTTGGTGCAAGCCACCATCAAACGTCATTGTTGAGTTTCCCTCATACCCTCATACCCTCATACCTTCATAGTCACGGTATCTACACCCGATTAGATGCATACAACGTGGAGTGAAGTTTTACTATATCACCAGCCAGGGAACTGTGTAAATATGTGGGATTGGCTTTTTAGACATGGCTAACCCAGGGGTTTATGGTATCCGTCACATTTGCAAAAAGGGGGGGATATGTTTTCTTAGCCCTAGAGATTGCTGATTCGACATTCACGCAACTTACATTTAACCCTAAGCACCATCAGGACTTCGACAGCCCAAAGAAGCAGTTTGCGATGACGAACTTGCTATACGGGGTATGATGTCTTAAACCTTGCTAATCCCTCTGATATCTGATATCAGTTACCTCCTCCTCTTGTACTGAGTAATTCACACTAGTTATCAACGTAGGCACATGCGAGGCAATAGCTTGAACCTAACAGTTAACTAAACGTCGTTATTTTAGACATCAGTTTATTCTATCGAAATCATCATTGTAAGCCCAGTCTCGCCTAGTCTACGCATCAAGCACCTCCTGTCAGAACCACCGAGGCCCCTGCTAACGAAGGCTTGCACCTTTTAAGCAAATGAAAAATAGATCTGACTGCTGGAGTAGTAAATATCTGTGTGCTGCAATGGGGTATAAAGCGGAATGTCAGTCAAGGTAAAGCGCGTCCACGGACGCCAGAGAGAGAACTAGCTAGGATATGAGCTCTGTGCCGTGTCTGGTGGATTAGGCTGTGTTGGCGATAACCATATCCACGTAGGGTATTCATCCTATGAAAATTTCCCACAATGAAATCCCTAGTCCTCAACGGTCCTCCTTTACAGCCACAATATGTGAGTAATTCCAGTATGTCTCTAGTTCAATGCACTCTTGTACAATATCTTCTTCGTCCCACCACCATCGCTCTGCATGGACAAAAGAACCCCAAATCTCTTGCCATAGCATTCTTGTAGCAAAGCATCGAACCTCGGCTTTTAAGTCTGATTGTTTCTTAGGACCACCCCCTTTAGTATAGTATTCGGGAACAGCGGGTACCGAGAGAGTCGCAATAGTACTCCCCTTCCCCCTCAGCCTTGCTACTGCTAACCAGGCTGGGAATGTGCCGCTTGGGTAAGTCGTGCGAAACATTTGCTCAAGATTGATTAAGAGCTTCTCGAAGAGCCACTGTCTCAATTTTGGCCCCATCGAGGCCGATACGGGCTGCGGGTCGATCAAGGTTAAGTGTAGAGCTCCGCCCACTGTCAGGCAACGATTGATGTGCCGGAGAAATGGGGGTATCTCGGTAGAAGGGAATAAAGATGGCAAGTTCAGGCACGTTACCACCGAATATAATTGGGGAGGGAGAGGTCGTGATCCAGCTATAGCTGAAACTGACGGAACAAGTAATGGCCTTACATTAGGGAATAGGTGTGGTGATATGGGATTTGGTGATAGATGTGATATCAAGGCCTGCGAATTGAGTGCTGCAAGAAACGAGGCAGACGCTGGTAGATAAATTAGTAACTCCACCATGATTTCATGTCAATAAAGAAAGTTTCTTACCTTGAGTTTCGTATAGCGCAAGGATTTTGGGAAGGTTTCTTGCTACCGGACTACCGGTATGGACATTTGCGTGATCAACCAGTTCACCATACCCCCCATTTTGATGCAACGCCGAGAACATCCAGCGTTTCTTGTTCATTTCGAGTTCCTTATAGATGTTTGCGTCCGGTGCTGGGCCTATTGCAGCGGATTTCATATTGGCCAGCATAAGTTCTGGACTCGCCGCAGACATTATACGAACCTCTCTCTGGAGCGCTGCAAGGTCAGGTGATAAGCAATGGTCAAACACTTGGCTGCCGGGTGAGATTCGCAATTTCCCTTCATAGGAGGGGGAAACACTCTCCTTTGTAGGAGTACAATCCCACTCATGAGGGGGTTTCCAGGACTCTCTGTTACTCAGCCTGTCATTGCTGTTCCAGCCTGGAGTATAAATTGTTGGGCTGTTTCCCTGCTCAACAGGAGGCGGAGTCCGGGGCAAACGTGACGGAGATAGCAATGGCACAGGCTCCTCAAAGGCCGTAGTGGTTCTGAAAGTTTTTAGTAAACGGCAATTCAACACTTCTCATCTATTTCACTTACACTTCCTCGGGTGAGTCCGGCAGCGGAGGGGTCTCAAGCTTAACACGCTCAGAAGTGATATGAACTTCAGACTCATCTTGCTTCGTACTAGCCCCTACGATACGTGGGGAAATACTGACTTCTGTGCATTTAGTAATGAAAGATGATGGACCCAGGGTTTGAATCAAATGCTCCGATTTGGTGGTTGTCGCTGAGTCTCTCACAGACACTCCAACCAGGGTGCCGGTAGTAGCAGCAGACTGCTGTGTCCATTTCGAGAGGATAGAGTCTGCAAACCCTAGATAGTTAGCAAATAGGAATAACCAATGTAACACTCGCGTTCGTACCTCGAGATGATGGGGCGGGAGAGGAGTTCCCAATTTCCGGGAGTTGGACGGGGGGAAGTGAATCTTCAGTAAATCTCGTAGTTGATTCGGGTCCATCATGGCTTGAAAGCAATGACTGCACACCGTATTCCGAGCCTCTTTTCCCCTTTATGTCGTCTCCTGTGGATTTTCCTGGTGATGATGTAATACTCTTTGCCTTGGACGGTGTTGGTGTTGGTGTCTTCCTTCGATTCCTAGTCATGAGACGTCCCAAGCCTCGCTCGCTACATGACGATTCGGTAGTGGAAATAGAATGGCGTTCATTATCTAACTTTCTTTTACTCTTCTCCTTCTCTTTTTCCCTATTCTCTTGCTCTTTCCGTTGAATTCGCTCGCCGACGAGTTCCCGTTTGGGATCGGTCCAAAGGACATCAAACATTTTGCCAGCCTCACATAGACGTACGAGTAAGGTCTCTGGCGAGTAAATGCCTAGTCTCAGTAGACCGGTTTGACAGATGTTTGTTCCCGAAATATCCAGCTAACTGGCTAACTGTTATCAGAAACCAAAGCTCAAGGCAATATCATATTTCGTATGCCACTGTATTTGTCGCAACTTTTGGGCATATATGCGGCAAAATGGTGAATTCTATCGATAAATGTGACGTCGTCACAAGGCGGGTATCGTTGAAGAAAAGAACATGCAAGGGAAGAAATAGTGAGAAGTAGGTGGTTTGAGAGAAAAATCAACCCCTCCAGTTTTCCCCCTTCCTTTTCTTTCCCTTTTCCTTTTTTCCCCTTCCAAATTTGGCGCTCTGGTTGGTGTGAAAAAATTGGACTGGTGGTCAAGGGGTGACAAACACAAGCTGTGACTGAAGTGGAATGTGGGAAATCTATAGGGTTAGGTGAATGGTATGGAAACTTGAGGTGAAGGATGACAAAAGTTAATGCCAAAATTTTTTAGAATTACTTTTCGGTAGGCGAGGAAGTAGGTAGTCGGTGGTGGTAGTGGTGGTGGTGGTGGTAATAGTGATGGTGGTGATGATGATGGATACCGAGGGAGGTGGGTACTTCGGTAGGTGAATGTAAAGCGATGTTTGACCTACCTACAGATAACCGAAAGATGCGACGACAAGGCAAGACTAGAGTTCGAGGCTCGCTATGTGAGACAAACTCGAATCTGAGCCAACCCGATCTTGGATACGCGAGTGAAAGGCAGATTGAAGTGCAGTCACGCTAATAAGATAAATAGGTAGGTACGCACCTGCCCGTTGATGCTTTATCCCCCTTTTCTTTTCTGGGGTGGGCCAGCTTGTGCCCCAGCTTGTGCCGTGCCTACCTACCTATGTATGTACCTCTCAAGCTGGGCTATTTCCTCTTGCCTCCAGTATGTATGTATCTAGTAGACATATAGTGCCTTTGTATTAATGTACTACCATGTAACATGAAGTAGGTAACATGTATGTAGGTTAGGTTGACGTATATTAGGTAGGTAGGTACTTATGGAACCAACCTTGTACCAACCAGCTTGAAGCAAGGCTTATCTAATCCAAATCGAGGTTTGTTCAAGTTAGATTCATTTGTTCCGTTCCTTTAACTTAGATCGGTGCCTCTCCATGGATTCATCAGCACCCTGTCACTTTCCTTGCATTACCTACCACCTACTTACCTACTTACCCCTTTAGATGGGTCGAGGCAAGGTGTGTGCCTCCTGACACCGGATTCAATATTGATCCCGAGGCTTCATGTTCCCATCTTGAAATTATTCCCCCGGCACTGAAGGTAGAATCTGCCTGCAGCAATATCCTGTGTAAGTAACAACTTATGCCTTAAGGGCTATCAAATATACTTAGTACTTAATATCAAATATCAATGAAAGGCTGATGTAACCCCTTTCCCAACCGGTGGTCAATGGCTAGGGCTACCGATTCTATTAGTTTCAAATGGTAGTAGACTTCAAGTCGGGTATCTCCCCACAGGTATATCTGATACTAGTAATACCTCAAAGGTAGCACCGATCCTCTCGATATCTACCTACCTAGGTATATATTACCAAAGAAAAGACCAAGGTAATACTAGCTGCGTCGGAGGACCAATCCTCTTTGGGATGTTCAAGTTGTGTCTAATTAATCTACACGGCCAGCCACGCTGGAGTCCTGCTTGCCCGACCAAGAATCTTTGCGCAAAGAGCCATGAGGTGCATCGTGAGTATATTGGGATGAGACATGGCTGAGCCCTTGCGATATTTATGTACCCTGGTTGGTAGTCTATCCTGACCTCCCACCTCAAGTCTCACCTCCATGAAAGACCCCATGTCTGTTCAATACTCGATAGTGGCATCTCTTCATGTTTGCTCTACCCTCTGCAGTTTGCCTAATAGGTCTTCATATAGCTGGTTTTGCGGGGGGATAGGCTCACGTTAGACAAGAGTCGAGTTGACCGCTTTGAGTGTGTGGCTTGCTACCATTACACGATTAAATGGATGCGGTACTCGAACAAGTCTTCAAAGGCTATGCGTCCACGAGTCCAACAACCCTTATCTCACCATTCATATTTTCTAAGACAGCAATCCTTGCCGCTCAATCAGCCAGAACTGTACACCCGAGGACGATTAGTTGCCCACGCATGGAAAATTCCGACATAGCGATGGTACGGAAGCCATTGGAGATCAACTACCTAACTAATTTCGACGACTATGATATTGGTATTGTCTGGATACTCCATTAAGTAGGTAAGTATACTTTTTATATGTTGTCCTTGTGATTACCTGTCTACGTCACTCTTATCTTGGGGCTCATTGACTTGGCTTGTGATTGTCTCCGCAGAAGGGGTCTTGAAAGTAATTTCTAAATCCCATAGCCAACAATGCCTCCATGTATAGTATTGATCTGAGACTAGCAGTACCGATAAAGCTAATTACCCCTTAGAGTAGGTAGTACTGTCTTATCAGGTTGACAGTTGACTTCCATATACATCGCGAAGGCGTGTTCTATTGAGATGAATAGTTTATATATCACACACATTTCGGTATACTTATTTTGGATCCAACTTGGATATGTCAACTCTAATAAAGCTTTCTCTTAACGATGGTTTACCATAGGTATAAGGCATCTCTTCATGATCCACCCCCCCCCCCCTGTTCCTGCTGTTAGGGTCACATACACTACAGGACTCTGTTAACATTATATATACACACTTAGGTACATGAACCCACGGGGTACACATTGAATCGATTCGTCTTTAAAGGCATACCTTGCTTTAACAGGAACCTCGATCAGTGATGAAGACATGCTCAGTTTGATATGTGCACAGCATATAACATACACGACTCGACTTACACAAGAAACATATGATAGAATGGGGTTCCATATAGTCTCCACCCGGTGCCCCCAGTCGTAGGGTGGCTTGTGTGAGGGGGATTTCGGTAATTGGCAAATTTTCCCGCATGTCTCACGCACTCATCCACTGCTTAGCTCTCGTTCATCTTGTGGTGGAGCTGGCATCGGCTTCATGGCCACTGGGAAACGTGGGACAAATCAATATGTAGACCTCTACGGGGCAGCTGCATGTTTGTGTCCGCCCCGGGTTTGCCACTACCCGTCTAGGGTAAACTAGAAGGACGGCCGGGGCATTTTCTGGTGACTGTTGGTTTGAGAACACCAACTCGACATATTGGCTGGCGCCTTAAGGGTCTAGAGGTGGTGGGAAGACGCATAATATGCATGCCTATGTAGTCTTGATACGTGCCTGCATACGCAGATGGTGGCCCACAGGTTCAGAGTGAAGCAAATAACCTTAGTAAATAAAGGATCGGTCGTCAGCATGGCAATGTGCATGTCTGCAGTTGGTACGCGGCTGGCCCCTGACGATATGCATATCATCTTGGCAGTTGCAGCGACCTTCTACCTACTTATACCTAAGAGAGTAGACCCATCTTCGATCTTGGATGGCGAAGGCCTGTGACTTACAAGATATCACGGTGGAGCTGCAAAGGTCTCCTGCAAATTCTAAGGTCTAGCATCTGGTGTGACGGCAGAGGATCAAGGTGTACTGGAATTCATCTCACAGTCCTCCTCACTCCTATAACACCCCTTACACACACACACACACACACACACACACACACATGGTCACTCGCTCCATTTTACTATAATCCCTTCAGCGTTAGAGCTTGAACGATATATACCTCGAGTTCCTAGGCAACGCGAATTAATTCGGTGAATACTCGGTTCGGGCCTGCTCATTGGTTGCTCGATCGACCACATCGTTTCTTTCCAGGTTACAGTTACTCTTTGTGGCCGAGTCTGGCAGGATAATATCACGGTGATCCTGGGGAGAGGTGAGGAGAGGTGAGTTCAACAAGCCATCACTTAATCTGGCATGTACCTATTCCTTACTACCCCCCTCCTGAAAGCATTGGAATCTCGGAGCTGATAAAAAGATCCTTTTTTTTTTTTTAGCAACATTCACGATTTACCCGAGCAACAGAGAATAAGAGCAGTACCTGAAAAGGGATAAAAAGAATTACCGCAGCAACCAGTATAGTGGCTGCCTGAGGGAGAATTGTAATTGGAGATTTAACTTGACTTTAACTTCGAATCATACATACCTACCTGATCATTACAGTCGGAGTCTGGACACTTATGTACTAAGAACCAGACCCCCCGAAGTAAAGTCTGGTATAGCTTGAGATAGGCAGGCCAACCACTAAAGTTAGTAACCCCCCAGCCCCTGGCGATGTTTGCATCGTGCCTTCCATCGTCCTGAAAATTTTCGAGAAACCCCATACCTACCTACTAGCTACCTGTACCGGCATACACTCCTTCCATCTTATCGTTTTCTCTCTGCATTCTCTTCCATTGTCTCTTTCCTTTTCTTTTCTGGGGTTCCCCCCCCCCCTCTTTCTGCTCTCTCGCTCCTATTTTCTCACCCTGTTCTCCTTCCCTCCCTCTTTCCCCTACCTAGCCCCCTCGTATGTCTACGTTTCTCAAACACATACGAGACATGATCCTTCTTAGTTGACAGGTGCGTGAAAGCCACAGCTCAAGATCGGTGGGCAACATTTGGTGGAACCTTGTCTACCTAGGTTAATTTCGATTCTGTCCTTCGCGTCATCCGTTGCCTGCATCACCACCCAGAGGAGTACTTGGGTCATTGACGGGCTTGCCTTCGTCGCATACAAGGCTGGCATCAACAACTTCATATCCTATCCTCGACAACCATACCGTGCATTTTATGTTCGCCGTGGTACCTTGAAGTATATATTTGGTCCGCAACCTACCCGAGTATTATATCACCCGCTCCCACCGACGCGGCTCTGGGTCGCAAGCCGTGTTCGCCATGTATAATCCCTGGGCCTTTCTCAAGAAAGGTACCCGGAAATGTCTAGGCAAACTCCATGTTGTGGACGAAAGGATCAACCAGTCGACTTTCGGCCGTGTTTTCCGACTTGATGGATCTGGTCATGTAAGTGATATATATCCTCATGTATACCATACTTGCAGAGGTACCTGCATTTTATTGCTCCTTGATATCGAAAGGGAATGTTGGTACCTGGACTGTTGGCGCATACTTCACACTACCAGGCTCACATCCCTGTGGTCTCTGATGCCTATAATACTAATAATTACCAGCCAAAAACCGTCCGAGGAGCGACGTTTTTCAAGGAAATCCGAGCCGGCCTAACCACCTTCGCCACCATGGCCTATATTATTGCCGTCAATGTGAGCGCCTTATTTTCTGTCTGTGCATCATTGAGTATTTTTTGACACCAAAGCTAGTCTGCTGTTCTTGCCGATTCTGGAGGTACATGTCAATGCCCCGAAGGAAGTCCGCCAGGCTGTCCCGACGACGAAGGCTTCATGATATGTCAAACAGGTAAGTCTAAGAAATCATGCTATTGGCGTCGCCACATGGCAATAATATATATATAAGCTAACGCGCTTGGGACAGTTCTGAAGCGAGACCTAATTACTGCCACTGCAGCTCTTTCGGGCCTCTCCAGTATCATTTTCGGTTTCCTCACCAACTTACCTGTCGCCATTGGGTAAGCCAAACTCTGGATCGTCCATGTTCACTATTTGCACATGTCTAACTTGATTTCCAGCCCAGGTATGGGCCTTAACGCCTATTTCACCTACCAGGTTGTCGGCTGGCATGGTACGGGCGCTGTCCCTTACCGAATCGCCTTGACTGCTACGTTTGTTGAAGGTTTCATCTTCATGTTCTTGGCCCTTACTGGTATGCGACAATGGTTAGTCCGGATGATTCCGGCCACAATCAAGACGGCTTGTGGTGTTGGTATAGGCTTGTTTCTTACCGAAATCGGTCTTTCTTATTCTGCTGGAATTGGTGCCATCACTGGTGGTTTCTCTACGCCTTTGGCCATTGGTGGATGCCGTCCAGAGGATCTCAACCCCATGGGAGAATGCAAAGGCCATATAATGGCAAACCCCGCTGTACGTTGCCCGATATAAATCGCATTGGATGTGGAGCTTACATTACGTGCTAGATGTGGATTGGTATTTTTGTTGGGGGAATTTTTGTGGCCTTTTTGATGGCATTCAAGGTCAAGAGTGCTATTGTTATTGGCATTGCGTTGGTATCCATAATCTCATGGCCGTAGGTTTGAGGTTACCCAACCTAGAATAAGTGCCCCTGACTGACATATAGTAGCCGCAACACCCCTTTCACCTATTTTCCTTATACAGAAGCCGGAGAAGCTCGATACGAGTTTTTCAAACAAGGAGTTGCCTTCCATCCGATCGAGTACATTTTAGCAGTGCAGCAATGGAACCTCAACGGCACGAGCGCTGCACAGTTTGCACTCGCACTTATCACATTCCTTTACGTTGATATCATCGATTGTACGGCTACTCTGTACTCGATGGCGAAATTCTGTGGCGTTGTGGAAGATGATGGTGATTTCCCTCGTTCAACTATTGCGTATTGTACGGATGCAGCCTGTATTTCAATCGCCTCGCTCTTCGGATGCTCGCCCGTGACTGCTTTTATCGAAAGCGGTGCAGGTATTGCAGAAGGCGGCCGGACAGGCTTGACTGCGATATCAACTGGTTTCTGCTTCCTGATCAGTTTGTTCTTTGCTCCAATTTTAGCCTCAGTTCCTCCCTGGGCTACAGGAGCAACTCTCATTCTAGTAAGTCATCTTTTACCAATCCAGGGAGATGTTGTTGACATTGCTCCCAAGGTCGGCTGCCTTATGATACGTCAAGTCACCAACATAAACTGGCAATATATCGGAGACGCGGTTCCTTCTTTTGTGACACTCGCCTTTATGCCATTCAGCTACAGTGTTGCATATGGCCTCATCGCGTGAGTGTCTAGCCTCCACACTGAGAAGAGAACATGAACTAAATAGCACAATAGGGGCATGATGGTATATATTGTTCTTAACACAATGGTCTGGATTGTCGTGCAATGTTCGAACGGTCGCATAACCCCATCGAACTGGCACGAGAAGGAGGTGTATCACTGGGGATTGGGCAAGAAGGATGTTCCCTCATGGATGAGATATATCCACAGAAAGATTGGGGGAGAAAGTGAGGAAGACCTGGCTCGAAAGCAAGGTGTGGAATTGGGCGACTGTGACAGCACGATCAATAATGGCTCACACACCGCATCAGCCGACGACAAGGGCACGCGAGGGTTAACAACAACAAACCATTGTGGTTCTCCTCAGAGGAAGTACAATCTGCCTTCTCTTGAATGAAGCTGTCCCTGAGCGACAGGAGGGGGGAGAGGACAGACACAAAAATGTTACATGGGTGGTCTATGATGACAAAGGATACTATGTGGGAGTATTTGCTGGTATGCAGAAATGTTGTCAACCACATATATTATATCAGTGTGGATGGCAGGAATAACTTGATGGACATGGCTTGGAAGACAGTAGGGACGCTCGCTTTTCTGACTTTACGGGATATCAAAAAGAATATCGCGGTCAGGAATTAGCTTCCCCTGGTATAGAGAAGGTGTATATAGCCCTGCAGCAATGTCATCTTCAGAGATGAAATGTAACACGGAGAAAAAGTCATTAGTATTTGTCCAAGTTGTCTTCAAAATACCCGTGAAGGGTGTGTATACATATCTAGGTTAGTAGGTACTGTGTACCGGACACACCTTCTAGAAAAGATGTCCCAATTTGCCCACTAATTTTCTTATCTTATCCAACGCCCGAAAAGCATCTTACATAACCCCACGCCGGAGCTGTAGCATGGAAAGCTTTAGAGTGGGTACTACCTATTTGTAGGTACTTAGGTAGTACTACCTAGTACCTACCTAGCTTGGCAGCTTGATCGGTTCCAGTTGCTTTTACAGTTGCTCAGGCCTGACATCACCAACCTAGCAACAACTTCTTCTATACACTACAAAAATTACGCGGTTAGGATATCGGACAGCTTTGGCGACGGAGGCCTATCGAAGTCACCTCCTACCATAATCCATACTTACCAACTACAAGTCAGACTACCTAGACATTCCTTCTTCTTGTCTTTTCTCCCCCGGATGATCCTATCCTAAAGCCCGAGAAGCGGTACCCGAGAAGCTCTACCCATCGCGCCGGTAGGTAACCTGTGCCTTGGCCACCTTGCCAAATTCAGAGCAAAGATGAGTGGTGGTTGGAATACCAGTTGAGTTGCCCCGAGGCCTGACTTGCGCCTATGCCCCATGTGCTGATCATTTCCCGAATCCAGTTGAGTCCGATGCCGTATGCGAGAATCCTCGTCCCGAGAGCTCTGTTCAGTCGGGGCGCCCCCGAAAGCAGAGCGGCACGTAATAACGCTGACATTTCTCCGCTAGGGCGTCTTTACCTTCCTGCTCAACAACCTCGGCGTGAAGGATGTGCAGTTTGAGGAGCTGCTCACGCTAGAGCCCGACGCTCTCGCGGCGCTGTACCCCGTCTACGGCGTCATCTTCCTGTTTAAGTACCCGACCGACACGCCGTACACGTCGGCCGAAAAGCCGCTGGACGGCACTTTCGACCACGAGGCGGCGGAGCGGCTCTTCTTCGCGGCGCAGACGATACAGAACGCGTGCGGGACGCAGGCGCTGCTGTCGGTGCTGCTGAACAAGGCCGAGGACGGCGAGGTGGACATCGGGCAGCCGCTGCGCGAGTTCCGCGAGTTCACCATGGTGCTGCCGCCCGAGTTCCGGGGCGAGGCGCTCAGCAACAGCGAGCTGATCCGCGACGTGCACAACAGCTTCGCCAAGAGCAGCCCGTTCGCGGACGAGACGCAGCGGTCGGCGGGCGCCGACACCGAGGACGCCTTCCACTTCGTCGCCTACACGCCCGTCGGCGGCACGTTGTGGGAGCTTGACGGGCTGCAGCCCGCGCCCATCAGCCATGGGCCGTGCGCGGGGCCCGAGGACTTCCCGGCCAAGGTCATGGACGTGCTGCAGCGCCGCGTGGCGCGCTACGACCTCTCGGAGATCCGGTTCAACCTCATGGCCGTGGTGCGCGACCTGCGGGTGCGGGCGCGCGAGCTCGGCGACCTCGAGGCCCTCGAGCGCGAAGAGCGCAAGCGCCGCGACTGGCAGTTCGAGAACGCGCTGCGGAGGCACAACTTTGTCGGGTTCGCGGGCGCGGTGCTGAAGGGCGTGGTGGAGGCCAAGCTGAAGGAAGGGGGCGAGGGCGCGTACGAGAAGTGGATCGAGGACGCCAAGGCCAAGACGAGGCAGCGCGCGGAGCAGAGGAGGAAAGGAGGCGGAGGGGGAGGGGAAGACGTGGATATGGAGGGGTGATGATGGGGAGGGAGAGAGCGTGTGCGTGTGTGTGTGGGTTTAAGAATTAAAAGGGGGGAGAGGAGAGAGGTTGATGGGTCTGTGTATTTTGCTATACTTGATCTACCGAACCTATCAACTGGTGTTGTTTAAACGATCTGATATCCTTGATTTTACTGCTGCTGAAAGAGAGACTGGCAGGTTTGCTTGAGACAAGATGCCAAGATCCATTACAGCTTTCTTTTTCTTTTTGTTTTTCTTTTCGTGACGATTTGAAGATTCGAGTTTAGGCCAACCGCTCACTCACTCATTCTCACTCGGGACGAATAGATGGCCCACGATACTGTACCAGGTTCTATTAGGTACCTAGGTAAGTAGTACTAAATACCCTCTGGGTCTACCTACATAGGTACTTGGATAAGTAGAGTAAATTACCCCCTCTCCGCCTGGACATGGTAACACCTAGGAAGCAGTAGTCGAAGACAAGCGCGGCCTGATAGTATTATAAGTATGAGCCAACGTATATGAAAAAAAAAATATGATGGAGGTCTTGGGAAGGCGCGCTTGTTTCGGGTTTGGCATGAGAGTTTGTGCTGCCCGTAAATGTGTTCGGTTGAAACGAACACGAACATGACCCCTTGATGTTCTTGCCTGTCTGCCTATGTAGCTGCACGCTGGATGATTACGAGCCAGGGATGGTGATGGTGATGGTGTCATAGTGTGATACTGCTTACTGCTCTACTAGACCTAAGTTATGTATGTAGTTGGAAGTACGTACGTACGTACATGAATCACAAACGAGAGTTTGAAATTATGTAGATAGGTAGTAGTAGGAGTAGGTAAGGATATGTAGGTAGCTAGGTACCTAGGTAAGCAGATACCTAACCTAGACCTTGAGGCTGACTACGGGAATTCCGTATAAGATTGCTTTTTACTTCACCACCAACCATCACCACTGAACACACGGGAAAGGCCTCATCTACATACATTTGATATACACTACCTAGGTTACCTAGGGGGAGGAGGGCTTGTTTCAAAGTTCGTAGGGTTCGGTGTTTGGTGGGTGGAAAGCGAGCAGCGCATAGTAGACATAGAACACATACCCCCCCCTTTTTCACCGGGCCGATCGATTGATCGTTCGGGATCTTTCAAAAACTAAAAAAAAAATTTCGGCTCGGCCCCTCTTCCACGGGCAACCCCCGGGACTTCGTCTCGGTTCCCTGGGGGTGTTCGCGGGGGAGACGAATGGGAAACATTGATGGTATTATTAACGTCGGGGTAGATATGCGCATGTATATGTGGGAAGGAAAAAAAAAGGGGGGGGAGGATATGTATGTGTGTGGTGAAACAAGGTGACAAGTTTCCTGCTTATTATAGGTAGGTTACATCCAGACTTACTTTCGTATGTTACCGGGGGGGGGGGGGGGGGGGGGGCAGAAGGCGGGAATAAGAAATAGAAGGAAGTTATCTAACCCGCTCTTACCCATATATTCTACCCGGACTTCCAAATATGTTGTATATACAATGTATTTATCGAATTCGGTAAGTAGCTACTATAAGTGACACAGGAACAATCCCCTAACCTTAGGTATTATATGTATGTCGCGGTAATAGTATGCAGTATTAGTAGTAGTAAGAGGAGGAGGGGGGGGGGACCCGAGGGCATGGTTCAAAACATTGATGGATTTCGACCCCTCCCTCTCCCTCTCAACAACCTACCCTTGAACTATAGTCGACCGAACTAAAAGGCAACCTCTGCTGAAACGAGTACACTTCGTTGGTTTCCCCTCTCCCCCTCCCCTGCCCCTCAAAGAAATAAACCCGAAAACAAGCAACGACAACAACACGTGCAAGCCAGGGAGGGGGGTCCCCTATTTGTTTCAGCAGCGCAGATCTGGAACCAACAGGTAGGTAAAACCCTACTACCTTACCTACTCTCCTCCCACTACCTACATTACCATGTGGTATCTCAAACTTCCGTCCGATTTCACAGCCCAAGAAAATCACACTCGCCTACGGTTAGGAGGCATCGCCATTCATGGGTAAAGGGGGGGGGCAGATGTAGATGGAAATAGGTAGGAGAATATTGATTTTATATGCGTAACCCGAGTAAATAATATAATAGGTACAGTAGTAGATATAATACAAGAATTTGATTCATCGAGGCCCTCATTTGCTAAAGTGGGACGACGAAAGAAGGCAAGATTTGATGAATAAGGTGTTATATGTGATTCGAACAGTAAGTGTAAGCCGCCTCCCCTCACCAGCGCCCCGGCCAGCTAGGGTAGGGGTAGCCGGGTCCTGCTAGGTTGGGTCGCCATGAATATCTGTATGTAGTTCAGAAACCCTACTATGACGAGCCTTCCTTTCTCCGTTTTCGCCTCTAGGTAGATGAGATAATTCGTCGGTCTAGTCATACGCAGACCGACAAGCCACCAAAGCGTGTAGAAATAAGCAGGTAGGTAGTCAATACCCGAAATGCGCCAGCGGCACTGTAGTACCACGCCAACTACGGTGTACCATACGTATGTATGTACGTAGAACTCATCATCCCATTACAGCACGTAGCACTCGTTATCGTCCTCGCCTCGTGGCTTGATTCCTTCCCGGTCATAAGCCTCGCAAACTTCCAGGTTCTTCTAATCAACGCAGCCCCTAAATTCTTCATGTCTCGGTAGGCTGACCTTCCCAGAACCAATATCTGTACTTTGTTAGATCTTGTATCCACGAATTGGAAGGATGTGGGATATAGACATACTGTGCGGAGTACTGCACTTCGAAGGAAGCCGGCATCCCGTGGCATGTGTCGGGAGCGCTCCCGCCCGCCGTCTGCACGCGGTACACTTGCTGCAGGTTTCCGGTAGCGCCACTGCGTGTCAGGAGTCGCAACCAGGGGACTGCAATCTCGCCCTGGAGACCGGTGGGTGCGTCGGCGGGTGCATCGGTCTGGCCATCCTTTTGGCATCCGGCCTCACCGATCTGGTACTGCGTTGTGTCCAGGTTGAAGAAGGGTGTCGTGCTGTTGGTGAAGAAGTGCTTGCCCGAGATGACCAAGTTGGTGGGACCCATCTTGATATCTCCACCAATGCCCCCTTCATCTGCCGTAAGGTTGAACTGTAAGGCAAGCTTGGGGAGAGTCTGCAGTAGGTCGGGGTAGGCGGATGCCACACACGAGGCGTTGAAAAGTGTAGCAACGGCGCCCGCGAGCACGGGAACGGCCGTGGAGTTCGCCAAGTCGCATGTGTAGTTCTGTGTGCCACGGCCTACAGCCACATGTTTGAGGGTCAAGCCCTCAGTAGGTGGATCCAAAGGACTCACTGAGACTAGTAGACATTTCACGTTAGCCATGCGAACTTCTTTCCCTTTATAATATATGGTGCTCAGATATCGTATGGAGGAAGCTCACCAGTAGGCATAACTGCTGTCGACAAATCACAAGTTGGGGCCAGTGCCATCAACTTCCCTGCTTCGACCTTCTTTGCCAGCATGTTGAAGTACTCGGATACGCTATCGAGGCCGTCCGTCTTGGCCGAGTCCCAGTTGATCTGCGGCCACACCGGAGCGGCGACTATGCTCGAGGCACCCAGCGCCACCGATAGTATTATGGAAGCATGCATCTTGATATGATTTGTATGCGGGAGATGGAAGGAAGTAGGACCGAAGAAGTAAATCGAAAAGGTAATACCGGGGAGGATCTTTTCAGTCGAATTTGATGTATAAAACCCAAGAATAACAGTCAAAGAAAGAAAACCCAGAAGAGACCCGTCCCTAGAGATATTTGATAGATAGAGAGATAGAGAGATAGATAGATAGATAGAGTATGATGAAATAAAAGGACGTTAAGAAATAAGACTAAAGTAGATAGAAATAATATAAGGAAAAACGTAGAAGAAAAAGGAAATGATCTCCCGAGGAGAGATATATACAGAGAGGTAGGAAAGGCTTGATATGTACTATATATCAAGACTCGTGGGGAATGGGAAAGAGGTTGGTTGGTTCTTATACCGCAGACAGGCAAAGATGACCCCTGCAATGCAGAAAGCCTGGATGATCCAGGGTCCGATCTTAAATTGGCATCATGGGGAGGGGGGGGGGGGGGGAGGTGTGGTAGCAGCTTGGAAGGTACACCGTACGGCAGGTGCCATACACCGTGAGGGGTACATAAAAGCTTCAGGGCTGAGGGTCATGTTCCTAGTTCTCCATCATTCTTACAACTACTACACTCGTTTTCTGGTGCGGTGAGTGCGGATATAATCGTCGCCTACGCCTTCAGGTACATATATTATCATTTCCTTTGTTTTCACAGTACAACAGACAATTCTGGGACCTTAGACCTTAGGTCTTCAGCTCCTGGCCCTCAGCCTTGCATACCCTCACGGTCGCCAAAAAAACCTCAACCCTCAACCACAACCCCAGATCTCAACATACCAGGCCTCAGACCTCAGCGATCAGGCCTTAATACCAATACCTTAGCCTTTCAGACCCCAGAAGTACCAAACCCCAGAAGTTACATTTACAGGAAGTACCTCACGTTTGTTGTTGTGTTTGATCGAGTACCATACCTCAAAGTATATGTCATGTTCGTCTCGTATTTGTGTTGCCCAAAGTTGGCCGTACGAGGACTGGAGACACCCAGAAAAGATCTGGCGGCCCATGGCCTTATTGTCCGATATTGGACGAGAGAGTGTATTTGACCTGGAATAAGAGAGTTGAGAGGGAGATACTTACAATGGATGAAATAGATGAGTTTGGGACTTATGTGGAAAAAACGCGAATAGAGGCATATGGACTGAGAAAATGGTAATGACCTCATTAGAAGGCCTGGGGGCCTTACTTGTGTGTGTGGGAGTAGCTTGGAAGGTACACCGTACGGCAGGTGCCATACACCGTGAGGGGTACATAAAAGCTTCAGGGCTGAGGGTCATGTTCCTAGTTCTCCATCATTCTTACAACTACTACACTCGTTTTCTGTAGCAACACATTCCCGCCTCGGCGGAAGAGACTCGCAGACAGACGAGGACAGACGAGAGCCAAAAGATGGCCATGGATCTGTAAGACTCTGGGGTTGCACTCGGTCCCCGCTTGTCGCAATCCAGGGCGGGAGAGAAGAGAAAGCCAAGCGATCTGCAGCTAGGAGACAAGGGGGGACAGGGGGGTTCAGATCGACTGGAGAGATCTGGTTGGCGGAGCAGGTTTGACTCCATCGTACCCTACAAGCGCCAGGGCCGCCTCCTTGGCGACCACCCGCCGAACGCTTGGTGGTCATCTCTTGGTGTACCGTGTAAGCGGTGGAGGTTACGCAGCGGCAAGACATTTGGTGTTTTAGTAGGCTCATTACGGCATGTTTAAGGGAAGAGACGTGTCATTTCGAGATAGACATACCTAAGGTTAGGTAGGTAGATCAAGATGGGGAAGATTCATCACCTCACCTCACCTCACTTACACAAGAGCTGGATACCTAGGTTAGGTTGGTATGTAGGTCTGGGATCTCGAGTATCCGGATGACAGTGCATCGGTTGCGACGGGTCTTCGATCGACCGGCTGCTCTAGAACCCAATGAGTATTCACATTATCCATGTCAAGCCAGTAACAGAGAAAGATTGGAAGTAAGGTTAGAAGAAGAAGTTTTCTTTTCAGGTTTGCCTTGCAGACCTACCGGGATGACCTACCAACTAGGTCCACTACAGACTAGGTACTTAGAGATGCATGTCTAGGTACCCACTTATTACTTATTATCTGGGCTAATTAATAGGCGAGAACGTGTTTGTCGGGGCGCTTAAGGGTAGCTTGAGATGCCTTAAAATAGCAACAAGCGCGGGTATGGGCAAAAATAGATAAGATTAAGCTTTCCAAGATGCAACGCTGTAACTACTTAATTTGCCCGCATATCGAATCAATAGCTGCCGCTGGTGGCTTTTAAGCCAAAAAGCCAAAACAGTGGATTGACCTATCGGAAGCTGGAAGGGCAAATTATTCCATAGTATTCCCTTTTTCTTTTTTTCAATACTGCTACCTACCAACTTCTTACTAAGGTGAGGTCCACAATAAACCACTTACACATCAAACTTCCCATGTTTATCGTCCTTACCTACCTACCTACCTCCCTCACTCTCTCCCTACATTGGGGTACAACCATAACAAGCAACATCTTGCTCACGTTACCTATCTATGTACTCCCTGAAGGTTCGCTGCTCCTCCCGGGTAGAGATGTAACCTAGACATACCAGACATAGGTAGGTCAGTATACCTAACCAATTCCATGGCCCGCCTGTCAGCCCTCATGACCTTCATTATGACCCTTCCTCCCACAGGCGTCAACCGAGGCATACCAGGTCTCGAAGGAGGATCAAGAGACTAAGTACTACTATCTAATATTGATGTACCTAATAGTTCTCGAATTTCCCTTCTCTGGCCTACGTAACCTAACATACCCGCTGGATTACGCGAACGAATAAGACGGGGGTAGGTGTTCCGTCATTGATGCTCAAGAGAGGTAGGCAAAGTATGACAAAGACCGGAGGCAAATAATAAGAGACCACCCTCCTTCTCATACTCTACCTACCTACCTACCTTCTTAATATACACACCCCAGCGAGCCAATGAACTAAACGGGCCAGCACTCCGGCCGATTCTCTTCAGCAGCCTGTACACTTACGTACATATCGATCAACGCGAGCCGCTGTCTGCATACAAGGGTGTTATTGCAACAGCAGCGGTAGTAGTAGTAGTATTCTATTTATTTTTGTCTTTCTCCCTCCCCCCCCCTCTCTCTATCTCTCCGCGTGTAGTTTGTGTATCGTCTACCCAATCTTATAATTATCCGCACCGAGCGGCTAGAGGATGGAACCAGAACGGGACCTACCTACCTACGGGCTATCTACGAGGAGGTCCTCTCTCCCTGCCCTCCCCCCCCTCTTCCATCGCGGCCAGTGAGTCGTACATGTGTACATACATGCCCACCCACCACCTACCCGATAAGCGGTTGCGCGGACCAAGGACAATGGACCTCAAGTGTAGGTTCGTGGCGTATCTACCTACCTACCTACTTACCCTATGTAACATGAAGTAGGTAATTCGACCATCGCCGTGTATGACGAATCTGCTGCCCTCCGGAACCTACTTGCCCTACCTACCTACCTACCTACCTACCTACCTCTACCCACCTATAAGAGAAAAGAAATCGATTCCATCTCCCGCTTCCTTTCCTTGGCAACGAAATCACCTTCCCCCTTTAACAACACGGAGTCAAGTCTGTAAAAAGAAAAAAAAAACAAATTTGTCCGTGTGACGTAACTTATTCCTCTTCTCGGTTAAAGGAGTGGGATATGTTTCTTGTCTTGATGGAGGGGAAGGAAGGGAGGGGTGGAGGGTAGGTAATTCGGTCCGCCATGTGTTCTCGTGACGAGGAAAAAAGGTAGGTAAGTAGGTAGGTAGGTAGGTATTATATATATAGATATATACCTGAAACGAACGGCAAGGCCGCACCGCACCATACCTCGATAGACCAAGGGTGGTGTGGTAACGTGCTCTACACACACACACACACACACACACTTCATTTGTTTTGTTTTTACTGCTTCCCACCTGTTCGTGGGGCGGCGGTTAAGAAAAAAAAGAAAATTTTCGTCCAGGACTATGCTATAGTTAGAGCTGAACCCTCGAGCAGGTCTATAGAGCCACTGAGGTCGCGTGGAAACAAAAAAAAAATCCACACAGGGGATATTACCGAGCAAGGGGGTTTGGGTTGGCCGCCAGTATTGGGGGGAGTGGACAGAATCGTACTGTTTCCTGCTACATAAAAGCAAAAAGATTATAAACATCGGGTTATCGTTAGATAGGTATCTATGCTAATTAAGTAGATAATAGGTACCCTCAAAATATTCCATACATTGGGGGGGAAAGAGAACCCGAATAAATCAGAAAAACCAAAAGTCAAAATTCATGACAAACCCTCTCTTCGGTACAATGGGTACACGTACGTACGTAATAATACAAAAAACAATCGAGAGAGCGCCCTTCTTAACGATAATAATCTCACCAGCAAAAGGTGTCTATACCCCTCTTAGTGTCCGTTGAAACCCTCTTCTCGCCAGTGCCCGTTTTTGACCTGCCCACCATTCGACGAGCCCCCTCCGAGGTTGCCACTACCACCGCCCTTGGCTGCGGCGGCGGCGGCTATACCCTGGCCCAGGTTGCTCGCGTGCTTGTCGACGTCCACGGTGCCGAGCCAGTACAGCGAGCAGAAGACCAGCAGATGCAGCGCCACGCAGTACGCCGCGAACAGGTTCCTGCTCGTGCGTGATGCCAGCACCATGCGCGTGACCGAGTACACCACCCTCTCGGGCAGGCTCATGCGCTTGTACGCGCGTGCCGACTCGCGGCCCCGAAAGGCCGCGAAGGGCGAGATGTTGGACTCGTACGCCTTTCTGTACCGATCCAGCTCGATTCCCGGGTTGCCCGTGCCGCCGATGGTGACCGTCGAGGGGTTCGGGTTCGACGAGTACGCCGATGACGATGAGGCCGACGGCCCGCCGCGGTTGTAGGTGGACACGTAGCGCGTCTTTTCGTACAACTGGAGGTTGTCCTTCTGCAGCGCCGCAATCTCCTGCCGCAGTTGCGATACGGTGCGGTGCGTCTCCGAGAGCTCGCTCTCTAGTTGTGAGTTGCGTTTCTTAAAACGGTCACGTTGGGCCGTGATCATGGGCAAGATGCCTGACCCGCCACCCATAGGTTCGCCGCCGGTGGTGCGAGGATCGAAGCCCGATATAATGGACGAGGTGGGTGACGTCCTCCCGCCACGTCTCCCGGGCGCAATGGACGGCGCATACCTTGTATACGTCCCCGCTACCGAAGCTCCGGAAGGGAATGCATTTTGTCCCTCGGCCTGCAGGGTCGCTAGGTCATTCTCCAGCTGCGCGTTGAGATTTTGGGATCTCTCAAGATCCGCATTCGTTCGGGACATATCCTCTTGTAAGTTTTCCAGCCGGGTTTGGAGGTCCTGGTGTGACACTCGTAGGATGGTCAGCTCGTCGCTCAGTTTTTTGTTCCTGGCTAATAGCAGTTGCTCAAGAGTATCCCCTTTCCCCTTCGCGGCGGACCCGTTCGATTCCGGGTTAGCCAGGACGTCGTCGTCGTCACCAGTGGCAAACTCGATGCTCTTCAGAACTTCCAGTTCCTGCTTAACATCATCATAGTCGCTCCACTTCTGGACTTTTGCTCTCAGGCCGTCTCGCTCCTCCTTCAGATGTCCGACTTCTCTTTCGAGCCCACGCAGCTTCGAGTCGATATCTCTTTTGAAAGCCTCTTTCTCCACCCTCGCAGAGTCGAGCTTCCGGATCAGGGATGAGTTCTCGGACCGCATACGCATATATGTAGGATCGTCTTCAAGAGACGGCGCCTGTGCCGAGACTTGAGACTTGGACTGCGCAAGTTCTAGTCGCAACTGCTCATTTCGGGCCTCAACTTCGGCGAGCCTTGCGCTGGTCCTCTCTAGGTCGGAATGGACCATGTCTAGCTCGGCGCTCGTAACATGTCCTCCGCTACCCTCGGCACTCGCATCTTCCGATCCCTTCAGTCGTTGATTAACCTCGTAGCTAGCCTTTATCTCATTTATCAACCGGTCCTGGCTCTCGATCTTTTCTTCCAGTGCCTTCTCTTTTGCTTCCCAGTTGTCTTTCTTTTCGTCCAAGACAGCGATCCATGATGATTCCACCTCTTTCACCTTCGTCTCCAGATTGCCTTCCAATTGCTTCCGGTTTGCGCTCTCAGACTGCAATCGTGACTCTGTCTCTTCGAGCTGGGAAGTGAGCTTCGCGATGTTGTCCTGTAGGTGTTGGTTTTCCTCGGTAATTTTGGGTAAAGTGTCAGCCGAAACTAGCATGGAGTCGACCGAGGCTTCTAGTAGTGGATACGGGTCCGGCGCATTTTCCAGAGCAGAGTAAACTTGTAGGAATGCAGAGTTGGTTGACTTGGAGTGGTTGGTAAGAAGATCGATGAAGGTCTGGTAGGCTGTATGATGTATGTATGTGTCAGCGGACTAAGGCAAGGCGGATTACGCAGACGAGGACAGAAGCTTGCATACCCTTCAGGAGGCCCTTGATCTCGGTCAACTTGGTGGCATCGTCTAACTTTCTAAAGTCCTTCGTCTTCTGCGCAAGATCCTTCCGCTGGACGGTGGAGTCTCGCTGGTAAGCGACGATGTCGGAAGCGGTGTTGTCGAGGGTGGATATTAAGGAAGTCAGATCAATATCTGCTGGCAGTTAGAGATAGGAGGCTCTCGGACGAAGCGCACTGCGAGCATGCGTAGCGTACTTCTCCATGCTGAAATAGCATGTTGGAACTGGTTGGTATTTTCCGGAAGTGAAGGGCCATCGCCGGACGATCGATTTGCTGTTGGCGCCTCCATGACAGTTATGCTTTTCTTGCTTTTCTTATTTCCCTTTCCCTCTCAGCATATGGCAGTTGGCGCTGCCTCGCCTATCGAATCATGAGAGATGGCAATCGGGGAGGGGGGGGCTCGAAGTATCAAGGTGGAGGAGGGGGAGTATTCACGAATTTGCGTAACGAGGTAAGATGAGGTGAGATGAGGTGAGATATATGGATGTAAGTTAAGTGTGTTAGAGGTATTGATGAAGTATGAAGTATGTAGTAGGTAGTATGTAAGTTAGTATGTACGGATTACATACGTAGGCAGTAGGTTAGGTAGGTAGAATAGATGTAGGTAGGTTAATCTAATCAGGTACAGGTCCAAGTCCAAAATGAACGTGTTCGTTCGTTCCCTGGGCTGAAAAAGCTTCTGTGGCCAATTGCGTCCAAGTTACCTGACAGGGGTGGTCCATGAGCCCGGGTCGTACACTACCTAGGTAGGTAGCGCTGCGCATCAAATGCACTAACTTACCTATGTAGTTAGTAGGTAACCTACTAACCTAACATTACATAACTAATCTTGGTTAACCTACTAACCTACCTAACCTAGGTAAGCTGTTCTGTGCATCTCTTCCTGCATCACCCTATCTAGATCCTCTCCTCCCACCAGACTACCAGCTTCCACTTTCTTGTCTCGGCTATGCGACAGGACTGCGCAACACCAGATATGAATAGACTACCAGGTATATGATGGTGTCGCTTCAACTATGGCTTTCGATGGACCATATGTCCTTCGTACGCTCTTTGCCGATGTCCCGCTATCCGAAGACGGCACTCGAGACGACATCAAGATCAACTGCGTAGAATACTTTGGTGCGCTCCCAACTACTACTACTGCTGCTGCTGCTTCTGCTACAACAGACCGGCTAACTAATTGACTAACTCATCAACTCCCGTTATAGAGCGCAACCTCTATGTTGGTACCTCCGACTCGGAGCTGCTTCACTTCGTTCAAATACCCCCAGACCCCGCCGACACAACTGGCGATCCGACCTTCATACTCGCCTCACGACTGCGCCCTGCCTATGCAGAGCCGGCGAATGCAGCAACGACCTCGCGCCCCGGTGTCCAGGAGATCCTCCTGCTTCCTGCTGTCGGGAAGGCCTGCATCCTCTGCAACTGCACCGTGACATTCTACTCCCTTCCTGAGCTGAGTCCCGTCTTCGGAACCACCCAGGTCAAGAATTGCAGCTGGATAGGTGGAATAGATCTCAACGAGTATGGACGGGAATCCGGTGGCGTCACTGTACTGCTTTCCTTGAACCGGAGGATTCAGGTCGTCAGGATAGCCGACGATGCCCGTGTGATCAAGAAGATCGACTTCGCAGGGAGCACCCTGTCGGTGAGGAGGGACACCATTGCCTGCGTAGCTGATTCAAGAAGTTATGCGCTGCTGGAGATTGACCGCCAGCTGAAGATCCCCCTGATGTCCATCTCTTCTCTGGATGAGGCCCAGCCTGGCACCATTGTTGGTCAGGCCCAGGACATATCCGGCAGCACAGGGGGTGGCTTGTTACGAAGCAACTCCACACGCACGTACGCCGAGAGTCCAGAGCCTCCTACCCACCGCAGAGGTGCCAGCTTAAGCAATTTTATTTCTGGTGTAAATAGGAGACAAGACAATCAGTCTCCCGACCTTGATGACACGGCTTCCCAGCAGGCCACCCCTCCTGAATCGAGGGCTAGTTCGAGGCCACCAGATGATGGCGCCAATACGGAGGCAACTGCTTCGGACGGCGCCCCCACCGAGGGCCGTGCCGCACGATCAACAGCGGCTTCCAGGCCCGGCTCCGTATTTCTCAAGCCGCATATCGTCTCTCCAACCCCTGAAGAGTTTCTCTTGGTTACGGGGACTGGCCCATTAGAGCCCGGTATTGGAATGTTTGTAAACTTGGATGGTGATCCGACACGGCCCACTATTGAATTCGAACGGTATCCTAGAGAGATAATAGTTGATGGCGGAGCCCCGGACTTATCATCGTCTCGCATGTCCCTGGGTTCAGATGAAGAAGGCTTCGTTCTTGCTTCGATGGGTAAGGAGTACGCAGACGGTATTCATTACGGCCTAGAGATACAACGCTGGGATGTTGATCCAGCTGAGGGCGAGCCGGTGAAACACTGGCTTGAACCACCCCATCCTACCCCGACAAATGTCAGGTCGCCTCACTATTTGGGGATTCGTTCCCTATTAGGCTCGGATGACACTCAATTTCGAGAGATCATCGACAAACTCTGTAGGCGCAGATTCGTGCCGTTTCCCAACGGTCATCCGGATGTATCTGTAGCGTCGCTCAAGAGTGCTGACTCAAGAACGGCCTTGTCCATGGAAAGGGTGAGTAAAGAAAAGGAGTTATTCGATCGGGATAACGACTCTCCGGATGATGATTCTTTAACAGAGGGGTGGCAAGCTACCCGCAATGCTGAGGAAGAAGACTTCGCTCGTCGGTTAGCTGGGAGTACAGCTCGCTTAGCTGTATGGACTGGGAAGAATATTTGGTGGGCTATCCGAAGCCCCTTGATTATACAGTTAGAAGCTCGCCTCGAAGCAGCAAATCCCGTATCCGCCCAGACGCCCTCCGAACGACGGGAATTATTCAAAGTCCTGAATTCATTCCGCGGTCGCGACGCTAAATCAGAATTGGAGTTTCTCACATTCAGCTACATCCGCCAACGGGTAGGAATCCTGTTATTAACTAGCTTCTTGAAGTCGGAAGATAATTCTTTCGAGGAGGCTGAGCTTCGAGGAATGGAGGAAGTCCTAGTTGATAGTCTCCTCGATCCACGAGTTGTTCTGTCTCTAGTTTCAGGGGTTCGCAACGAGGTGATCGAGACGCACCGCGGCATTTGGATTTTTGGAGGTGTGAAGTCTACTGCCGAAGAGTTCATATCGGGTCAGAACTTCGAGACAGTCAATCCAAGCCTGAGTGTCCTATCCCAGCCCGTGCTTCATTTTCTCAGACGATTTTTGACGGCCTGGAGGCGTAAGAAAGGCTTTGGGAGCATAGCAGACGAGAATGAGGTTTTCCGCACAGTTGATGCCGCTTTATTAGCTGTTCTTCTTGAGCTTGACCAAAAATCACCTCTTGGTGTAGCGAAGGAGCGTTCTATCCGTATAGAGCTTTACGAACTTGTCGACACTGGTGTTGATTGCTTCGATAGGGCCGAGACTCTACTTGAAACCTACCATAGACTCTACGTACTTAGCAGACTTTACCAAAGTCGTAAGATGGCAGGAGAGGTTCTCTCCACCTGGAGACGCATCGTTGAGGGCGAACAAGATGATGGTGATGAGCTACGCGACGGTGAACAACGCGTGCGCGAATACCTCATGAAGATTAGTAACCAAGCATTGGTACAAGAGTATGGCATCTGGCTAGCGAGCCGCAACCCGAAGCTGGGTGTCCAAGTATTTGCTGAAGATAAGGGACGCGCACCGAAATTCGAACCAACCTACGTCGTCCAACTTCTTAGAGACGAAGCCCCGGACGCCGTAAAATACTACCTCGAGTACCTTGTTTTCGGCAAAGGTCATACAGTCTACGTCGACGAGTTAATTAATTACTATTTAGATGTCGTCATAACTCATCTACAGACATCGTCAGAAGCCCGGGACGTCGTGATGTCTACCTATGAAGCGTATCGCGCTCTTCAACCTCCGAAGCCTACCTACCGCCAATTCCTGACGGATAATGCTCCGCCGAACGACGAGGCTTGGCACAGTCGGTTACGACTTCTCCAGCTCCTAGGCGGTAATCACAATTACGACTCTGCGATGATTAGGGACCGTATCGCGAATCTAAATAGCACTAAAGAAGACCTTCTCGTGCCGGAAACCATTATTCTCGACGGCCGAGAACGGAAGCACGAGAACGCACTACGTCTTCTTGTTCATCGTCTCGGCGACTACGATACAGCTGTAGCGTACTGCTTTCGCGGCGGTGCAAGCATCTACAGCATCTATCAGTCACAGAGCCAGCAGCCGCCGCCAAGCCCCGAGGCGCACAAGTCATCTAAACGGCGGGAGAGCAACCCGCCGACGCAAGACCAGCAGGCGCGGCTATTCCGAGCCCTGCTGGGCGAGTTCTTGCAGCTCGAGGACGTGGGCGACCGTGTGGAGCAGACGGGCCTGCTGCTCGAGCGCTTCGGTGGCTGGTTCGACGTAGGCGATGTGCTAGCCGTAATCCCCGATAGCTGGAGCGTCGACCTCGTTGCCGGCTTCCTAGTCAAGGCCCTACGTAATATCGTCGTTGAGAAGAACGAGACGACGGTCGCGAGAGCGCTGAGCTCGGCGCAGAACCTCAGGGTTCAACATGATCTCATCGTCAAGATCGATGAGAGGGGGCCGAGCGTCGAGACATAGGTGCGGGGGGCATGCTGAGGGTTAGGGTTGTGATGATTTTAGTTAATGGTATGGAGCTGGATTTATGTGTCAATGAACGAGATATCCAAGGCGTGTAATGGTGTTGTTCCCTCTGATGACGTGCTATGTTCCTTTTCCCCTAGATTTGGGTATATTCACTTTTCAACATACCTAGGTTGGAACATACTAACCTAGCTGACTCGGACATCTCGTCTCTACCCCCTGTGAGCAAATTGACCTCGTCATATCTAATTTGGCATCAACTAGGCAGTTCTACAAGACCTCTGTTTCCTAGATCACTCATGTCTCTGACCATTCACTGACTTGATATATGACTTGACCGGCATTTGTCTCCTCGAAAATTATCGGCCGCACTGAATCAGTATGACTTACGGATGTTTATCTACAGTAAGAGAGGAGTTGGTTACCTAGTGCGGCTTCCTATATTTAAGGCCGAGAAAGCCTACCCATTTATTATGTTCCTGTGTCCTTCTCTTTGAAACTTGCTTAGTATCAAAAACTATTCTCTCATCTATCAGGTTTCATGGCATCCATTCTGGTAATATACGCCACTGCACTTGGCAGCTTCTTCCTCATCTGCGGCGTCGCATTCTACACATGGCTCCAATGCCGGCAAAAACCCACCAAGCCGATAAACAAGGCACCAGAACCGCCGCCGCCGCCGCCGTACAGTTTCCTACCCCCAGCACACGCATGATTGAAAATAGTGCTTGGATATATGACCTTTGATTACCCTCCCCTGAAAAAAGGCTGCGTCTCGATTAAATTGAACGCATTTATGGGGCCTCATTGCCACCCTCCTTATCAGCCCCCCTTTCTTTCGGGTTACACCCCTAAGACAGGATGGATTATGAATCATGGAAGCTACGGCTAGGTCACAACCCAGAGAGAAACCGCAGTTATGATTAAATGGGAATGTATTTTCTACTTTCGACTCACTATGAACGTATATCTGATTTTAAATACTTACCTAGAGATATTAATATACGAGGCTGTCTTAAAAGCAATGAGATTTGGCCTATCACATTATCTAGTGTGTTCTATTTAAAATCCAGCTTTGATTCTTAACCCTTCTTTATAAATTCCATATGTAAATTCTCCCCTTTAGATAGGCTGGTCACTTCTAATTATTCCTCCCACTGACGATCTTTGTCTAGCCATTTGGTAGGAAAAGAGAATTCGACCCCTACTCAGGTATATACTTTAAAAAAGGATCATGTACAGGAATATTTAAGTACCTAGGTTTGTGTCCTAGCGATATTAAACTAGTGTTCTTGACTGATAAACGCAAGCCAGCAGGATCAAGGGATACAGGAGATAATTACAATTTGACTGTTGACAACTGCCGCTCATTTTTACACACTTTGACCCGTCCCGTTAACCCATCTCCAGAAAGCCAACAAAAAAACAAGCCAACCAAGGAACGATGTACGCAGTAAGACAACCCATACTTGTGTCAGAATCATTTCATGACATGGATCCGAACAACCATAAATACACACTCTCCATGAACTTCAAGACTAACAATATATATTTGTTAACTTTTGCTCTCATAACGATCACTGCTACTCTATTTCTACTTATAGCTGTCTGGGTGGGGTCAAAGAATCGAGGTGCTTATGATGATATATCAGGCACCGAGGAATACTTGGATCCTTCTTCACCTAATCATGAAAGAAGACCGGAAGGTGTTCAACATTCGTGATGAACCACTTGTTAGCTGCGTGTCTAGATAGTTGGTTCATTATCATGTTAATCACAGCCAGACAGACTACCTGCTAGCTACATGGATTTTGGGGGGGCACACTATACAGGAGTAGTAAACGTAACATTTCAGCAACAAGATATAAGCCGGCAAGTTGGCCTGGAGATACTGTTAACTCATCGTCATGGGGATACAATGAGTCTACGACGATATTATGAGTCTAGATACAAAGTAACACGTACATACATCTACTTAGCCTACAAATAAAAATACAAATAGCCAACCTACTTTCACGTAACCATATGAACAAGCCAACCTAGCAACAAGTTGGATTCCTCCTCGGGTATACTTCAGCCTAGAACATTACAAAAACAGAAACAGAAACAGAAAAGCATACAAACTGCCATATTCGGGATACTTGACTGCAACACCGTCAGCTACTTGGTAAGTACTTTCCTACATCGGCCTGGCAACTTCTGCCCTGCCCTAGCCTGCCCTGCCCTCCCACTCTTCTCTTCTCTGCTCCCTCTTACAACACACACTCATCACAGGAACCACGAAAACAACACAGATTTCCCATATCACCCATCCACAGCACCACACGTATGTACCATCATCTCTATCTATCTACCCTTCCTCCACTTGACACTTTAGTATAAAAAAACCCTGCAGCTAACTCGAAGAAAAAAAAACCTTACCATCAGTTCTCTCCCAGAGTCCGTCCGTCCAAGCATCCAGCAGACAACAAGAAGAAAAAACACACTACTTTCCACGCCCTACATCTACTTCGAGAAAGAAAGCAGCCGTACACAATGGCATCCGCTCCCACTCCCACCGGCATCGCCAACGCCACCGCCGGTCTCGCTTTCCGCGTCGCGGACTATGGCTACGGCGGCGGTGGTGGTGGACGAGGTCGAGGCCTCGCGCCCCGCGGCCTCACCAACGACGAGCGCGACCTGATCCTCAGCCTGACGCTGTCGTTCGGTGCCGTCGGCGCTCTTCTGCTCGGCTGCTACTTGTATGCGCGCTGGACGGTGCGGGACTGGTAAATGGGGCGGGTTTTGGTCTTCTGCCCTACCTATCAATCCCCAAATTCAACCAAACCAAACTAAACTAAACTCTTTACGCTACTGAGAGAAGGAGGAGGAGGATCGTGAGAGAATATGGATGGAGAGGGGACAAAGTTTCACTGGGTAAGTAAGATTTGTATATTTTGGACGAGATATTTTCTTTTCTTTTTCTGCTTTTATTCTGACTTTGGCAATCCATCTAGGTTAGGAGTTTCCGTTCGCAAGAGCTTCGACCGCCCGCCCGCCCCCCTTTTCGTCCTCCGCTCTGTCTTCTTCCGCCTCGACCACAACGGCATACAAGGGTATTCTTTGGCCTGGATCGGATTGTCATCGCATACACACAGGTGGGAGAGAGGGAGAACTAAGTTAGGTTACTAGCAGTAACACAGAATAGGGAATGAATCGTCAATGAGACAAAAATACCCATAACATCAAGTTTTTCTTCCATGTTTTCTTCTTTTTCGTCTTCTAATTCCGGTCAACCACCACCCACCCCCCTTCCGTGAGGCCTTGCAGCCCTGTTCTCTAACTGTATATGTGTGTGCCGGCTCCGAGTCATCTCGTCCTCTAAGTAGAAAGGGGGACTACCTGAATATGCCAAACATCTGCCGTGTACCTATTACTGTATGTATATATATGTATGCCTCGGGACCGAACCGTCTCTGAACTCCGTCTCCTCCATCTACCATGCCTCTTTCTTCCTTTCCATTCTCCCATGATACATACTCCTTTGCCGCTTACTTAGGTACCTTCCCCCCCCCCCCGGACCTTCCCACACGTGGGAATTACCATTTATTTCGATACTGCAACCCAGTAGGGTTCCCATCATGTGCTGTTAGTAGGTACGTACATACAACTAATCAATAATAGCAGGGGACGACGTGTGTGTATGATTCCTATATAATGCTTCATAGACTAAAAATGTATCCAAGGATGTATATCTAGTCAAGTATGAATTTAATGATCAACTTGCTTTGACTAAATAGTAGCAATAGAATATTTTGATTTCATCTCACCCTTTTTCGGCACGGCGTGATAGGTAGGTAAGGAAGGGCTTCAACCGCGCTACACATGCACCGCGAGCGTTGGGATTCCTATCGAGTCAAACATCTACTACCTAACCGACTGAATTCTTACATACATGGCAGTGATTACTTAGACATGTATATGAGAAATTGATCAACGTGAAAAGGGGTATCTTTTTTGTTTGAACTTCTCTGGCCCATTCGACTCGATTATTTTGGATACACTAGTCTGAGTAGCCACAAAAGCCTTGACAGAATAGCCCGAATGACTATATAACAAGAGCTTCTTTATACATATACCGAGTTTGCTAGACCTCCCTTTTACATTAATCAGAGCTGTGTCTATTTTGAGCGCCATGTATCCATTCCCAATCGATGTTAAATCTGTAACAGGTCCCGAGGCATCACTCGCAGAGACCTCAGCTGAGTTTGTGAATCCCATATGCTTGCCACAGATCATTGATGTCTCCCTTGTCGAAACACCATTTTTTCAATCCAGACCTATCCATTCATCCCCCGTGCCGTCATCCGATTGCATTGCACTATCCACGATCTCTTCTTCTCCCACTGCCACTAATTTCATCGGGATATCATTTCCGTTCGTAAGAAGCTTCTGGCCATCTGCATTCGTCTTCTTGGTTTCTGCTTGGCCCAGAAGATAGTCTACCATGTAAACATTTTCGTCTGCCAATCGTCGAATCTCATTTTGCATCCGAGCAACGGCTCTCGCAACAACCCGTAGCTCAACGTCAATTTTGCTGCGATTTGCTGTGAGCCACTGTCCGTGCTTGTCGACCAAAGCTTTGATCCACAGCAGACAGAATTCAAAGTGCGGTGATTCTTCGGTTTGGGCAGCAACAAAGCGTAATAATCTTGCGACATAGACCGTGGGGAATTGCCCTACTACAAGCGGGATGTCTGTATAAGGTATTGACTGGAAGACTCTCTTTATGAGACCTGCCTCATTAAGACGGAAGGCCATAACTAATGACTTTAGATAGTCCTTTTCGTTTTCGAGTACTGCGAGGGTCGATGCTGGTGTTATTTCCATATTCAAGTCGAAAGGATCGAACTGAATATCGTTATCCAGACTATATATGAGAAGACCTTCGGTCGAAGCCGCGCAGAACGAAGTGCCAGCGGGCGAGAAGCCCACCCCTGTCACTTTGACCTCTGGGAATCTTTTCCGTGCAGAAGGATCACCTCTCTTCGAGCCAGGCAGAGACTTGTCCTGTCGTGCTTCCCGATCAGAATTCTCTCCATCATCGTCAATAAGCCCTTCCGGTCCGGCTTCCGTGAGGAGCTTGCTGTTCAAAAATTCCTGCGTCCCTGACAACGACAGGTTGATGCTGACAGTGAACTTCTTTAATAATACCATCGTGCTAACCGAGTATAAACAAATGTATTTGCTACTCCCAGCGGCTAGGAGACAACTACCATCCGTGCTGTACCGTATTGTGGAGAAGCTTTTCGTGCCAGACACGTTGGCAGCAGTCCTACGATCGGTAATCTTTCGGCCTCCCGACACATCTCTTCGACCGTCGAGGCCAGAAACCTGCTCCGCATCTGATATAGACCAGAATGTCAACTGACCATCTAAGGTTGAAATGGCAAGTTGAGCAGAATCGGGTCTGACGGCAATATCTAGCACATCTGCTTGTAGTTGTAGAGGCTCACTAGTTTGCGTGCGCCCAAAGATCGACCACATCCTTGCGGTTCGATCCCAACTTCCACTAACTAGAAGGCCACCATTAGGCGCAAATGCCAGTGAACAGATGGGACCTTCATGTCCAGCCAACCGGTCAAGAAGCTGTCCAGTTTGCACCGACCATATGTGTATATCAAAGGAATCCAATGAACCTGCAGCAACAACCTCACCACTAGGGTCGACGGCCATACAGGCGAAGGACAACCGAGTAGGTGCAGTAAATGTCCTGAAATTTCGATACCGTATGAGATCCCACGCTCTTATTGAACCGTCGAGACTCGATGTGAACAGTACGTTCCCCTTCTTGGCGAACTCGCACCCAGTCACGCCGCTCGAGTGCTCCGTAAATGTAACGATGCAGAACCCAGAATCCACATCCCATACTTTTATCTTGCCGTCGTCAGCAGTGGTGACGATACGCTTCCCATCTGGTGAATAAACAAGAGCATTCATAGAATCAAAATGACCCTGCTGTTTCAATATATAGGACTCGGATTGCCATTCCCAGACAAGGAGTTGCCCCAACTTGGAAGCACCAAAAGCCAGCCACTCTCCACTCTTATTTATGGTGACAAAGTCGATATCGTTCTGCGATATACTGAGTGTATGGATGGAGTTGAAGTCGGGCATTTCATATAGCCCAAACACGCCATTGGAAAAGCCTGCGACTAGGAGGTTGGATTCAGCGTGAAATGAAGCACACCTGACACTAGCACTGCCTTGCATGAAGTAATGTCTCTGCACTATTCTCCAGCGCATATCGTCGTGATCGGCATCCTCCATGTCCTCGTCTTCGTCCCGGGGAGGCGCATCAGGATGCCGAGTGTATTGCCAGTCACACACTGCTCCATCCTTACTGACCGTGTAAATAGTTTCTTGGTCTCGGGAGAACCAAGCGCCAACGATAGCCTGTTTGTGGCCGGCCAGCACGGTTGGGGTGAAGCCCTCCTCGGCGTCGAGACTCCAGATTCGGGTGGTCAAGTCTTTAGAGGCGGTTAAGAAGAAGCGCGAGTCGGCAGACCACTCAATGTGGCGAACATCGTCAAAATGGCCGACGTGTGTATGATGGCGCACGAAGGGCGCAAACTCCAGTTCGCCCTGGGCGTTCGCATCTGGGGTAGACGGAACCTGCCATACTTCCGTCTTTCGGCCCAAGCCTACGGCAAAGTGACGGCCGGAGGGAGAAAAGGCTAGGGCGGTAACGGAGGATCGGAAAGAAAAATGATAGAGCGACACGCGGCGGGGGACGTTGGTGAGAATGGCATGTCCGTCATCGTCAACCGAGAGTAGCAGGTTACCCCGCGGTGTCAGGCCGATTCTCGAGATGTTCTTTCGATGAGCGAACGGGAGGGTGTATGATTTGTTGCTGTGGCAAGCTCGCCGTCAGTCTTCAAACGCCATAATCAAGTAAAAGGGGGCAATGCGACCAACTCTACGAGATTAAAGACCGAGACTCTGTTCCCTACAGGCGAGAACAGACATGTACCATCAGGACTGAATAAGAGGTTGCCCTGACAGTACACGGTTCCAAGCAGATTGGAGAACTGAATAAGACCGAGTAGATTAGTACAGGTCTTGGGGGAGGAGGGGTGGAAAGTAATGGTGCTAGCTCACCTTGAAGTCTGTCTTCATTGTCACGATATGGCCATTATCTTTATTTATTTTCTTTTTCTTTTATATGATGTAGAGGTTTAGTAGCATTTGTATTCTGCCGACTGCAAAGAATGCGCCGCCTTAAGGTGGATTTGATAGCAGCAACTTCCATCCATTCCATCCATTGAACTTTTTTTCCCCAACTAATCTCTTATCAGCGATAAGAACTGCACTAAATAAGAACCAGGTAAGGCAGGTAAGGTTTCCACCATGCAGCACCTGAGTGGGTGTCTCTAATGAGCCATGGCCTCTCCAGCCAATCAACCAACGGCCCTAATTAGGTGTCCACAACCCCAATCCCCTAGGTACCTAACCTGATTAGGCCAAGCTAATCTATGGTGGGCAACTACCTATAGGTAGGCGGTCAAGGCTTCTCTTGCATGGACCACGTTTAACGAAAGGTCGAAGGCCAATTGGTGGGAAAGGGGAGGGGGGGCCTATCAAATTGCATGCATCCCCCCCAGTCCATTTCGGTTGCCGTGTGGCTAACCTAAGGAAATTTGCCAGAAGGACTACCTTACCTAACCTAGAGCGAGCAACTTGTCGAGGCTTTGCTTTCCCCTGAAGCACAAGCACAAGCCCAAAACCTTCAACTCGTCAACATCCATTCTTCACCGGTCAATCCCCTTCACGACAACCTTAACCCGAGTTGTCTCCGCCTCCCACGCCCCAAGTCCGTCTTGTTGTTTCTTGGGATTGATACTATTCCTCCGTAACATCCCCAATCCCGGTTTTGTATCGTGAAGCAGCCAGCTATCTACGTTGCATCCCCTTTTCAAGATGGCCTCTACCACCGCTGAGAGCGCGTCGCCCATTGGCATTGCCAATCTGCCCAACCAGCGACACAAGATTGTCGCTAAGCGAGGTGCCGCCTTCACTATCATGGTATGATACGAAATGTTACGAGCCGCTGCTCGGCTTCATCCTGTTTTAGATGCACTCCCTGCTGACACGATGCCGTTGTGCGTGTGCTGCTTATTAGGTTGCTGGCGAGTCTGGCTTGGGAAAGACGACCTTCATCAACACCCTCTTCTCCACCACCATCAAGAACTATGCCGACCACAAGCGACGCCACCAGAAGCAGGTTGACAAGACGGTCGAGATTGAGATCACCAAGGCCGAGTTGGAGGAGAAGTTCTTCAAGGGTAACTACGCATCGCCTCCTTGATCCTGCTAGCTGTCGCTGTGACCGTTCCTAACCCGCTCCCGCTCCAGTTCGCCTGACTGTTATTGACACCCCTGGCTTTGGCGACTACGTCAACAACCGAGATTCCTGGATGCCCATAATTGAGTTCCTCGATGATCAGCATGAGTCGTACATGCTTCAGGAGCAGCAACCCCGCCGCCAGGACAAGATCGATCTTCGTGTCCATGCCTGTCTGTACTTTATCCGACCTACCGGCCACACCCTGAAGCCCCTGGACATCGAAGTCATGAAGAGACTATGCTCTCGTGTCAACCTGATACCTGTCATTGCCAAGGCCGACACCCTGAGCCCCGTTGATCTTGCCAAGTTCAAGGCTAAGGTATGCTTGTCGCGACCCTGATCGTATCCCTATGGCTGCTAATAACATGCTTTTCGTAGATTCGGGCAGTCATTGAAGCTCAGAGCATCAAGATCTACCAGCCCCCTATCGAGGAGGATGATGAGGCTGCTGCCCAGCATGCACGAAGCCTCATGGCTGCCATGCCATTCGCTGTCATCGGTTCGGAGAAGGACGTCAAGACTGGCGATGGCCGCATCGTAAAGGGTCGCCAATACTCGTGGGGTGTTGCCGAGGTTGAGAATGAGGATCACTGCGACTTCAAGAAGCTCCGTTCCATCCTGATCCGCACTCACATGCTCGATCTTATCCACACGACCGAGGAGCTCCACTACGAGGCCTACCGTGCCCAACAGATGGAGACCCGCAAGTTTGGAGAGGCCCGCCCTCGCAAGCTCGACAACCCCAAGTACAAGGAGGAGGAGGAGGCCCTGCGCAAGCGTTTCACCGAGCAGGTCAAGATCGAGGAGCAGCGTTTCAGACAGTGGGAGCAGAAGCTCATCGCCGAACGAGACCGTCTCAACAAGGATCTCGAGCAGACCCACGCTCAGATCAAGCAGCTCGAGACCGAGCTCGAGCAGATGCAAGGCAGCGTCGCCCGCAGTGGCCGTCGCTAAACTGCGTTTATATTTCCCCCCTATTTGCCAGCGAATCGTGGAATCGCCCAGTCCTAATAATTGTCTCCATCTAGTAGCGAGTATGGAGCTAAAATACTATTCCCGCGTCCGTGTCTGAATTGCAAAGTTAATGGTTCACCTGGATGATTATGCCTTAGAAGCTAATTGAGTCATGTTCCGGGGGTTCGATCCTAGAGGAAGAGATAAAGAGAGGGGTAGCGTTCCCCATGGGGAAAGGGCAGAGCTGCGAAAATCATCATCAAGCTTGCGAATAACCCGAGATATCGAAAATATTTATCTCTGCTTTTGAAGAGAAGGGTTTCCCGTTCGAAACCGATACCCCCTCCCTGTTTTCTACAAGATCCCAGTTAGGTTTAGTTCACGATGTAATCACAGTTTATTTATGATACCAGCCAAAACGATAAAAAAGAACAAAAAAAGAACACCTCGATTTTTTCTCTTAGCTTAATCCTTTTCTTAAAACCTACCTGCATGCTGGGACAAACTTTTTGGTGTAGTAGTAACGGTTGAAATATTAGGAATGCATGCTGTATGTTGTGTATTGCTTGACATGCGAGTAATATGCATCTTATAATTCTTTAGCTACGGGTATATCCTTTCCATGTTGCTTTACGTGTACACACCTATATATATACCTACCTACCTATATATCTCTTTTTTCTCCTAACAAAAAAATGCACACCTACGAACTTGTCCCCCTTTTTCCATTGAATCTCCGTCCCATATTCTAATCCTAATTGCCTGCAGATGAACTCCTTGAATCCCTTCTAACGTGAACCTTGTTTTTTTTTTGTGTGTGTGCCGAAGAGTTGGTGTGAAATAAAGGGAAAAGGGGGGAGGGAGAGAGGGGAAAAATTGAACTCTCATGATTTAATATTTTTTTTATTGGGGAAGGGGAGAGAGAGAGTTTGGTGATTCTCTTTTAGACGGCATCCATAGTCGCCCGGGTAGCCAGCTGCTCGTTCTTGTTGCCCAGCTTGGAGATCTGCAGGAAGGCGTCGACGCCGTAGCCCTCGAGGCTATGGAGCTCGAGGCTGCCGGCCCAGTACTCGGCGTAGACGCGGCTCAAGGGCAGACCCATGCCGAGGCGCAGGTTGGGCGGGCGGGTCGAGAGCGAGGTGAGTGAACCGTCCTGGTGGTGCTGCTGATGCTGGTACTGGTGCTGGTGGCCAGCCCCGTCTTGCGGGTGCGAGAATCCGCCGCCGTCGACGCGCAGCTCCTGCAGGGTCGCGGCCATCAGGGGCACCTGGACCAGGTTCTCGAGGCGCTCGCTCTTGAGGGGGCCCTTGCCGAAGGACCAGAGGTACGGGAGCATGTCCCGCGGCACGCCGCCGCCTTGATCCGAGATCCGGATTATGACGTGCCGCGGGGCCTCACAGAGGGTGACCTCTATGGGAGGGGGCGGGCCGGGTGAGGAGCGGCGACGGTGGTGCTCGATGACGGCCTGGACCGAGTTGCGCAGGAGCTCACCGACGATGTACTCGAGGTGGCTCAGGATGTAGGGGAAGGTAGCCTCGAGGTGGCCGCTGATGCGGATCTCGGGAATCTGGGCGTCGGGCCCGTTGGCGGAACGGGCGAGGTCCCGGACGGCCTCGCCGCAGCGCTCGACCACGTCCTTGGCGACGCACTTGAGAAACACCTCGCCGATGAACTCGGACTCGGAGAGCTTAGCGCCCGGGGAGAACCAGTCCGAGTGGAAGGTCTCGGTCAGCGCGAGGTGCTGCTCCGCGATCACGCGGCGGGATATGCGCTGTCGGTCGTGGGTTAGGGTCGAATTAGGAAATAATCAATGAACGATGATGATCATGGCGGGGAACTCACAGATCGCAAGATGATGTTCATAAACCGGTCTAGCTCGTCGGACGGCATCAGCCCGCTACACTCGAGTATGCCCATGGCGAGCTTCGGGATCACGCACAAATGCGCGCGGAGCATCTTCTCGATCTCCTTGCAGAACCGCTCGTTGTCGTCGAGGGTCTTGATTTCCTTGACGCGCCGGAAGGTGTCGAAGGCGGTATAGTAGAGCTCGTAGACGTCGCTGATGTGAGGGTTGGTCACGACGACGTACGGGAGGCGCTGCATGTCACGGATCCGGTGGGCGATTCTGAGAAAAAGGACCAGCGTGATGAGTTACTTGGCTACATTCACACAAGATATACAGATAGGATATACATATAGATACGGATACCCCCAGCATGGAGTTGAGTAGTGGTGGACCTTACCTTGTTGGCAACTCTGTGCGAACGTAATTCGCTGAGCTGATCAACCGTGACTCGGTCAGAGACCGGCCGAAGACCATGAGCTGTCGCAGACTGATGGGCCGGGCCTCTTTGGCCACCCATCTATGGTGAAGACAAACATGAATGTCAGCAAGTAGTCCCCAGTCATGAGCCAGAGGAATGCAGCGGGGGCTAGCGGGTAGATGCAGACAAACAGCAAAGCTAGATATGCAGAGAAAAGATAGGGAGAGGGAGAGAGATAGGTAGAACTGCTTATATATAGCTTCAACTTACTCATCCAAGACCTGCACGGGTCTCCATTTCGCAGTCTTGTGAGTCCACCTCCTCCCGTTTGCTCCCGGGCTGTCATAACCGCACCCAACCGACCTCAGCGAGGAAGAGTCACTCAGCGCGGGAGCTGCTGCTGCGACAAGCCTCAAGCACGAGGCGCCATGGTGATGGTGGACTTTTCGGCGGGGGCAACCGCTGATCAGCCGGAAGCTCTTGGTGGCATTTCGGACCACGAAGGGGAACATGCCGCCGGCACTTCCATGCCAGGACCGGGGGTGGAAGGGGGGCTTGTCCTCGCTTGCGAGCAGCACAAGCAGATGAGGCTCGCCGCGAGAGCGCTTGCTTCTCGAATTATACCGAAGGTTTGTTTGGTGATTGCTGCTGTTGTTGTTGATGTTGATGTTGATGTTGTTGTGTTTCTGTGTTTTTGTGTTGAGATTTGCTCATGGGCAAGGGGGCACTTGGTATTATTATGTATTACCAGTTTGTAGTAGCAGTAGGTTGTAGGGAGTGGTCTGGCCCTTACATGTAGCGTAAGGTAACATTGAAGAATGATAAGAGAGAGAGAGGGTATGTGCGTATGTGCGTATGTGTGTGTGTGTGTGTGTGTGTGTGTGTGTGTGTGTTTCAACATATGGTTGAATCATAAGATCTGCCGATTTCGCTGTTACATACCCGATAGGCGAATATTTATGCTTCTATGCGGTAGGTATGGCAGCATTACCCCATATTTCTCCCAAGCGGCCACACGGATACCTAGTAGGTAGAGATTTTAGTTGGTTTGGAAGAAGCCTATATACTAGGTACCGTACAATGTTATGTATATAGGTACCTAGGTTTTCCTCACTACATCAATCAAATATCAATAGAATGAACAGTTGACCTGTGATTAATTTTGACAACTCCCTATTAAAGCACGAGCCTGAGGTATGTCTGGTATTATACAGTGTGCAAGTGCTAAGCTCGTAGTTTCTAACTATGGCGTCAGTGTTTCTCTTAAACAAAAGCACACCAAATAACTTGTGTAGGTATCTTTTTATTATTTTTTATATTCTTACCTAAATACTGTACTAGGTATTCTATACATCGATAGTCACAACCTAAAAGGCCGAGCAATACAATTGATAGGGCATGTGATACCTTTCAATGTTCCCCCGCTATAATGCTATACTGGACTCGACTTGCCCGCCTGTCTAGACTTCAATTGATACACCAGACGCACAGCAATACTAGTAGGTATATAAGGTATAAGTAGGTAATGTCCACTTCAAAATGCTTATCTAAAGAACACATCAAATTGAAATGAAGAAAAGCTCCGGGCAAGTCCCCCAGCTATTGGTGGCAAGTAAGCTTATCGTATAACCTAACCTAACCTAACCTAACTTATTGATGTACCTACAGCACTCTGCATATGGAGTCTCGGTAAGCCATAGGTGCATCGATTCATAGAGTGGGCGCGGAATTTATAGGACGGGGAAAAGGCTCTGCACAGCCCGGGTTTTACATGTATTGATGGTGAAGCAAAATCAATGTGATTTGGAATTCCTGCACTTAGTAATGTAGAGTCTCTTTACCTCTTACATACCTACCTACCTTGGTACCAGACCTACCTATAGACTTAACTTCCTACTAAGATCAATTATACCAGACAATCACATATTAAATACTGAAAGCTTCTTGTCTAGCTCAAGGTTAGTATAGGTAGGTATAGTAAGTATCAAATGTACGTGTAAGTAGGTATTATCTACCCGACAGGGCATGTGCAACTGGGAGCTTCACAGGTTCCATCTCGATAGCATCCCATCCTCCTGAAATGATATACACGTCATGATCATTGACTAGTGGGGCTTCAGAGCCGTTCTTGGACACACACCTAAGCACTGACATGCTAGGTTAGGTGCGTTCCTCTTGTTGTACCTGGGTGATCAACTCATGGTGCGGAAATGATTGATGGTGATTAATATAGAGGAGGTTGAGAAAAAGAATGTGAAAAATGACAAGATACATAAAATGCCTATAAATAATGAAAGAGTCACGAAGCCCAATTAAATACTCAATGCAATCCAAAAAAGACTAATAAAAAATCTGTTACATATCTGTGTCAAAAGTAGACAAAAGCAGATGACCAACATCAGATTTTCGAAGACAGCTGAAGGTACGTATCGAAATACTTATGTAATAAGGCTAATGGAGGGGTACGGCCAATCACAGGAGATACCGAAAAGGTGCCGGTGTGCTGAGTGGTCCATCTTCTAAGGTTGTCCCGCGATTTTGTTCTTCAATTGTACCCCGTCTTGCCTGTGCTCCAGTCTCTCTTACAATTCTTCAGAACAGCGCCACCACAGCCCAAATACACTTCAACTCTCCTGGTTGGAAGTTGTTGTTTAACAGTGTCAATCTTGGCTAGCCCTGGCTAGTGGGAAGTTAAAGAATGAAGCATTCTTTGAAGCTTCATCACACCTGTTCTTACAACTGTGCTCTGTTGACTCCCTAAGTATAAGGTATCACCTACCTACCTACCTACATACATCCTACCTACCTACCTACTAGTCTGCTCCATACCACCAACCACTACCACTACCACTACCTACCTACTTCCTCGTTCCTGCCTACTCTTACTTACCATTGTCGCGTCATTCTTTACCTCGTCTTCTTTTTCTCTTTTTTTTTTCTTATCCTTTTTTTCTTCTCATTTCTTCTTTTTTTTTCAGTCTTTTTTAGGCATCGACCCAACTGCTTTATGCCTGCTGAATCACATCCATGTCCCCTACTCTAGTCCTTGTTCCTTTGACTGACTGACGAAACGATTCCTTCCTCGCCTTTTTTTTTCTAACAACCCCACCAACAGGTATTACTTACTTACCTATCTACCTACCTACCTATCACCACCACCACCAATACCTCCTACCTTAACTTCCACCACCACAACCACTACTACCATTACCACCACCACCACCACCTACCTACCTCTTATTCTTCACCCTACCTACCTACCAAGATTTGGTCGCTGTCTGGTATCACCACTCCCATAACTTCGCGCTGCCACATTCTGGAGAACAACATCTCCGGCAGGCCCTCTTTATCTTTATCCAACCCTCCATAACTCGTTGGAGCTTATTCCATAACCTCATGTAGACATGGTGAGCTTGCCGGCCTAGTCTTTACAGCACTTTTCTACCACCTGTACTTTATCTCGCGATAATCGCCTCTTTTATATTACCCCCCTCCAACTGTCATTCCCAAAATTCGCCCACCTCCTACTTCCATATCCGTGCCTCTCTGTGTGAGGGCCTTGGACACGATTCGAGGTTTTCTGAATACCGCAGTCGCCAATTCAGCCCAGCCGTTCAGCCGGTTCTGTACTTTGCCCATTCCCCTTCCCAAGCCCGCCATGCTCCCTTCATAGGCTGACTTTTCCTTCTTCGCATTAGAGTTACGATTCGGAGCTCCATTCACCCAACGACATCATGGTCGACGCACAAGATGAGATGGTCGTTCAGCCGACCCAAAACGAGAAGGACCAAGTTGCCGTCATCGAACCCGAAGAACTCGAAAATGGAATAGAGCAGCTCGAGAACGTGACATTGGCCACCGACTGTACGTGTACACCCCCAAGTCGTGTGGACCAATATGGTCTTCCGAGGGCTTGTGCTAACCCAGGAATAATACAGTCGAGGCCATGAAAGAGATCGTCTTGCCACTATTACCAGAGGAACCCAATGTTCTGGAAGATGTCGTAAACACATGGACGGTAGAGAACTGGAGGACCCTAGCCAAGAAAGAGCATGGTCCTATATTCCACGCCGGTGGATTCCCATGGTCAGCCAGAACCGAGGCATCTTCCCCCCTCTGTTCCCGCACCAGCTAACTTGAACCAATAGGCGGATACTTCTCTTCCCCTTTGGTAACAATGTCGACCAGTCTTCCGTATATCTAGAACATGGCTTCGAGGACGCGAACACCATCCCGGAGGATTGGAGCTGCTGTGTGCAGTTCGGCTTGGTCATGTGGAATCCGAACGATCCTTCTCTTTTCTGCCACCACACTGCCCACCACCGCTTCACCAAAGACGAGAGCGATTGGGGGTTCACACGGTTTCTTGAGCTCCGAAGAATGTTCCAGCAGCCATGGGACAATTCCGGCCGTCCTCTAGTCGAGAATGATTCATGCAATATTACGGCATATGTCCGCGTTGTTGAAGATGAGACAGGAGTGCTCTGGCACAATTTCAACAACTACGATTCCAAAAAGGAGACGGGCTTTGTTGGCTTAAAGAACCAGGGTGCTACATGTTACCTAAACTCTCTCCTCCAGTCCTTGTATTTCACCAATGCGTTTCGCAAGGTCAGTCTTCCCATGAACCGTACGCAATCTAGAAGAAAAAACGACTCATTGACCATGTTATAGGCTGTCTACCAAATCCCCACCGCCGAAGATGAGAGCATAACCAACAGCGCATACACCCTCCAGAGACTATTTTATCAACTTCAGATATCAGATTCAGCTGTTGGTACGAATGAGCTGACGAGGTCTTTTGGTTGGGACACGCGACACATCTTTGAGCAGCAAGACGTGCAAGAGCTGTCGCGTAAGCTCATTGAACGTATGGAGGAGAGAATGAAAGGCACCGCCGCTGAAGATGCGCTTCCCCGAATGCTCAGTGGCAAGGTGAAGACCTATGTTTCCTGCATCAACGTAGACTATGAATCAAGCCGGATTGAAGATTTTTGGGATATTCAGCTCAACGTTCGTGGCATTCCTAATCTTCAGGAAAGTTTCAGGGACTACATCCAGCAGGAGACGCTTGACGGCGACAACAAGTATTGGGCAGGCGATGAACATAAATACCAGGATGCTCGCAAGGGTGTGATTTTCACGAGCTACCCAGAAGTCCTTCACTTGCATCTGAAGCGTTTTGAATACGATATCCAGCGCGATACAATGATGAAGATCAACGATCGTTTCGAGTTCCCGGAAACCCTCGACCTCGAGCCATACCTCGAGAAAGATGCCGACAGATCTGAGCCGTGGATATATAAACTTCACGGTGTTCTCGTTCACAGTGGAGATCTGAATGCGGGGCATTACTATGCATTCCTCAAGCCGAACAAGGACGGTTGGTTTTACAAGTTCGATGATGACAAAGTTACGAAAGCAACTCGGCGGGAGACCCTCGAGGAGAACTTCGGCGGCGAATATCGAAGTTCGCTTATCCAGCCTCGAACCGGATTTCCTAAGAAGAACCCAGTGATGCGCCAGATGAACGCATACATGTTGGTGTATATCCGTGAATCACGGTTAGATCAAGTCTTGACGCAGGTCGATAAGACGGATTGTCCCGAACATCTGCGTAAGCCATGCCCCCTCCATTGTGTGAGAGCACTGACTAACAATTTCTGTGAACAGAAAAGCGACTTGACGAAGAAGCAGCAGCGCGCGAGGCCAAGAAAAAGGAACGCGAAGAGCAGCACCTCTACTTGCCTGTCAAGGTCATCACTGAAGAAACGTTCAGAAACCATGGCGCTACTGATTTGACGAATTTCGATTTAAATCCGGCAGAAGATCCTTCAGCGCCCAAGCACTACAAGATGAGGAAGCAGGCTACCATAGAAGAGCTGGTGGCGACAATCGCAGCTGACTTGAAACAAGATCCCAGGCGGGTTCGATTATGGATCATGGTCAATCGACAAAACAAGACAACTAGACCAGACCAGCCAATCATGGATCTCAGGCCAACAATTGAAGAGACATTTTCGCGCTCTGCAGGAACTAATAGAGACTTTGCGCTCCGGGTGTGGGCTGAAGTCGCAGAAGAGGTCGATGCTCAAGGCGACGCTGTCTGGCCAACCTACCAGAACAACGCTAATGGTGTCGTTGTGAAAAATGATCTCATTCTTCTATTCTTGAAACATTTTGATGCCGAGAAACAATGTCTCGAAGGCGTTGGGCATGTCTACGTCAGCAAAGAAAAGAAGGTAGAAGAGCTAGTGCCCACAATCGCTCGCAAAATGGGATGGGGCGAGAAACTCCATGCAGGGGAACAGCTCGCGATGTGGGAAGAGATCAAACCATCCATGATCGAGGCCCTCAAGTCCAAACAATCACTGAAGGCAGCCGAGCTTCAAGACGGTGATATTATATGCTTCCAAAAAATCACCGACCGCAAGTCTGGGGAGATACTGGGAAAGATGCCACGCTTAGGAGATAGGAACTCCGAGGAGGCCCCTAAACGATGGGATCGGTTTGACGACGCGAAAGCATTCTACGATTTCCTCCTTTTCAAGCGAGAAGTCCGCTTCGATCCCCACCCCCGTTGTGAGAAAACAAATTACCAAAGCTTTGTCTTGACACTCAGTACGAAGGTGACCTATGATCAATTATCGGAGCGTGTCGGGGAGCAGTTAGGTGTGGAACCGACACATTTGCGGTTCTTCACAGCGAACGCCTCTACGGGCAGCCCGAAAGCGCCAGTGAGAAGAGCTCCCGGCGCGACCCTCGGGCAAATCCTCAACCCCAACAACTATACCCAGCAAAGTCTACAAACCAAACCCAACTCGTTATTTTTCGAGGTTCTGGATATGAGCCTGGCAGAATTAGACACCAAGAAGAGTGTCAGGGTGACTTGGTTAAGCGAAGGCATCACGAAAGAGGTAAGCAGATCGAGACTAAATGCGAGCGAGATTGGATGCCAATCTAACAACGTGACAGGACACCTTCGACGTCTTAGTCAGCAAACAAGGACATGTTGAAGACCTCATCCAGGCCCTCGTAAAGAAGGCTGGAATCAAAGATGAGCGCGAAGGTGGACGTATAAGAGTTTACGAGATTCACCACCACAAATTCTTTCGGGAACTCGTCCCCAACTATCCTGTTCTCAGTATAAATGATTACGCGGACGTTATGGCCGAACGTGTTCCGGAGGAAGAGTTGGATGGTGATGACCGGGATTTTATCAAGGTGGTCCATTTCCATGCGGATCCCACTCGAGTCCATGGGGTTCCGTTCAAGTTTCTCCTTAAAGAGGTATGGCAAACAATATAACCCGCCGATTGACGACATTAAACGCAATACTAATATACTTTAGGGCGAGCCGTTTTCCGAGACCAAGAAGCGACTTGAGGCCAGAACGGGTATCAAGGGCAAAGCTTTCGAGAAAATCAAGTTCGCTGTCGTGCGTCGCTATCAGAAGCCAGTTTATTTAAACGACGGTAAGTTCTCTACAACCTAGATGGGATAATGGCATGTCTGACCACTTGCAGACGACATTCTCTTCGAAGAGGGAGGCAATGTGGAGGATGATGCATACCTCGGGCTAGACCACGTGGACCGTTCTAGGTCAACGCGGAACGGAGCAGAGATGTTCCTTAAGTAGATCCGGGATGCTTAGGTAGTACTTAAGTATACATGCATATGCATTACTATGTAGAACCTACTTTCCGGAATATCCCCTTACGGGGCACGTCGAGACCGATCAACTACTACGGTAGACGGAGACTCGCAGAAGGAAAACGACATATATCTTTTATTTCAGTATCACTCTTGGCTTCTTCGACGCCTCCCCCCGCTTTCCATTCCCCGGGAGCCTCTGGGTCGATGGGGACACGCATCGCACTAGGTAGTGAGATGGGATATAGGCTTCAGAGGGGAGAGGGTAAATAAGGATATCGGTGGTGGTGACGGTGTTCGGATGCGCACAGTGTCAGAAAGCATCGCTGTAAGCTTACATGAAGATGAAGCCTCATGGAATTGATAACAATATTACATTGTATAACTTCTTGTTGCTGGAATCCGGGTTTGAGTTGTTTTGATATGTATTTGCCCCTACGAGAAGGTTATTCTCACCTGATAACTTGAGCAGGGGCATGAGGGCATGAGGGCATGAGGGCCAGAAATACACGAAGTCATTGGCCCGAGAAAAAACGTTCAGTCTAGTTTCAGAGCAGAGTTTGGCTTTCTCCTTTTTTTTAATATCCCCCCCCAGTATCCATTTACCAACCAACATAGGTAAACATAATGATACATGTACAGGAAGGAAAGGTGTCCTGTAGTTGGATTTTTTTTTCTTTTTGTCTTTTTCTTGTCCCTCTCTTCGTTTTCGTAAACTCGTAGAAGAAACCACATCCACGAGTATATGGACGTACGTAACCTAGATCAAATATACAGCGGGGACGACCTTTCCCTCCATTCGTCTCCCAAACATGTCAGTGTCAACGCCGACAGCAACAAACGCTAACATCAAAGACTCAAAGACTCAACCGGGCTCTCTCTCTCTCTCTCTCTCCCCTCGGCTCCAACTCTCCTCTCTTCTCTCTTCGCCGGTTCAGCATAAGACTTCAGTCTCAGTCCCACCCTCCCCTACTCTTCCCTTTTTGCCCGATATCTTATCTTATCCCCAAGATTTTTATTTCTTAACTCTACCTATTCTTCAACCTTTCGAACTTCTCACACATGGTAGCGAGAGACGATGGTGGAGCAAGGGTTTCAGGAAGCTTTTCGGGAGTTCGGGGAGTTTCGGAGAAAAAGAAAAGAAAAGAACAAAGTCCCACCTAACCAGACAAGAACACATACACAGATAATGGAGTTGAAGAGACGACAAAAACTAACCCCCCCCATTTAATACCCGTCTCTCTCTTCCCCCCCTCTCCGCTCTCTTACTTTTCACGAAAACCGGTCGCCCTTCGGACTCCTATACGGCGTGCTACTCTCGTACTTGCTCTTCTCGATTACGCGCTGGCTCTCGGTGGCGGGGGCGTGGCGGGTGGGCGCGGGGTCGCTGCTGGCCTCCTGGCTGGGGGAGCCGGCGGCGTCGGTGCGCGCGGGAGATCCGTTACTACCACCGTTGCCGTTGCCGTTGCCGTTGCTGGCGGAGAGGGGCTTGCTGGACACGTTGCCCGAGTACTCGAGGGAGTCGGCCATCTGCTTCTTGCGCCGCGTCTCCTCGAGCCGCGCGGCGCGGTCGGCGTTGATGCTGCGCTTCGCGAAGACGTAGGCGCCGGCGCCGGCTGGAGGGTGTACGTTTGGTTAGGGAGGGCTTGGGAGGAAGGGGGAAAGAATTGAAAAGAGAAGAAGGGGGTGTGTTGCATACCAAGGCAGAGAGAGCCCCAGCCGAACCTGTGGTTTTCAAGTCAGTTCAGTTTAGTTCATTCATTGCCGGTTACCACCCCTCTCCCCTTCTTTCTCCTGGGATTGGTAATTCGCTGGCTGCTGCTGAACTCACCAGAATGATTTTGCCTGGTGGGAGAAAAAGAAAGGAGGAATGCGAGTTAGCCCGACGTCATTATTGGGTAGGTAGGAGGGCCAAGTAAGTAGCTTTAGGCTCCTTAGAAGCTTATACGTACTGTATTCATGATGTAGGTAAGAGTACCTAGCTTTGGGTGGGTTCTTCTGGTGGGATTATGGATTTGGGGAAGGATTATAAGTGAAGAGGTAGAAGAGGTAGAAACAGAAATGGAAAAAGAAGAAAGAAAAAAAAGCTCAAAAGATTTAAGAGAATTCAATGTCAGTGTTGCAGTGGTTTTGTATTATGTACTTTATGTTGGATTGTACAGTAGGTAAAAACCTATAGGTAGGTTTAGTAGGTAGGTTAAGTAGCTACGTTATGGAGCCTATCAAGTGTCTAAAGTCTTTTTTTTTTCATCATCGAACGGTTTTCTTCGCTTTACGGTATAGCGTCTATTTAAAATAAGCCGTACGCGGAGTTGGACGTAAGTACGTACCTATCTTCTTCTAGGTACATAGGTACATAGTTAGGCCGCGGCCCTGAACTTATGTACATAGCTAAAGCGGACTGCAGGGTCCATATCGGAAAAATAATAATGACATGCCAAGGGGAGAGGGGGGGAAACTCTGAGGACCCAGAAAAAGAAAGAAAGAAAGAAAAAAGAAGAAAAGGAATGGAAAGAGGGATAAAAGAAGAAGGGAAATAGCCGAGCCAACAATTGTGAGGCAGCACTCGTCACTATGCATAAGGCGTCCAGGGTTTCGCACTTGGCTGGCGACTCTGCCAGTTGTCGGTACTCGAATTTAGGAACAAGTATAGCCTAGTGTAAAATTGACAGGGGATCAGACCTTAGCGGGTGCTTCAAGTTTGTGCGCTAGGAGCGTGCATACATGTTTAGTACAGAGTCGTCATCCTCTCAGGTCTGGCCGTATCACAGCTTTTATTATGGATATCCATTCTGGCTCTTCCCCCCCTCCCCTTTCATTAATTCAACGTATTTCATGCGCTGTAAGAAGAAGAGAAGAAAAACAGGAGAAAAGAAAAGTAATGACAAGTAGGTACATATTTATGTATTCCCACTTTCTTACACTACCTACTACCTATAGGTAGGTGTGTACCTATATCAAGCCCAGGTTAGATACGATGTATATAGTAGTAGTACCTAATGTACATAGGTGCAGTAAATACCTAAGGTACCTACATATTACCTAAGGTTAAGTAGGTAGTACTTACTGGCTATATTTTGTTTATACATCAGGTCCACTAGGTTGCATTTTACCTACCTGCTGTACTGAACTTAGTATGTATGTTGTGCTACACACTACCTAACATACTTTTCTCTTCTTTTATTTCTTTTATTTTTGGTCGTAAGGTTGGCTCTCCCTCTTCCACTTATTACTGTACAGACCAATACCAGACCGCACCAATTCATTCGTTCTGGGGCCAAAGCCCAAAACGCACATCGACTTCTGGAGAGGGATCGCCTAACGAACCGGGAGATTGCTAGCCAAGTAATTCCCACCACGAACACATGCTGCTGCATTTCTTCGTACCTGAACCTCTGCCCTCATAAGTGACAGTGTTACACCTCCTTTTGCACCTCGCTGTGGAAGTTGACGGTGGTGCCAATGAGGGCTGTCGTGATACCCGCGAGCCTCAACCAACAAAGAATCTAGAATATGATTACGGCCAGCTATTTCGTCATCGTACCGATACCGACATTACTTGGCCTTACCGCATTGCTACCACCTTCCTACTTACCAACCTACCGTCCTTACCACCCCACCATCTTTAGCTAGACTAGACACACACAACCACCTGTGAACCCCTTCGTCCTCGTCACACCCCCGTATCTGACCCGGCCGCGACTGTACACACCGGGATACCACACCGGGACACGCACCCCCCTGCCATATATAGAGCAACGTCTGCTTTGCGGTGTCGCGTAACGGTTGCGTACTCTTTTTGATGAGGAAGAAGTGCTCGTAGGGAGGCTTATATCATGGGAGAGAGAGGCAATACCGACGTTCGTTAGGTTCATAGCAGCTCTCCCTAGCCATGGAGTCCAACGGTCAAGATGGCCCTGACGGGTCGTCCCTCGTAAGACCTCAGCCCCATCATCGACGTCTGTAATAAAATGCTTATATTCCTTGCAGAAGCCTGTGTCGTCCCTGAGGATGCAGTTCGAGAACATGAACAAGTCGGGCGAAGGCTCTTCAACGCCCTCGGAGACACGAAACCGATCGCCATCCCCTAAACCGCCTCCCGTACCCGACACTAGACCCGCGAGAAACCTTAAGAATGCCCAGGACGATGGAAAAATAAAGGGGCAATTCTCCAGGCGCGCTGAACTCAGCCCTGCCCCCCGTCCTCACTCGATAGCACACCCCCCAGCCCCGAGTCCTAGACCTGTAAAGCCTCCTGCTGTCACGATCGAGCCACCACAGTCGCCGCCAAAAGGAAGGGTCTTTCCACCACCGATAGGAGATGCAGGCGCCCATCATCTCAATCCTGATCCCGCCAAAACCCCGACCACACCCGCCGCCCCTGGAGTCCGGCCTTTCAAGATTCCCAGCCGACCTCATACGCCTATTCTTGAGCCTGGCCGGTCTCCCCGACTTCCGTCTTCCCAACCCCCGTCTCCACCACCGCCACGAAGATCCGGTGAGCTCAGGAGGGAACGCGAGACACGGCCTGCGCCTATTGTCCCCCCGCCTGTCAATCGAGCTGAGAAACCGAGCAATCGCCTCTCAGCCTTGATGGACAATGCCCCCAAACTGGGCACGATTCCCCAAATCGAGGAACAACGGTCGCCATTCAATAGTCCGCCTCATAGTGCCAGTAGCCCTGAAGCAGAAGATCCTCCCATTCTCCCAACGCGGCCAGCACGTCCGCCGCCGCAGAAGGCAGGGATTGCTAGGACCAATACCCTACCGACCGGATTCGACCCACCTCCGGTCCATCCTACAATCGTAAGTAGAAGACGGGATCAGGAGGTCAATGGGCAGGTGAAAGTACCAGCACCACCCCAGCCCACAGAGGGTCGCCCAGCTCTACCAGCGCGGCCCCAAACCATCACCGACCCAGCACCCGCAAGGATACCGGCAAATCCTGCCATGAAGCCTCCCCCTCGCCCCCCTCGTCTCGGTGTCATAACCACAACTGCAACGGTAGATGGCAGCATGTCCAGTCCTTCAGCATCCAAGAGGGCTGTGTCTACTCCAACCACACAATATGCGCCGCCTCCATCTCGGTCTCATGGAAGGTCCTCGACGGTGGACCGAACCTCTGAGAAAGCCCCCGCAGAATTTTATGATCCTCCTAGAAGGGCTGACACAGTGGAAAGAGTCGCAAACTCCACAAGTCCCGCCAATGCGTATCCGGACACATCCAAAATCAACCGGCGCCCACCCTTCGTCAAGCAAGGGGTCCATGAAATATATACGAAATATGACACAAGGATATTCGATGTCTGTGGACCATATGTGTGTACCAGCGGTCATCTTACTCGGGTTTGGAGCCTCCTAGATGGCGAGCTCGTGATGAGTTTGGCTCACGGCGAAGGAGTCAAAGCCACCGCTGTCGCGTTCAAGCCGGGCCTAAATGTCAACGAAGAAGGGGCCAGGTTGTGGATTGGAAATAATAACGGTGAAGTAATGGAAGCCGATATTGCGACCCAGTCCATTGTTGGGAACAAGACGAATCTTCACGGCCGGTCCGAAGTAATCAAGATTTTCCGACATTTCAACGAAATGTGGACTTTGGATGAGGGCGGTACACTACACGTTTGGGGGCCAGACGGTGATGGGCTGCCCAACCTGAACAATAGCCCGCACCAAACTTACAGGCTTCCGAAAGGGCACACCTTCTCCATGATTGTCGGCGAGGAGCTGTGGCATGCGACTGGAAAGGAAATTAGGATATTTGCACCGACCCTCGACGGCAGAAATCAAGTCCAAGTTCTCATGCGACCCTTGGTGGCGGAAGGAGCTGGTGAAGTGACATCCGGAACCATGGTCAGATCACAGCCAGGGAAAGTGTTTTTCGGGCACAACGACGGCAAAGTCAGCATTTATTCTCAAGATGACTTCACATGTCTTGGGGTGCTGAATATCAGCACTTATAAAATCAACTCCCTAGCCGGTGTGGGTCGTGACATCTGGGCGGCGTACAACACCGGTAGGATTTGTGTCTACGACATTGAGAAATCCCCGTGGGCTGTCAAAAAGGATTGGCAGGCCCATGACAACCCCGCGATCAAGATCATTGCCGACAAGGCAAGTTTCTATCGGCTCGAGCGGTCACAAGTCATCACGCTTGGCGCAGACAATATGCTGAGAGCGTGGGATGGATTACTCCAAGACGACTTTCTAGAGGATGAGATGAAATCGTTAGAAACACAATACTGCCAATTTGAGGATATCAAGCTTCTGGCGATGACTTGGAATGCCGGCGCATCTACACCTAGTAGTCTGAGGCACACAGAATCCGATTCTACATTCATACAAAATCTCTTACAGTCAAGCGGTTGCCCCGATATTCTAGTTTTTGGATTCCAAGAGCTGGTAGATCTAGAAGATAAAACTGCTACAGCGAAGCGTTTGTTCAAATCGAAAAAGAAGGAAAAGAAGGATGCGACCGATCAGGAACGAATGAGCCATCAATATCGGGACTGGAGGGACTTCTTAAAAAGGAGCCTCGACGACTACATGCCTCCTGACCAACTCTATCACCTGCTCCACACAGCGACTCTTGTGGGATTGTTCACATGCATTTTTGTCAAATCGAGCATCCATAGTCGCATTCGAAATCTTAACAGCGCCGAGGTCAAACGTGGCATGGGCGGTCTACACGGCAACAAGGGTGCAATCGTAGTGCGCTTCATGATTGACGATACATCTCTGTGCTTCATCAACTGCCATCTTGCCGCAGGCCAAACTCAAGCCAATCACCGCCACAACGATATAGCGGCTATCATGGAGAGTACCCTGTTGCCCGTTGAACGCGACCCAAGTGTTCGTATCGATAGCTACATTGGGGGTGGTGATGGTAGCATGATCCTAGACCACGAGCTCTGCCTCCTCAATGGCGATCTCAACTACCGTATCGATACCATGTCGCGCGACACGGTTGTGTATGCTGTGAAAGCCAATAACTTAGCCAAACTTCTTGAGCGCGACCAGCTTCTAGTGGCCCGGCGGCGGAATCCGGCATTTAAGCTTCGCGCTTTTGACGAAATGCCGATTGAATTCGCACCGACCTACAAATACGACGTTGGTACAGACAATTATGACACCAGCGAGAAGAAACGTTCTCCAGCTTGGTGTGATCGTCTCCTTCACCGAGGTGCTGGCAGGATACAGCAACTTGATTATAAGCGGCACGAGGTTAGAGTGTCTGACCACAGACCGGTGACCGGCCGCTTCAAGTTTACCATCAAGTCTATCTCGCCCAAGCCACGGCTCTTAGCGTGGGCAGACTGCCAGGAGCGTTTTGAACACCTCAGGGAGAAGGAGGCAAACGATGAGAAGTAAGTCCCTATCGTCTCCTTTGCTCTCGCAAACCAGCTGCATATTAGTTTACTAACCAAGTCAGGTTCATGTACCTCATGGATGTTATCGGCTACGATGCTACAGTAAGCAAGGGTATAATTCAGGATCAAGCAGCCAGGAAACTCGGCCGCAGTGCGAGTCAGCGTAGGGAATAGAGGAGCCGGCTGAGGTGCGGCAAGGTGGGGTCCGTGTATGGTCTTTTACCGGGTAGGAGGGAATATATGTCCGTGCCTAGTCTCCGAATCAACTCGGTGCTGGCCGGAGAGATACCAGGTTAGCGCAAGCAGTGGCAAGGCTGCGGCATCAAAGAGCTAACCACCCATGCGCAATGAAGGTTTCATTGCCGATAGATAACTCCAGGGCCAGCCAAGCCCTTGGTCGGGAAATATAATAGTAGATTCATCGAGGAGCCTAGCGGGCCCGAGCGTTCATATGCCCTTTTGGGAAAGCAACAATAAATACATTTTTGACAGCATGTCCGGGGAATACCTAATTCTTCTACCGCTTAACGTCCCTCGACCCTCACATGGGACATCTAATATATATATTTAGCGGTCTCGGTAGCAACCCACCGACTGACTGATCAGCTAGGTACGGACAGTCCTCGCCCCAACTTGCAAGTTCAATGCACCCGTGCTCTTCCGTCACCGGAATAGAATCTGATTGGTTTGTTACAACCTCGTCTTAACCACTTCGGCAAGTTTCGAACCTCACCTTTTCCTTTGTCTCTCTGACGCAATTATTGAAGGGTAGAGAGAGATAAGAGATATCGATGTCGCGATAACCCAATGTGTTTTTTTTCCCCAGTTGATCTATTTCGGTATTTTTTTGATCTCTACTATCGGGGTTAAATATCGGCTTCAAATATTCTCTTGACTCTTGTATACTACTACTAGGTTAGTCTTGACTCCAGTACTACTCATGTGGAGTCAGTCGAGTCCTCCTTTGTTCTAGTGAACCAAGAAGAAACTTTTTTTTTGCCTCCATCTCCATTTGATATTTCTCTTACCCCCGGGTATCCATCTGGTTTCTTCTTCTTACCCTTTAATAACGTAAGACAAACTCTTTTTTTTTTCTCTTCTTCCCCATACCCCCCCGTGGGAATTTTTTAGAACCGGACTGCGGCCCCCGCGTAAACTTACTTAGGTACCTAGCCGTTTCCCCCCCTTATAACCTGTTGGCAATTAAGAATAAATGCTTTAAATACTCTTCTCCCCCCTTTGCTTTATACTTTTGATAGAGCACAAGATACCGCATTTCTGACCTAAACTCCTTCTTTCTCCTTTCTTTCACATTTCCCCAACTGCTTGAAGACTACGTACTACCAGGCGAATTTTGGTTGTGCTTTTTTCTTTTCTTTTCTTTTACGTGCACGTGTTTTTTCAGCGCCTTTTTAAAGATATCAAGAAAGAGCTAGATTCGGACAGACGAGTTAAACATATTATCTCATCTTTATCCCTGACATTTTTATTTTTATTTTGAAAAAGACTAGCGAACGCGCATACACTCAGTATACCTATCTACGAGAGAAAAAGAAGTCGTGGTATACCTTGCTTACATCGGAGCATCAAGAAAGACGAATAAGACATAGAGGAGAATATACTGCGAAGTGGTATTGAAAAGGGGGAAGCGGATTACCATTTTCCGAGCCACTTGGGGCTAAAGATAAGAGAGGGTTTGGAAAGACCTCTAGCTGGAATTTATTGTGGAAGGGAGAAGAGAAGAAAGCAAAGGGGAAAAGAAGTTTACCTTACCGTGCTATAACATTATTTCACGATGGGGGCATTCACAGCCGTGGTAAACGGGACTACCGAGTCGACCTACCCCGAGTCGAGGGTCCTGATCATCATCACCGGAGGCACCATCTGCATGCAACCCTCGGCCAGCGGACTTGTGCCGGTCGAGGGGTTCCTGGATAATGCGATGGCGCCGCGGCCGAGCTTCAACGATATGTCCGCAAGAGGTACGTCAAGCTCGTTTCTTTCTTTTCTTGGATTCCGTGGTGGAGTTGTTTTGGGGATATAAGTTTGAGAAAGGAGGGCATAATGTAGGGATTCATTCATGTCTCTATCTTGTGGAGTCGTTGCTCATACTTACATCTGGGAGTTTACTATATTGGGGAAGAGGACGACACTGACTTTATACAGTACCGTTGACTGCAATCAAGGATGGCCAGAAGGTGACGATCGACAGTTTGCGAACCCCGCCAAGCTCTTACTCCAGACACGTGCGGTACGGTGCTCTCGAGTTCTCTCCTCTGCTTGATTCGTCTAGTATCAGTAGTGTTGGCTGGACGCAGATCGCCACCACCATCAAGGAGAACTACCACTTGTTCGATGGCTTCGTCGTGCTACATGGCACAGACTCGCTTGCCTACTCGGCTTCCGCGCTGTCCTTCATGATGGAAGATCTGGGCAAGCCAGTAATCCTAACCGGCTCGCAGGCCTCCATATTCGCGCTGCAGTCCGACGCTGTCGACAACCTGCTCGGCTCGCTCATCATCGCAGGCACGTTTGTCATTCCCGAGGTCTGCCTGTTCTTCCACCACACGCTCTTCCGCGGCAACCGCACGACCAAGGTATCCGCGTCGTCGTTCGAGGCGTTTGCGAGCCCCAACTGCGACCCGCTGGCGAAAGTGACGAGTCTCGGCATCGACGTGAACTGGTCGCTCGTGCGGCGGCCGACCAAGATCGCGCGCTTCGAGATCACGTCTTACCTGGACACGGCGCACGTGGCGTGCGTGCGCATCTTCCCCGGCATCAAGCCGGAGATGGTGGACTCGGTGCTGCGGGTGCCGGACCTGCGGGGGCTCATCCTCGAGACGTTCGGCATGGGCAACGCGCCGGCGGGCGTCGATGGCAGCCTGACGAAAGTCATCCGCTCGGCGGTCGAGCGCGGCATCGTCGTCGTCAACGTCAGCCAGTGCACCAACGGGTTCGTGTCGCCCCTGTACGCGCCCGGCTTCGCTCTCGGCCAGGCCGGCGTCGTTTTCGGGCACGACCTCACGTCCGAGGCCGCACTCACCAAGCTCTCGTACCTGCTCGCGCTGCCCAGCGTAGCCACTCCTGCCGAGGTGGGCGCGCGCATGGCGGCGTCGCTCCGCGGCGAGATGACGGAGCTGGCGGCGGTCACGGCCTTCACGCACCCGGCGGGCGACCAGGAGGGCGCGGCGGGCGAGCTCGACCCGACGGTGGCGCGGCTGGTGGGGCCGGCCGAGGCCAAGTTCGCGGCCCTGGGCTACGCCATCGAGGCGGGCGACCTGGCCGCGGTGCGCGACCTGCTCGGCGGCGACGAGGTCGGCGACCGCCTGCTGAAGCGCGCCGACTACGCCGGCAACACGGCCGTCCACCTCGCCGCCGTGGGGCCCAGCCCCGCCGTCCTCGAGGAGCTGCTCACCAGGGGCGCCAGCGTGCACGCCCGCAACCGCGCCAACAACACCCCGCTGTTCCTGGCCGAGCGCACCGGCGACCCCGAGTGCGTGAGGCTGCTGAAGAGGGCCGGCGCGGTGCTGTGGGAGGAGGAGGGGGGGAAGGGGGGGACGAAGGCGTCGTAAAGAGAAGGGGGGGAGGGAGGTGCTGGATACCTAGGTATGTGGGCTTTATACTTACCTATGCCTTCCTTCTTCCTTGGGTTTTTTTGTACGCGGTCTGGTCTTTTTCTGAATGAAATCTTGGCACCGCTCGTGGTAAATATAAACATAGCGTGTTCGACAGATCGGTCGGTTGATAACCGATTGAGGATTTTTTTTTCTATCAAGTTAGGGGATTTTTATCTGTTGTGAAATAAAATGAATTTGGTAGGAGATTAGATAGATAGATAGAATCCTACCTGCGTACGTAAATAGAGGGAGAGAAGAGGGTTATAGAGAATCTTTAGGTAGTCAGGTAGTTAGGTAGGTATAAAGTAAATATCGGACAAATCTTTATTTTTCTTTTTTTTTCCAGTCTAGGGTAGAATGGTTCTGGGAAGATACACTTGGCCCTTGGTACATTTCTATCTCTATACATACCTACATACATATTGGGTCTATATCAGACCAGACCTTTGGAGGAGGATGAGGGTCCCCACGCGAAGTCCGGCTGCCATACATACATACATACATACATACATACATACATACATACATACGATGTCACATCGAAACTTTCTACGCACTCTGGCCCTCCGGGATAGACTACTCAAACGATCTAACGAAAGGCTAGGTACTCGAGTTTGTAAGCACACTGCAACCGCCCACACGAGACCAAGCTCGGGGCTAGCCCACGACGGCGAAAAAGGCCTACCATGACAATATATCGTACCAGCGGGCTGCTATGAAGACTCACGGCAACCCCGTTGAGGACTTCAAAGACTGGGGGAAGGCGAAGAAGAGTCTTGGAATGAGGCAGTGAGTCATGTTGGCCTCCTTCCTCCCCCCTCCCCCCAAAATAGAAGGTAGTCAGGGGCTCCTATACACACTGCATAGATAAGATGCGTAATTTTCCTGTCTACAACGTCTTGGTTATTGTGTCCATTGTGCTCGAAAAGCTTCGGTATCGAGACAATGTTTCTTTTGAACAAGGAACTCCAAAAACATGGAAGGTTATAACTTGGTCAAGCTAGGTATGCTCTATCGTCACCCAGTCTTTGTATCGGAGCTCTTTGATATCCCACGGAAGTAACCAGAACAGCATTGTTGATATGCAAAAATAAGTTGTTCTCTTGGAACATGGCATCTGTTCAACGGATAGAGGATTGACAAAGACATTGTTCATGGCCTCAGCGGAAGGTCGTGGGTATTTATAGACAGAAACCACCAGTCTTATTCGACCCTCAAAAAAGTCTTGCAAGAACCACAGGTTACTACTTCTATTACCAAACCCACAAGTCATTAACATTTCACAGCAAAGAATTATAACGGAATCCTCACAATGTGTAAGCAATACCATTACGAAACGGTATGTTCCGTCTCCTCATGCGACACCGTCCTGGGGAGGAGAAATCGGAACAGATGGTGTGGCGAAGCGTTGAAGGCCCGCCGTCTGGGGAAATGCTCCACAGGTGTCGAGGTCCAGGAGACCATCACCGAAACAACAAGAGCCAGGTGCTCCAAGTGCAAGGAGGAGGGGCTTCATCCGGCGCCTCCTCCTCCTCGAGTCCGCACGAAGGGGAAGACGGATAAAAGCACCAGCACCACCAGTGCCAACGCCGGGGCTCCCAAGCCGCCGAGGCAGAGAAAACCGCGCAGCGCGCCCAAGAAGTCCAACAAGAGAACGCTTGACGAGGAGGAAGAGGGGGAGACCGGCGGGAAGAAGCGCCTTAAGGTCGAAACGGAAATCTCCGTGGATGAGGCTAGCGATGCGAGCGAGGAGCGCCTCGAGGTTGCATCGTCGCCCATTGTCAAGGTTGAGAATGCGAATAAAAGAGCATTCAGCGACGAAGAAGAAGAAGAGGAGGAGGGGGGACCTGACAAGAAGCGCCTTAAGGCCGAACCGCCTGTTGAGGAGGTTGAACCGCTTGTCGATGAGGCCAAGCCTGCAAACAAGAAGAGATCACTTAGCGAGGAAGGAGAAGAGGAAGAGGAAGAGGAGGGACCTGACAAGAAGCGCCTTAAAGCTGAACCGCCCGTTGAGGAAGTTGAACCACCCGTTGAGGAGACTGAACCGCCCGTCGACGAGGCCAAGCCTGCAAACAAGAAGAGATCACTTAGCGAGGAAGGAGAAGAACCCGAGAACAAGCGCCCGAGGGTCGAATCACCCACCTATGAAGCCCAGGAGGATCTTAATGTGCAGGACACGGCGGTAAGTCAAGATTCCTCGGAAGACGAGGGTGCTTTGCCCACCCCGGCCCCTAGCCTTAGCACCGAGGAGTCTCATCCATAAAGTCTTCACCTTCGGCTTGTAACAGAAACCCCCGAGGCGAAGAAGAGGTTGTATACCGAAGTTTTGTTACGTTTCTTTATTATCTACGTGTTTTTTTCCCTTTCCCCCTTTTTCCTTTCCTAGTTGTCTTTTGTTTATCTGTTGAGTTCTAACCTAGGTAAGTAAGCACATCATCCATGAGTAACTTAGAAAAGAAAAGAAAAAAAAACCCCCTATAATTTGAATTGGAACAAAAATTTCCCAGATTGCATTGTTTTGTAGTGAATGTGTTGTTGCTGTAGTTTGGTTCGACTGTTTACTAACTTAATGTCATCGCCAACGGCACTGGATCTGTGCTAGTGGGTAGCTTCTAGATGGATAGCAGTGGCAAGGTCAAGTTATGTAGAGAAAGGAATATAAAATAATCAGGTGCCATGCTTGGGTAGGTAGCGCAATGCCATAGCCTACTGTAATGCACTTGGCATTGGTGATATCATGTCCCCAACTCTACATATTGTCTTGTTGTGCTCTTTTCACAATCACATACTATTAAGTATCCTACTAAGGCGTGTCAGGTAGGGAAGAATGGGAAGATATAGGCAGAAGTAAAAATCTAGATACATACCTGAACTCTGAGTGACATTTGTAAGGAGCACCTTTTGCGCTGGTATATTAATCACCCTTAAGTAAAGGGGAATCTTAATTAGTTCAGTCAGTTTGACGTTGGGATATCCAAGGTGAGGCCTGGGCTGGCCAATTTATGTCCGTCGAGGACGTGCCTTGACCTCTCAACTTAACACTGGAGAAGGAAAAAAAAAAGGGAAAGAAAAGAAAGAAGGAGAATATTCACAACAGCAACCTCTACCGCAGCCATCGAGCTTCGGCTGGGGCGTTATACATGGCGCCCTCGTTGGGACAATGCCTCGCTCCTCGGCGTGTCTATTGCCGGGGTGGCAGTTCCGCAGTGACAAATGTCCCTGGCCTGTTTATCACCCACGGGGCTTTATAAGGGATAGGGTTGGGTTCGTTATTCCTCCTCCCCTCTCCTCCGTAGAACGTAGAATACGACAGGATGGCTAAATAGGATACCCGCCAGACTCTGTTTATGCCGAGGCTCCGCGGTGGTCATCACCTTTGAGCTTATGCTAACCCCCTTATTCAAATGTGCACTGTTTAGAATAGGACCATTACTCAAGCTATTAAATAAAATATGACTTGAGTTGCGGTTAAAGGGGAAGGTGTCCAGTTATGTTCGGATACAAGATTCCAACCAGTAACAATTTCGCCCTCTGAAGGACGTGTCGAAGTAAAGAGTGAAGCATTACCTTTGCCTATAAGCATTGGGGATCGATTACCAGCCGTTATTCCTTGGCCGTCGTGATATCCTCCGACACAATCCCCATCGTCTCATCTGTTCCAGAAAACACAATTTGCCACACCCGGTTAGGGTCCCTCGGACGAAACTCCACACTTATGTCTTCATCTGGTATAGGGAATCCGGCTTGGACTGGTGAGTTCTTCCACGTCGGCTCAACCCACTTGCCGGCGACTGGTACAACATCAAACTGAAGGACCAACAGAGCTGCGAGTGCCATAATTTCGTTGCTGGCAAAGTGGCGTCCGGGACAAAGGACATGCCCGCCTCCGAAAGCGCGGAAAGCAACCCTGTTCGGCTTCTTCTGACCTACTCCAGGTACGAAGCGCGTGTGCTCGAATTTCCCAGCATCATCACCCCAGGCCGACACACTAGTGTGCTGCACTGAAGCCGGAATCATCAGCATGTTGCCTTTCTTCAGTAATATGTGCCCGTCTAGAAGCACGTCGTCGAGTAATATGCGAGCCCCCGGGGTCACAGTACGATGGCGTAGCGTCTCCTGGAAAGTACTTAGGAGTATGGGGCATGATGTGCGGATACTGGCCAAGTCAATGAAGCTAACGGTTCTGCTATCACCATCGGCTGTCTCACGTACTAAGGCCTCAACTTCCCCGCGGACATCGGCTAACACCCGGCTGTCTGAAAAGATGTGGTAGAGAACCCACAATGCACAGGGGGTGGTGCTACCCAGCACGGCAAAAGTATTCCCGAGCTCACCACGGGCAATATCTTCATGGCTGAGACCAAATTGACGGTGATGTTCGTAGCGTTTTCGCACAAGCCCGGAAGCTGTCTCGTGCCCGCCTTGGTGCATATACTCGGTCATGGCAGCAGCGACAAGCTCACGCGCTTGGATAAGGCGAGGGTAGACATATTTGGCCAGAGGGAAAACAGAAAGGGTCAGAAAGCCAGATTCGAATACTCTGGGGAGTGGGTGAGCAGTGTTTCGCAAAGCATCTATGTTAGAGGAACAAAGGGGCTCACTTCCAAGCCTGGGCGACAACAGGGTCACGGTATGGATTCTTCGGTCCCCAGACAGCTTCAGTAGTAGACGTATCCATGATCAGGTTCGTCCACCGCCATAATCCGGTCCTCACAGCTCCTGACTTGTTTAACTTTCCCAATTCTTGCACGAAGACTTCGATGGCGCTCCGGCTCAGCTCGTCGAGGTCTTTCCCCGGGCTCATCACAGGTGTAATGTACTTTGGCCAGCTCACGCTAAAGCCGTGTTCGCTAGTCAGGTCTTTGTGCATTATCTCAAGCGCCTCCTTTCTCATTCCGACCAGGCTACCTGCATCAGCTGCAATGGCAGCAAAGCTGACGGTACGCCATTGCTTCTGCAAGACGGGAACAAGCTCGGTAGCATTGACAATGTACATGCGTGAGAAGGGCATACGGAGGGTGTAGATAGGAAGCTTATATGCATCCCTAACCAGCAAAGCCCAGTTAGTTCACTGATGTCAACCAGAACGAAACATTAAATCAACGTAAGGGAGATTGATGTACCTTAGCTGGTTATAGTAACCCGACTTATGCCTTGCCATCCCAATTAGGGGACCGATGAAGGGAAGACCAGTTACGATGGCAGGGGGCTCCCTCGCATCCTGAGTAATGTATAGGAGGAATCTGAGGAAAATGTAAGTGGTGGCTAAGCCTCCAAGAATGATGGACAAGGAGGGCGCCATGGTGATTGAAGCACTTGACGGAGACGGATGAAGAAAGAAGAGGGAGGAAGGGTGAGGAGAGAGAAGAAAGGAGAGGGAAGAGAGGAGAGAGAACTTTGGTTGGCTGCTTGTCAGTCCATTGCCATTACCTATTTTGTTATTTTACTTAGTCTGTTGGTACCTGTTATATGTATCTGCTGTTACACTGCCTATGAGCAGCTGCAACCTAAGTGGTCAGCTCACAAGGCTAGGGCTTTGTGAAGGGGGCCGCGATGCTGGATGCTGGCGCGGTTGGAAGGAAGGGATGGACAAGATACCCGCGTACCCTCAAGGGTGTCACAGGGGTAGCAGGGGTTATGTACATACATATGTCGTGTGACCCATCTCGTAAGGCTCTCTACATATCAAATGCATGTATCAATGTACCCAAAGCCTACCGGTTTTAAAAATACATATGTAGTACATACTTAGGTAAACCTCCAGACCCCCTTTAATGCCAGCCAGCCAGCCTGCTTCCAACATACCTCCTATCTACAATAAATAACCCCCAACCTAAACACAGAAGCCATGTTTAGGTGCTTATGTGATGTGTACATAGCAAATACCTACCTTTGCCGGGCAGTGTAAGTATACGGGGTAAGGAAATGCATCTTTCTGTTCGCCATACCATCTTTAAGTATTTAGACATTGGCTTCTTCTCCGTCCATATCTTGGAAACACCTAACTTCTAACCTCACTCCTCGACTACTTATACTTGTAAGACGTACATCAATAAGTGCCCGCCTAGGCTAGGTAACTTACTAACCTAGACATCATGGACTCTGCCAACTCCGACGCCGTGGTGGCGCCAGTCGCCGTCGAGACGATATCGATCACAGCTTTCTATGTGAGTTCTCAGCAAACCCCCCTCGTCTCGCAAGCTGACAACTAACTCGACTTCTACTGGGCGTCACGCACAGGCCTTGGCGTGGACCTTCTTTGGGCTATGTACCGTCGCCTTTATCATCAGGGCGTACATACGCTATATCTGCTTCCGTCGCTTGCTGCTTGAGGATTACCTCATGCTCCTCGCCCTGGCCATCCACAGTGCCGATGTGGTTCTCATCCAGGTCTACGTGCGGTACGTGTACGAGCTCGAAGCCGTCGAGAAGGGCGAGAGCATACCTGGGCCCAGCTTCTTTTCCGACGCTACCAAGGGCCTCGTTGCCCTCGGTGCCTGCCTCAACCTCACCGTCGTCAGTGTCTTGATAGTCAAGATCAACTTCCTGCTCTTTTTCCGGCGCATCGCCTCCCACATGCGAAGGTTTGCCATCGCCTGGTGGGCGGCCATGCTGTTTACTCTCAGCGCTGCCGCTGTGCAGATCGGGATGCAGGTATTCGGATGCACCTTCGGGGGTGCGGAATACATCTTCAGCCCCCATTGTGCCAGCGAAGGCGCCAAGCGAATGCTCGTTTACGCCATAGTTTCGGCTGTCGTGGATGCTGTATCCGACATTCTAAGTGAGTCTCTCTCCTAGGTGTGAGGTCCTGCTTGACTTCAAGCCGCCCAGCTTTGCGCCCCCCTCCGGGAGCGCACTAGCAGTAATGTGATTTGGCTAAAACTGTGACACCCTCGCAAGTCATCGGCTTTCCGGTTACGATCGTGTGGAGCAGTCGCATCAGTATGCAGCAGAAACTTGTCTTCACGTTCGTCTTCTGTCTTGTGTTCCTGACCATCGCAATCACCATCGTGCGTGGGAGCATCTTTCACTCAGTCTACAGCCCAGATGCTTCGGAGACTGGACAAACACAAAGCCCGACGTTTTCTACGTTTTGGTTCTATACTGAGTACAGCGTGGGTACGTAAGTTTGCATCGAATAGCCTACATGCTCCTTACCTAGCCCATGGCACACCAGCTGAGAGCTCGATGCTGACCATATTCGCGTAATAAGCCTACATCGTTGCCTGTATAGTCTCGTTCCGCGCGCTCTTTGTGCGGCGGGAGCGAAAATCCGAAGACCTACTGCAGGAAGAGCAGAAGCGGGCTGCTGCTCGCCAAGCCGCTATTCGCAGAGGCCACCACGGCAGAGCACGCCACATGTATGAGAGCCTGCTCGACACTCTGAAGTCGCTGGAAGGCTACTCGAGCAGCGACTCTGATTCTCACGGCATGCGCGGACTACCGGTTGTCCCATCAGGCCTTATGACTGTAGACTTCAACGACGACGCCAATTGGAGTGGGAATGTCTCGGGTAAGTAATGCACCACCGAGATCACGGCAGCCTAGGTAGTCCCAAGCCTCCTCGGCGGCAGACTTGTTGCCACCCCCAGATGGAGCGCAGTATCACTGCGCACGTTACTCTAGGCGGTCCAGGAGTAACATACGTAACCACTTGGGCCAGGTACTCTTTGGCTCTCAATAGCATGGCTCTGGGTACCCATGATTGGGGCTTGTTGGGGGCTGTTGAATAAATGCTACCTACTTGGGGGTTACATTCGGTCCGTGGAATATTGTGCTGATAAGGCTCTCGCAACGCTCTCTTCACACCTACATAAAGTGCTGAAATGCAACTTGGCAGTCGTCAACCTTCACGTACGGTTGACCATAGCTGGACGTTGGGAAAACCTATTATTTTTTATAATAGACTAACACCTAACTAGCCTGAAACGCATAACCCACACCTTTTATATATACAGTTTACTGTTGGCGATGAGATCTAGGTAGTATGCACTTATTATTGGCGATAAAACTTAATATAGGTACCTATATATATAGTTGCTAGGTAGTGTCAAATAAAAGTTCGTACGGTCAGGGTAGGCCTAGTTATTACAATGGGGATTTCTAACATCAATGATCCAGCTATGGTCAGCTGTACCTGATAGTAGCATAGTTCTCTTATTTAACTAATCTAAGCACTCGGTCGGTTCTCCGGTTCAGATCTTTTTAGAATATTCCATTAAACAATGTGGGGTGGTACGTGCGTACACCCTTAAATTCAGATCTGGTGGCCTGTAAATCCTTAGTCCATCTACATTCTTACAACCTCCTAATACACCCCTATCAATGCTACTCGTTACTCAATTTACAACAACTTTACTTAGACTATGTAGGTAGTAGTAGGTACAAGAAGTCTGAAGACACATCGGCACGTCATTTGCTATGGGTTCTGGGGCTCCAAACAAGCGGCATCACGAACTAAGCACTTTATCCGTATATATCATGAGGGTGCTATATAAAAAGGGGTTAACGTACTGTTGTTATGGTTGGGCCGCCGAATACATCTGACATCTCTTATTACATGAAAACGAGCTTGTTAGCGCTTTGTACATTACTACCCCCCCCCCCCCCCCCCCCCCTCCCCCCAGGATTATATGAAATCTAAGACTGCGTACATATTTGTTATCTCTGTCCAATGTGGAAAGTCTCTACCCACGATGGTACACACTAATCAAAGAGTCCGGATCAGCCAGATGAAGCCAGTTATGGGATGGCGTTACTAGCACGAAGGCCTCGCCCATTTCTTTGTGTGCCCTCAGGCCATCATGCTCGTGCCAACCACGGTAGTTGAAACGGGTGAAGTTATTCTTGCCCAGTACTCCCGGGAGGTGCCTGAAGAGGGAGGTGCTCTGCCTGTCTGCAAGGAGCCAGGCTTTGTTGAGATGGTCCACGGGGATTATCCGGATGGGTACACTGATTTTCTTTGCTTCGAGATAGTTGAGATACAGATATAGCCCCGAATAGAACACCCACACAGTTCCCAGAGCCAGGGATACCAAAAGTATTCGCAAACACAAAGTCATGTTGCCTCAAGAACCGCAATGATAGAGGACGTTTCAGTAACGATTTTCTATGCTCACCCCTTCATTAAGGACAAAATCCGGGGTGGGGGGGGGGGGCTCCCTGACGTTGGCGGCATCTTAAAGAGTCCGTCAAGATGAGAGTCTGATCTGGGTAGGCCAGCGGAAAACATCGCCTTGTCAGAATATCAGCCACACGATGTAACAGACAGCCTGCTTAGAAGATGCAATGAACTATCTCGATAAACTACAATCCCACAAAAACCATCCATAATCAGTACGACGGTTAGACATCCAAAGAAATCTCCAAGGCAATGAGCAAGGCTAGTGGGTGGCTAACCCCCAGAGCAGGGGGGCTATCAGGTAGCCTGAGTTGCTTGCAGGAATACAGCATCTCCCCTCGTTGCATTTTGGTGTCACGGGAGGCTACAGACGCGGCATTCACATTGCCCAGATGGGTTCGACGCCTAGCCAACGACGGGTAAAATAGATTCACTACTCTAACCGCGAACGTAGGACTCTGTAAAAAATACATTTTCGGTGTGCCGGGACTACCCTTTGCGCTTAGGCAGGCTATATAGCAACTCAAAGTGACGAATGAGAGCCTCATCCGAGGATGGGGGGGTGGGTTGGGGTTGACTGGCCAGGGAGACGGGCAGATATCGTTTCTTCCACATGGCGGCCCACAAGATGACGATGACGATGGACTTTAACAGGGCTGCGCTATGGGGACACCTACAGCGGCGCATTGCTGCAGGTCCCAAAGCCTCAGCTATCATGTCGAATCCCGACCAAAATTAGCAGCACATCGCATGAGTGGGGGCGAATGCATCTTGGCCGCGTCCACCCCCCCTCCCCTACCGGCACTTGGGCTGAGAACGTGCAGGTCTTTGATTTCCTGAAGCGAACCGTCACCACTGCGGCGAGAAAGGCGGTGCTGGGCTCACGAGTCATCGACTCCAATCCTGGATTTGTCGACGCCTTCTGGGAATACGAGAGGTTCGTCGAGCCGCTCTCGTTCGGTCTGCCGACCTGGCTCAACCGCAGGGACGTGAAGGCGCGGGACCCGGTTCCGGGTCGCTGGTCTCGAGGAAACTACCTAGCTTGGTGGCCGAAGGCTTTCGACTTTTCGGCCCAGAGCCAGGGAGCTGCTTTTGCGCTGTTTCTCTTCGGGTAAGTTCGTGGCTACATATACACCTACACATAGGGTTTTTTTTTCTCTTTTTCTTAAAGAGGCACCTCTATCTGTGTGGCACAGGCTTCATGCCAACACGATTCCAGTCGCTACGTGGATCATGATTGAGCTCATCCGAGATCCCAGCCTGTTTCAAGCCATCAAAGAAGAAGTCTCGACAGCACATATCGCGTACGAGCCCGATAGCGGAGGTTTGAATTATGAAAAAGTAGCGTTACTTTTGCTGCTATTATAATCTGTATATACAGAAGTTATGCGTCTGCACGTACGTGTGCTTATTACATGGAAATCTCACGAACCTGCCACCATTGCCGGGTATCATTTGCCCGAGGGGGCCATTGTTCAGACCCCCACCGAAGTGCGCCACCTCGACGAAGCTGTGTGTATGTAGTGTACTTACACCCCCTATCTTCTGTCCGCATTTGTTATTATTTCCAGTTCCTTTCTCTCCTCTTGGCGGTTGCGATGATGGTGCGGAAATTCGAAATATAATTCATCAAATGGGTCAAGCCTGGAGGAGATCCCTCGGAGCGGCCCGCTCTCAACGACACGTATTTTGCAAATTCCGTCGCATGTCCTCCGGATAGGGATATGGAGGTTAGATGGCGGAGAACGCGATGAAGCACTGCTTCGAAGAGCGTAGGCATATCTTATATCAACTAAGGACTTGGAGGCTTATGATATATAAATTAATATACCTACCTACTTTGAGTTATATCAACGTATTTTCTACAAATGTTACCTACCTAACCTAGGTGAACAAATATGAATTTGTCATGCCAGTGCCTAGGTAGCATATGTACAACTGATACCAGGTGGTATTGAAGACTTGCATATGGGACTACAACAAGTAATTTGTTTTAGCATCATCAAGACATACACCGTGGTAATCAGCATACTGGTGATCTGGTCATTGTGTAAGAAAATACGTTTATATCCTACATTTTAAAATCCATGGAACCAAGTGATTTTTTGTGTCATATATTCAGTCCATTCCTTTATGGAATTATCTTTTGATGTCATTGGAAACAAATACTTAGGGACAGTGAACCGGGGCTTGAGCTTGCAAATTTAGTGCCAGGCCTGAGAAATCCAGTCTGATGCAGTATTAAAGGGGTACATATAAATAACGTCTTAAAGGACTTAGAAAGGACCATAGTTTAGTTATGACTCAGTTTATATCAATGTAGCAGACAAACAATTAACCTGGTTTGTGCTCTGTAGAGTGGGAGTTTCAGCTGTTGTCGCTGCCTTAACAGTTGCTCAGAAACACGCACCCACCTACACCTCAGTCGACTATAGAACAGAGTATCGTGACTCTAACAATGCTGTAATCAGCAAAACGGGACACAGTTCCGTGAATATGACTCAGACAACAGAATGTACTGATTTGTTCCCCCGTAGAATTTATTTATTTATTATAAATACCTGGGGAATCTCCCAAAAGTTTTCTCTCTTCCTTCTTCCCTCTTCCCTCTTCCTTCTCTCTCCCACACCACAGCCCACAACCACCTGTCCTAATCAACATCATAATAATCCATCAGCAAGATGGACCTCATAATCATGAAGTGTAAGTTATTATTCTTATTATTTACCTACTTCAACTCAACTGTTCATCATCATCATCATCATCACGCGCATCTAGATGTAGCATCAACACACCGCAGAGATCTAGGCTTTCGACCTTGGATGCTCACCTTTACATTCCCCATCACCACTATCGAACCATGGAATTATTACAGCAATACAGTATCATGCTAACATGGGAACCTACAGGACTGCTTGTCACTCATGAAATAATTGATCACCTTCATAAATTCATAAGATCAATTATCTTAAAAACCAATCCTAATTCATGATATGGGCATATCATAATGGCCCTGTCCTAATAGCCACCTGTGGGTTAGTTACTTTCCTACTACTGCTGCTCTCCTCCCCTCTCTTCCTTTCCCCGACAGACCTGTGGTTGTCGACAACATCTGAGTCGAGTCACCCCCGCGTCCACGTGAGAGGGCTTCCAGTACCTGGTCTAGGTCCTGCCTTACCAGGCTGGCATTGGAGCTGGGTACAGCTCCTGTCAACGCTGTTGACCGGCAACAACCCTACAACCCCTCTGCGGGTGAATTTTGTTTGCCCATTCACTCCCCGGGCAACCCAGGTACATTAACTATGTACAATTCACTCCGAACAATAGGTTCCCCTGTGGGTCCTCGAGTACCTATTGTCCTCGCGTTCATTCACTTCCTGCCATCGAACACCACCCCTCTCCCGTGCCAGTTCCCGTAACATATAAATACATGGTTATCCTCCATATTTCTTGTTCTTCCCTCTACCTCTCCACCACCTCATCATCATCTCTTCAGAGATTTCCCACCTGTCTGTTCTCCCACCACTACCACATACTACCACCACTACCACCGCTACCACATACTACCACCACGACTACACCGCATCGCCTAGCAGAACAATCACCCTAGCAGAGCTCGAGTCAAGCCATCCTCTCTGCAATATATAAACACACAACCACTCACTCTACTCTCATCAACAGCACCATGGCCTCCCAGGACGAGCAGCAGCCCACGAAGAGCACGATGGGCCGTGTCCCATTGCCTCGGCGATCTCGCGGCAGCGCCCGCGCCAGTGCTACGGCCAACACTGCCACCGATCCTAATACCGGTGCCAGTTCTAGCTCCGCCACTGCGGTTAATCCCGCAGCCGGTGCTGGTTCTACGGCTGGTTCTGGTTCTGGTGCTGGTGGTGGTGCTGGCTCTAGCACAGGTACTGCCTCCACTCCCGGTCTTGCGGCTGCGGCTAACCCCGTAGCTGTCGGTACTGGAGCTGGGGCCGGTGCTGGCGCTGGCGCTGCTCCTCCAGCGGCCAGTCATGCCAACCATGGCCAAGTCGGTAAGTGATATATTGGTAACAGTCATCAAACCCCCCCCCCCCTGTCCCCTCCCCCTTTGCCGGCGGTCTCTCACCTGATAACCACCCCGGGTTCGACCATGCTAATGCCTTATTGCGATACTATATAGTCCGGGTTGGGGGCGAGTGGAGATACGAGTGCCAGTGCGGGTCCCGGGTGGGCAACCACCGCAAGAACATCAGCTCGCACATGGCCAAGAAACATAATCCTAATAGCCGCTACGAGCAATTTTACGCGGCCTTCGCCAACCGCGTACCATGTGCGGAAGATGGTTGTGATGCGACCTTTCGTAATCGGTACGACATCATACACCACTACCGCCGGCGACATGAACACAGGGGTAGTTCGGCCCCGCTCCTCGAGCGATATGGGTTCTCCTAAGCAGCCCAGGTCGGTACCACATTTCTTAGCTGCCTGTCTTTCTGCTGTCTACTTGGATCCTTCTGCTAACGATGAGGTTCTCAGCATAGACTGCTTACGATGTGCCCACTGCGGCGGGCGGCTGAATTCTTGCTAGGATGGTTATTAGGGGGTTTAGGGGAGGGAATAGGGGAGGGAGGAGGATGTCTTAAGTACGACTTTGCTACACCGGAAAAGATTCTTAGAAAACGGGTAGTAATATGAAAAATCAAATTTGCTAAAATGTTGCTCTGTTCTAATTATTTGTCTTTGGTGATACCTATGTCTGGTACGATTGTAGCAGATGGTGGTGGATGGTGGATGTTGTTGTTGTTGTAACATGAAGGTCCATTACCTACTAGGTAGGTAACCTAGTACGTACCTAGGATGTTAGTAGGGTGTAGGTATGTAGTGTATTAGACGTGATATGCTTACCTAATCTAAGATAGTAACCAGTGCAACCGTACAGATGGCAAACAGCTGACAGAAGTACATAAGTTGTACCTTACCGTTCCGTCTTTCAACTGGCTGGGATACCTAAAAATTCTCAGCCACAGTTTTTTAGCAAGTGGGGCAGGGGCTTGATCTTCTCGTTCTTATGTAATTCTAATCCGTACCTACACTAGCCCTGTAGTTACTACTTACTAACCTGGGTTACTTCAACTTAGTTACATCTATTTCATGAATGCTTCCACTTCAACTTCTTCGTCGCGTCCCAACTCGCTAGAGAGCATGCCTCTTATCGGCACCCCAGCTGCCTTTTTCCCTTCATCATGTCGTCACCGCAGCTTGCGATAGCCAAGGTCTCCTTCTCTGCTGTTCTCCTACGCCCCGATCCGTCATCCTCGTCCTCGTCCTCGTCCTCGTGCACGCGCAACGAGATCGACGAGTTCCTCGCCTTGGTCGACGCGACCATCTCGCGATGCTCCCCGCCCAATGTTCAGGTTTGAGCAACACAACCTTTTACAAACTTTGGTATCTTGTGTGCGACAGCTAAACAAGTCGTCCACGTAGAAAACCAAGCAGTGGATAGTGAGCAACTTGGCCGCCTCCCCGGCCAGGATTGCTGCCCTGGCCAAGTATCTGACCGCTCTGGCCAACTCATTCTCCGCCGACATCACTGCCTCCAGACAGGCCCGCGAGCCTTCCTCGAAACGGAAGCGATTGCACATCTTGTACATCCTGAATGACCTGCTCTACCATGTTCACACCCGCCAGAAGACCCCCGGCTTCGCTGTCCAGCTGGAGGCTACCATCTCGGACATAGTCCGGAGTGCTGCTGCATTCGCAAACTATCCGAAGCACGCGAACAAGATCCAGGAGCTCCTCAAAATATGGGACGAGAACGGGTATTTCTCGCCAGACTTCATCAGCAAGCTGCGCACCATAGCTCAAGAGGCGCCCAAGAGCCAGGATGCGACAGCCAAGGCAAACGGAACCGCGAATGGCTCCACAGCTACCGCCGTGAAACCCTCAAGAGACGCCCCATTCATCATGCCAGCCATGCATGGGGACGAGACCGTGGCTTGGTACGACCTACCTGCTGCTAATTGGCTCCCTGTGATCGAGCCCAACTCCACCAGGCCGATGAACCCCGATATGATTCGGCCCCTGCAGTTCGCTGCCGGGCCAGCAGATAAGCAGCTCGTCAAAGCCGTGCAGGATCTGTTAGCCGATGTAGACCGGATCTATGCCAAGGATTATGGCGCTGGTGATGATGCCATGGTGGATATCGATCAGCTCGGCCAAAGGGTTGTGCTCGATGAGATCACCGGGGATATTATCAGCGGCGAGACATACTACGGCTGGTCGCGGGGCTTCTGCGACAAGATGAAACAGCGCCGAAAGAAGGGTAGATTAGGGACTGACCAACGTGGGCGCAGCCTTTCACGCTCACATTCGCGAAGCTCGTCTCTCAGTTCGTCGCGGCCCGCTTTTAAGCGACGCCGCATGTCAGGATCCCGGAGCTCGAGCCGGAGCAGAAGCCCCAGCCACCGCCGAAACTACAGTAGAGAACAGCGAGGGCGGGTGCCATATAGCAGCTCGAGATCGCCGTCACCTTCGCGAGATAGGGATTACGACCGGTCACGGTCACGACCAGGAGGTGGACGCAGCCCACTACCTCCGCCGCCGCCACCGCCACAGCAGTCTAGACCGTATGACGCACGTTACGGCAACCCCCCTAACGGCAGGCAACAGGGCTTCCCTAATCCTCCAGGGCCCCTCAACCCCCAATTTCAGCAAGCTGGCTTCATACCCCCGCCGTTCCCGCCGCCCCCGGAGCTCGGCCAGTTCCCAGTGCCGCCCCCACCGCCGCCTAATTACCAGGGCCAGTGGCCACCTCCACCCCCGCCCCCTATCGGCGGCATGCCGCCCAACTGGCTACCTAACATGCCTCCTCCCATGGGTGGATGGGCAGGATCCCCTCCGCCACCTCCACTTCCACCTCCCCCTCAACACCAATATCCGCCGCAGCAAGGTGGTGGTGGTGGTGGCGGCGGAGGTGGGTTTCAATATGGCCGGGGCGGAAGGGGTGAGTTTCGAGGACGCGGAGGCTGGAATAGGGGGCGGGGTGGCTGGTAGGATAAGGCTGAGGAGAAGAGGAAAAGGATACCTGGGACTGGATAGTATGATCAACCTCTTTATATACCCCCTTTTAGGCCACTTCTGAATGAATGGCCTCAATAGCTACCGAGGATAATGGGAGAAGACAGGGGATAGTCGAAAGGTGTTCACTGTGTACGAAAAGAGGCATCTCATAGAACTTGGCTGCAGCCCGAGCTTCACTTTACCAACTTGCTGCTTGCGTAGTTTTAGTTATACAGCCCGGTCATATAAAACTGAATCGAAGAAAAGTAGAGGGACATCTATGGAGGACATCTATGGAAGACGTCTAGAACACCAACATTAACCTCTATCATCAATTTTTTTTTTCTTTTCTTCTCTTTGTTCCTAGATTCTATGCTGCATTGGTCGGATCACGTGGATGCACGCCTTGTCTAAGAGGACTAATTCCCATCCGATTTTTCTGATATGCCTACTTACCTACATACATACATACATAGACTCAACGCCGCCTCCTTCTCCTCTCGAGCCAACTCTTTGATAACAAAAAAAAAACTAAAAAGCGGACGGGAGAGAGGGGGTAAGTAGGGGGGTTATGAGTATTTGATGTTTCCATATGAACCTAAAACGTAGTTCCAACATAAGTATCCATAGATGTTATCCAAGCTTACCTACCTACCAACCTATACGTCAGATTTTTTGGTCTCTAACCCCTAACTATCTAGGTACGTCTGGTAGGTTAGGTCTGTCTGGTACTTATCTTACTAACGCCCCCCCCCCCCCCCCTCCCCCCTTCCTCCAAGTCCGTCCGCCCTTCCCCGTGCTCCGAGAACCCCGTCTTATAAGTATAGACTTTTCCTTATGCGGGAGTAACAAAATGGGAATACGCACACAAACACACACAAACACACACACACACAACGTAAGCAAGGAACAGAAGAAGAAGAAAAAAAGAAAATAACCTAACCTAACCTAACCTACCTAGGTAGGTAGGTTTATTGATGTAGATTACCTACATACCTACATGCCTACATACACATCTATCAAGACACAAACCCCCCCCCCCCCCCCCCTCCTCCTCCTCCTCCTTGCTAAAAAACCCCCATCATCCATCCCATCATATATCCATCCATTCTATAACCATAAGTACATTTGATAAACACATAAGTACCTAGGTAGAATAACCTAACCTAACGTGCTAACCTAGTTAGAAAGGACTCAAGTCAAACCTGGTGCATGGTGGAATAATACCACGACAACAGTTACCTAACCCGCATATTTGATATATATAATATTAGTACACACAACGTAGGTTAGTACTAGGTAGTAATAATAAGTAATAATAATGGTACATGATAGTGGTAAATACGTCATGCAAAAATTCCACATCTTTCGTTCAAAGTTTAGAAGTGTAAAGTTCATCTTTTTTTCATCTTTCTTATTTCACTTTTCTTCCTTTTTTGGCATTGCGTTGCTCGTTCCCTGTTTTGTATCTCCAGTTTCGTTGATGTCCAGGCTGAAAGATATGATATGGGTGATAAAGCGAGAAGTGGAGAATAGGATGAATAAAAAGAGGGGGAAATGTGTAAGCTATCTAAGGGTTTTTTGTATTTGGTTTGGTTTCGTTGTGTGGGTTTATCTATCTACTACTTAATTTGCGTCAAAATAAAAATAATGACGCCTGGACGTTTTGGTTATCTGCTTCTGGCCTCCTCACCTTGGGTGAGATCAGCTAGCAGCCAACCGCCCCATCGTTACCGATTCTAGCTAAGCTCCGTCATTCGTGATAGGTGCGATGCTTCCATCATGAGATGACATGTTGAAGCCACCATATATCCATTAGGACTGATACGTCGTCTTTATTATCCTTTTCCATCATAATCCCGTTTCCCTCCCTATTGTCTAAATTTGAGTCATTGATCTGTTAGGCCTGTTGGATATGCGTTGTAGTTCTTTAACTAAGTCCGAGGCTACCAGCCTGCCTATTAACTCATCCGTACGTAAGGCTGTAGTTACGCCGCTGTACGACGAAACTGCATCTTGCCATCAGTTAGTATTTCCGTAAGTTCCTAGCCCAGAACCCACACAAAGTCCTCGATTTGGAAAAACCTGGTGCTTCGCGCCGGAAGAGTTGTTTTTCTGTTTTATCGAGGAGTTGCTATCCACAGAAATGGATAAACTCTACATAATGATATCAGGTGCGAATCATTTTAGAGGTAGTGCGTTTCATTCGAGATGCCAATAGTATTCGACTACATGAACAGTGATCAACGAAGCACTGAGTTGCGCTCAAGCTGGCCTCAAAAGGCGTAATTTGCCCGCAAAGACTCCTGGTCTTGCGGCTGCAACTGGCCGAAGAATTGATCGAACTGGGGAATGATCTGGCGGTAAATTCCAATAGTCTGTTACACGAGTCAGTTAACAGATAACTTCGAGTAGGTGACTAGAGGCTATTTAAACACATACCTTTTGGAAATCCTCATGCAGACCATCTTTGTTTTGGCTGCGGAGCCTCATATCCCGGTAGCGAGCAATGGAAGTAAAAAAATGCAAGAGTGATTTCTCCATTGCCATGGGATTTTTCTCCACAATGCCGGTGAACCCCCTGAACGCTGTTGCCTTTTCATCAGAAAGATCAACCTCATCCATGGACGTAAGAAAATCTTCAGCGAAGTTGGCAAGCTGAGGGGCTAAGAGGTCGGCATTGCCCAGACCAAGGCGCCCCAAGGCAATTGCCGCGTTCTCTGTCACCCCCTTAGGGATGCCTGGATTTGTGATGATCTCGATGAAGCGTTGGAAAAGTTCTGGGACGTAAGGAGCCATCTCTGATTTGTGCTGAATTGCTATTTCACCAGCGGACCAACACGCATTGTTAACCACACTGAACCCACTGTCGATATCTTCGTCCAAAATGCTATCCAAGTCAAGCTGTTTAAGCAAGACTGGAAATATGCTGGGTAATGAAGAACGTAGCTGCTCATAGACGTATTTGGCGCAGTCTCCGAGTAGCGCGTAGGCAGATTGCCTAACTTCATCTGTTGGGTCCTCCATACAGAATGTCAGGAGCTCGAAGAAGGCTGGTTGCGATTCTTGAACAAGTTTGGCAGACCTTTCCTTGTCTAAAGCCTGGATGATAGCACTGAGAAGATCCAGACTAGTAATAAGGAAATCCTTGTCAGGCACATCAAGAGACGGGTTATTTGCGAGCGCAAGTGATGCCTCCAAATTCTGGTGGATGATGTTTACACAGCGGACAAATATCGGCTGGGCGTATGGGGTAAAAGCGTCGTTCATTGCCATAGAAACGTATGATAGACATTCCAACAGCGGGAACAGTTCTCGGGACTGGTCCGATACTTTGGTCCAACGTTCTATGAGGGCTGGCATCAGCTCATTGGCGAGCTCTGGCCGGGCCAGGACTGGGCCGATATGTTCCGCGAGCGTCTGTACGCAGTCGTAAAGGATGTACATATTTCGGTCCTTATATTTCTTGAAGCATTTGACGAATTGCTGAATGATGGGTAGGCTGTAAGGCTCAAGTCTCTTTCCAGCTTTCTCCTCCAGGTTAGCGAAAGCCGATGCGCCCGCTTCTTGAACCTTTTTGTTCGGATCTAGCATCTTCGTCAAAATACCCTCCATCATTGGCTCAAAGTAGAGCTGCTTCTGCTGTGGGTCTGCCAGCTCAGCTGCCCAGGAAGAATATCGACCTAGGGTCCAACAGGTAATCTGGCGGACGACAGGTTCGGCGTCGTTCAGGAGCGAGATCAAGTATGGCACCAACTCGGGCAAATGCGGAGTAACAACACCAAGGCAGCCTTCGGCCACAGCTCCCAATGCCAACACAGCAGCTTCTCGGTATGCCCATTCGTCATGCTTCAGATTTTTGGTTAGGTAGGGTAGGATAGACTCAAACACCGGGTCTCTAAAGTCCCGGGCGAAAACATCCAGTGCAGCTGCGGAGCATTTCCGGAGTGTCCAGCGCTCGTCAGGATTGGTGTCATCGCCATCATCAAATGCATCAATCTCGCCCTCCTCGAGATCATCATCCATACTAGCCAACTTTTCGTACGCATTGCCGTTCTGGGCAGCATCGGCAGACCCATCGCCGTTTGCCATCCGTGCCGATGACTTCTTGGCGAACTGTGGCTTGATATCCTCCTCTCGATCTTCTTCATCCTCGTCGTCGGATGCACCTCCCAAGAGGGCAATGTCCTCGGGGCTGTACACCATGCAATGGAGAAGTACGGGTATGATTTTGCTGATATAAGGGGTCAACGACTGCCAGAGATGATCATGCTCGCCCACGGCAAGCCAGAACTCGGCGGCATCACAGGCCAGCTCCTCGTCGTCTCCTTGCTGTTGGGTGATGATGTAGTCAACAAGGCCAGCGAGATGGGGCTGGAGCTTGTCGGGGCGGGTCTCGACCAGCTGCACAAAGGCCCGGCACACCTGTCTACGCACCTCGGGGCTGGAGTCGGTGGCCAAGGAGAAGAGGTGCTGCAGGAGGTCATCGATGGAGTTGAGCATGGCCTGGGACTTTCGAGGGGTGAAGACGTTGATGGCCGTCAGGGCGTGTGCACGGACCCTGGGCAAGGGACTCTTAGTTGCCTGGATGAGCTTCGGGAGAATGAAATTCAAAGGTCGCTGGCCATTGAGTTCGCGCTCCAACATCTTGGTGTTGTCTTCGCAGATCTTGGCCATAGCTGCCATGGCGCCCTCTTGCGCCTCATCCGAAACCTGGCCGGTCTCGTTGCCCATCAACTTCAAAAGATCAGGCAATAGCTCGGGCCAGCTCATGAGACCTCCACGACGGATCATCTCGGTGGCAATGTTACCGGCATAATTACGCATCTGCGCATGCTTGTCTTGCAGGCCCATGGGGATGGCCATCCTAATCAGACTTAGACTGCTGTCGGGTATCTGCTTGAAGCCCGTCTTGACGTTGTTCTTCAGCATGATGGCGGCGGCCGACCGCACCAGATAGTAGTCGTTGGGAGAGCATTGCAGGCCGGCGGGGGGGTCTGGGCTCGAGAAGAGGTAGACAAGGTAGTTGTTGATGTCGGGGGACGACTTGGCCTGGGTGAGCATCTGGAGAAGAAGAGGCTTGGATTAGCGCAATTCTGCAGCGAGAGCCATGGAGAGAGAGGGGGGGGGGGGGGGTAGGGGCGTAGAGGATTCGGCGCAAGCGCAGCGATGGGATGGGAAAGAGGAGGAGCTTACAATCTCAGCCTGCTTTTGCGCAGCTTTGTCGAAACCACTGAGAGAGTCCTTGAGACAAGCAGCCAGCTGGCTCAAGGACTCGGGAACCGGCTGCCACGACGACATGATGGATGGCGAGCAACAAGCCGTGAGTCGTGTGGATGGAATGCGATTTCGCACCCGCCGGCTAAGTGAAGTATCGGTCGAGAGGAGAAGAAGGGGGGGAGGGGTGTTGAGAGGAATCAAGCTGAGGTTGTAGCAGTAATGGCAATGGTCGTAATTGTTGTAGTTGTAGTTGTAGTTGTAGTAGAAGTAGTAGGTAGTGGCAGTGCGGTTGCAAGAAGCATCTGCATCTGTAACTGTAGGTATGTAGGTATGTAGGTAATAGGCAGTAAGTAGGTAGTAGGTAGTATAGTTAGTTAGTAGGTAGGTACTTGCGGTGATGGTGGGGTCCGGCAGTAAATTCAAAGTAGGTCTGTCAGCTTGGCCATGGGAAAATTGAATAATTCTCTTTTTTCCTCTTTTCTCCTCTCTTTATTCTCCTTCTCTGCCCAGCAGGTTTGGTTGGTTGGTTGTACAGTGGCGAATGAAGCTTTTTTACTTTATTTTATTTTGATTTCTGTCTTTTTGCTTTCCTCAGGTTTCACCCTGACAAAGGGGAGAAGAAGTGAATAGTTCGAAATTTGATGCTTTCGCGAGGGGCAGGAAGTGGTGCTCTCAGCTACCACACCATCATTATTGGTGTCTCTAATAAAAAGAGGATGGGAAGATGAATGGTGGGGGTTGGCTGGCTTTCAAAATTTAGTGCAGGTGGCAGTGGTCAAGGGAAAGTAAAATAAAAATTAAAGTAAAAAAATAAACCCCACTCAACTTTTTTTTTTAGTGTCATGTTCTTTTTTTTCTTTTTCTTTTTCTTTTTCTCATACCCTGTTGCTAGCCTTGACTGCAGGTGGTGGTGGACTGGGGACACTGGACTAGACTGACACTTGCCTGCCCTGCCCTGCCTTGGTTTGACTTTGCACCCTCTCCCCTCCTTCTCCTTCTCCTCCTCATCCTGCTCCTCTTTCTCTTGGCCTTGGCTTTTGCTCTACCTAGCTGCACTACCGTAGGTACCTAGGGTACCTACTTTTTTGTACAGTGGGGACATCACGTGACTCACATTTGACCTCCTGACCTCAGATATTTTAAGGTAGACACTTGCATATGTACATATGAACCATGTATCTATAGATGTACCTAGGTACCAGAATGCATACATTATAATCTGCCTCCTGCAAATGGGCTATCGTTACTCCGTACTGGTCCCTTACTCAAACCTTAGGTACTTATACTTCAATGTTGTACCTCTTGCCCATGTACCTTCATGTTAGACCCTTAAAGGTAGGTTCTATAGACCTAACCTAAGTAAGTATAGTATAGCATATGTATGGATTCAATTGATGTCAATGACTGGTATCAATGTACCAGACGTATTTACTTCTACTACATGGTTACTAGTGCAGTTACTTACTACATACCTGATTGCGTTATAGTTATGTATGTCCCATGATCCGAGCGTGTGATTTGTGTGGTTTAAATTGCATGTGTTCAGCATCATTTATCGGTCCATCATCAAACATGATCGATCGCACCGCAAAAGCAACTGATTGGAGGTTAATTCGACCACAACGAGTCCAGGGCTTGCTTGCTTGCTGCTTGGTCTATATATCTGTCTTTCTGGGATTTTGGGGGGTTTTTTTACACTTCTCTTGCACTGCACGATGTTATGTACTCATGTTTTCCTTATGATTCCCTTGTACATAAGCCACGATACCACCAAGCATTGATCTAACTATAGTAGATCTTGACTTCAAACCCAAGTACTCAGCCATTTTGTGTATCAATGTATATGATGTATGTGTAGTAGGTGGATGTGACCTGCACAGCATGAATAAAATTCATATATACCTACCTAGGTATATAAAGAAGCTCGTGTGTGTGAGAGAGAGAGAGAGAGAGAAAGAGAAAGATAAAAAAAAACTTATTATATGAAACCAAAGCACCTGCTTTTCCCTATCGAATCTCGGTCTATATACCTAAGGGTACAACATGAAATACCTAGGTTAGGTTACTGCCAAACCAAGGGTAGATCAATAGTCAAAAAGTAAACTACGACTAAGTATCCATGCGTGGCCAATGCGACCATCTTTTGAGTCACTTGCTTCTATCGGAAAGACGTAGCGAGCCCAACCAACACCCACCGCCCTGGAAGGCCACGTCTGGTTTACATGTACACTACTTCTTACCAACCTTACCTACCTGCGCACATCAAACCACACCTGGCTAACCTAGGCGTATCGATCAATCACCTGTCTGTGTCGGCTAAAAAATAACTGGCCGACGACGTTTCCTATACCTATTACGTATGATTATACAACACTTGTCTTATCGATTGATGATACCTACATACTGAAGTACCTATGTACCTACTAACTATAAGTACTATGTAATCCCTTGGCAAAACAATTGGTTTCTTTTTCTTCTTTTTTTTTCTTATATAATTCCGTATATTTATATTTGATGCACCTATCTACATAAGGTCGGAACAGAGAACATATAAGGTTGAGTACTACCTAACTGGGAGAAGAAAAACATTAGACTCAAAGCAAACGGAGGAGAGAAAGATTGATAAAAAGCGAAGAGGGAAACGAGAGGAGGAGCCAAATAGGTACAACGAGTAATGATGCCGATCGCCTTTCCCCCCGCGCTATAATACACCTACCCTAACTCTAAGTATGTACATTACTTACTAAGTACTTACTATGTTAGGTCAGTACATCTTAGTAGGTATCAATCCTGTGAAAAGACAAGACGGTTACTAATTACATGTAATAGTTCTAGACTTGTCGGCAACTTCCACCATTTTCTGCAGCAAAACATGCCAGCAACATCATAAGAAAAAAAAAGAAAAAAAAAAGAGGCGACATCTGCAACTAGATATGTATCGGAAGACAGCTTGAATTTATATAGATGCCCAACACCACAAGAATCCGATCCCACCGGTAGCCGAACAAGCAAGCCATTGCCGCTATCCTACCCCCTGACCTCCTCCCCTTATTCTTCTTCCTCCCCCTCCCCCTCCCCCCTCCTCTTCTTCTTCCTCCTCCTACTGGTACTGGTGGTGGTGTTGGTGGTAGTGGTGGTAGTGGTGGTAGTTCGTTTGTTACACCTCCTCCGCCAGCTCCCCCTTGATGGCGGATGCCGTACTACTCGGGAATCTGCGCAAGGAGATTATTTGATCCAGCATCCCTCTCCAGCATCCTCTCACTCTTGGCCCCGGGTACGCATCAGATTGGGCTCAACCTGGACCTGGTGTTGCACGTGTGTTGGAAGGGGTTCAAGATTAGACGTATGCAGACAACCGCCCGACCTGGCTAACCGAATTCGACCCAGTCCCCGTCCCAGTCTGATCACCCATCGTCGGTGAGGCGAGGGCTGACAAGTCTATACATAGTAGATAGTATAAATAAATATACACATGCCTAGGTAAGTACCTATATACAACCCGACGACCCTGGTTTCGATCCGACAATCCCCAAGCCGACACTTCGGATGGCAGCCCGAGCATGGCCATATATAAATACTTTACATATATGATATCAGCAATATAATACCTACCTACCTATGTCGGTAGGAGGCAAGCGGATCTTCATTGTAGGCAACTGTCGACCTTTCACACTTCACACACGTACTGTCCGCTTGCCACTCATGCATCTCGGTGCACAGCTCCCACAGCTCATTTTCAGACATGGCGTCAAAGGTGCAGATGAAGAAGCATCCCAGCACCTGCAACACATAACTCGGACCCCCAGACACAAAACCCTTGAGTCTTGCACACACGAGATGCCCTCATCTCGGTGAAACCTATTACTATCGTTCATCGAGCCACCAAAACTCCGTGTGTACCATATAAACAAGTATTGACACTACATCCTCTCACCGTTCCCAAAAGCAGCGTTGATCGCGTCCATTTTAAGCGCCGGGCAGAAGGCTGTACATGACTTTACATCCTATCGTATTCGCCCAACTACTTCGTGGACATCATGATCAGTTCGAGAAGAAGGGTATAGAGCCATCGGCAAAGGGGGCACCGATGCATGGAACCCGGAAAAGCAGAACCGGCACACTTATCAGAATCAAAAGAGGTGAATAAATTACATAATCGACGCCTTCATCTACTATACATATGCAGACTCCGGAGATCTGACCTGTATAGTTCTTGCTACTGACACAATTACCTACTTAGTCGGGATAGCCGCTCGCGAACCAGATTGGTCCCTCCCTATACCAAATGGCCGACTACAAAGGGTCACTTCCGATGGTCGAAGGTCGAGGGGCCAGCTCTTTATATTCATCAAAGACGTAAATATGGCAGGCCTCTTTAAATGGGGTATTTTCGTGATAATACGAATACCAAGGCAGATATTCATGCCGATGATATGACTTGAAACCAAGAAAATGTACCTACCTAGTCAGACATCATACAGCACACAGTAGCCATATGGGACTAAAAATATGGCACATATCAGAGATTGTAGGTACTTACTTATATGATAAATAGATAATCATCTGATGATTTACCTACTACTTACCTACCTGTCCTCCTATTATATATATAGCTTGTCTAGTGGCTGCCATCTCAAAACACCAACACAACACAACACAACTGATCAAAGATAATCTGCTAGGAAACTAGGAATAGTGAACAATCAAGGGAGATAGATTCTTCATATCTCCTACTTTTCGAATCAAAAAACTATAATAAAAAAACTAGCGCTCCCCTATCAAGTATTCCTCTTTTTCACCTGGATCGCCACACCCTTATACGTGGTAGCTAGGGAAACCCATACGGCCTATTCAAGGAGGAAAAGGAGGCATATTTCGAATCCTGGGTAGGTATCACATAAAACAGCACTATAAACAAGACAGCAGACTCTGCATGACTAAAGATAGTTCGTCGCGATTCACACATTCCCTACCCATATAAGGCAAAACCGAGGTTGGTGGTTATTTATTGATTTATATATATATAATATAGGTAGTATTATGAATGGGGGAAGGTAGTATAGGTATCTTATTGCGTTATGAAATTTAAGAATTTCTTTGTGAAAGGAGACACAGCGTCGTCATCGTCGTCGCGACGACCCGCCCACGCGGACGTGGGGGGAGAAAACTCTTGGGGAAAAGGGGGCGTGCGGAAGGCAGCAGAATCGAATTTTTATGATTCAAGCCCGCGAGCATAGGGGCGAAGGAGGAGAGTGCTATGATAGGGTCATCGTCATGGGAACTAGGGGTGGGATGGTAATAAATACCTAATCCTCCCTTTTGTCCCCATGGCGCAGCCCTCTCCTCTACCTACCTCCTCCTCCCCCCGGGGCGTCAGACTACTCGTTGTCCGAGTCACATTCGAATCTTCAAGGCTGGGGCCTGCTGTATCCTGTTGGAACCTCCCCCCCCCCCCCCAAATCATGGGGGGAGCAGTGTATAGGAGGAATACCATGGCTCTTAGGAAGTTGCCGTTCTTTCGTGCGTTAGGAAGATTATTATTAGGATTCTTGTCGACGCCACATTCCTCTCGTTCCCACCCCCCTTTCCCTTATCGAGAGATCTTATTAAGAAGGACGGACACCCCCCCCCCCCCCCCCAAGTACTGTGGGTATGTCCTCGATACCACACCTCGTCATCATCGGAAAATCCACGATGCCGCCGCACCTCATCATCATCGGAAAATCCACGACGATGGGCCCCCCCCCTCTTAAAGGGGGAGTACGTGGGTGGTTGGGGGTAGGGACACGCCCCGGCCCCCGTCATATGGCGAGTTGTGATTAGGAAAGTTGTTAGGAGCGTTAGTGTTGTTGTTATTAAGAAAATGTTGTTATTATTAGGAACCCCCTTCCCCCCCCCCCCCTCTTAAAGGGGGAGTGGTAGGTGGCTGGGGGTAGGGACACGCCCCGGCCCCCGTCATCTTGCGAGTTGTGATTAGGAAAGTTGTTAGGAGCGTTAGTGTTGTTATTATTAAGAAACCCCTTCCCCCCCCCTCCCTCCCCCCTCCCCCCGTCTTTCGCTCCCTCGAGCAGCGAGGACTAGGTTTTCACCTAGCTTCCCTGTGTTGGCGGATGTATGGGGGACAGCCACAGGCACGCGGCCTGGGCTTCGTTAGGAAAAGCTAGTGTGAGAGAGGCCGTGCAGATGCAGGCTCTCAAAACACTGCGAGCGCCCCGGAAAGTGGGGTAATGAAAGCGCTGCCTGTGCTAGAACCAGTGCTGGTTCTCCAAGTCTCAAGTGCCGCCTCGTGGCCTTAGGAATATGGGGTTGTTGGCCATTCATGAGTAAGAAGTCATCGGCGAGGACATTATTAGGAAGGGGAGCAGGGAGCCGGCCGAGTGGCGGCAGGGGTGAGAGGAAGCGAGGAGGAGGAGGAGGAGGAGGTCAAGCCGGCTGTCCGAGGTTATGATTGTAGTTATGATGATGGTCAAGAAGTACTGTCATGCGAGAGAGCGACCCTCTTCTTCTTCTCCCTTCAGCGCGGGATGCCCCCGCTAGCTGAAGGCCGCTTTAAGAAATACTCCCAGCCCCGTCCCGCCGTCGAAAACTGACAGACAAGAGAATAGGGGTGGTGCGGTGAGAGAATGGTGGCGGAAGCCTTGGCAGTGGCCGGGCTGGCTGATGTTAGGAAAGCCCGGATAGTAACGAGGCTTTGCAGCACTCTTGTTTATGACGTTGTGCTTGTTGTTGCTCTTAATTGTTGTTATGATTAGGATGGTTATGATAGATGCTGCCCTTGCCTTTGCTCTCGCTGGCGTGGGCGCTGTTAGGAAATGCCGTTTAAGAAAATATCTGGACACGAGCTTGGGCTAGGGCTTGCTGTCCTGTCTTGTCTCAGTTAGTCTTATGGGCGGCTTAAAGCAGATGCCAGCGTGGAAGAGCTACCTTAAGATTATTGTCCAGAGCATTATTGCCTGGGATGCTCCAGAACCCCCCCCCCGGAAGTGCCTCTGCTGTGGGGTTCCAGGGACCTCCTTCGAGGGTTGGCAATAGCCTCGCACCAAGTAGCGGCGATTAGGAATCTTGAGACAACAGTTGTTAGTGAGTGAACGAAAGAGGGGAAAAGAAGGGCTCGCCAAATCTTGACATACCTTGCCTGTCTTAAGAATGCCGTTTTTTTAAGATAGACCCAGCTTAGGAGCATCCGGTGCCGCGAGGGCAACGCGGTGGGTTTTATGAATTATGAGTTCGACGGTTTATACCCCTTAGGACGGCGCTTAGGAACTGGCCGAGAGACCACCAGATCGGTTACGGGGATGGTGAAGTGCCAACAGAGGAAGCCAAGCAGGCGTAGTTTTCTGCGGTCTTTCTGCACCGATCCCCAACCAGCCCGGTCAAGCAGGCCGGGCCAGTTTGGTGAGTCCCGGCACTCGTATCCGTCGGTTGCCCACCAGGGACAATCCGATTATGAGATCCAGCCGCGGCCACGGTCATCACTGCCTGGACAAGTCCGAGGACCTGCGTGACGCGACCGCCATTATGACCCGTCCATGGCGCGAATTAAGAAAAGGTGGGAAACCGTGAATTAGGAATTTTATGACCTGAACCATGATGGAACCAACAAGTCTCATTGCCGCCTCATCCGGCATGTCAACCTCAGTGAAGTTGACCTTGCTGGTTCCAAAAGGCCAGGATAAGTTATCGCCATACACCCCCCTCCCTCCCTCCACGGGGTGTACGGGTATTAAGAATATAGCCATGGCGATTAGGAATGCGGCCCGGATGACTGAGATATTTGCCGTCTTTAAGATCCACCCAGCATCGTCGACAACGCCGCCTCAACGCTGGCGTATTAGGAGTTGTCGGTATAGGTAGTTCCAAAAGGAGGAGCAAGAAGCCATGGTGCTTCTTATGGCTCAGGCTGTTGCTTAAGTCGCCATTTATGACCGCACACAGACAATCACCTCCTCCATAGACATAACAACCTGCTCTTCGTGCAGGCCGAACATTCCCAAGCCGTCGGTATGACCATTCTCGCCAGCGACGCAGGCCAGTACCGACATACGGACACGGCACAGCGAAAGTGCTGCGACGTGTCCATACGCGGCACCGCCTCACGCCCCCCGCGTTCAGAGAACGTTGGGTTTGTGGGATTAGGAAGCTCGCGAGGTTTCGGCCACGCGCCAGTTAGGAATTAGTCGGGCCGTGGGAAGCACCACTATGGCGATTATGAGCGACAGTGCCATTGGCTGGTTTCTCAGGCCACAGTTAGGAACAGGGACCTTTTATGACGCGGCCGGCCGCCCCCCCCCCCCCCCCTAAAGCATAGGGTCTGTATAAAAGGGAGGCGGTCGCCAGGAATCCCGTCGTAGTTAGGAAATTATGAGGCCATACGGGTATGGGATCGGCCCGGACATCGACCATGCTGTTCATAGCTGAGCGGCAGGCAGGGCGTCCATGACCAATCTTCTCCCGGATTATGACTTTATGAAGTAATCCCAGTGACCTCGGGTTCTTTATGAGCGTGAGCGAACGTTTCAGGACCGGGGAACGGTAGGACATGGAATGCCGGGTCCCGTGCGTACGCTCAAGTCCTAGTATTGGCAAGTTAGTTGCCTGGTTTACAGAACTCTCCCCAGGGATTGGTTCAGTGCGATATGTATTGCTTACCGAGGTATTGGACATTAGGAGTTAGGAAGGGAGGTGGTCACCCATGGTGTATAGGTGAGTAACCAGCACCCCCGTGATTAGGAATTAGGAAATTATGAGGGGGCCGTGTTATGAAGGTTACTAATAACTTGTTAGCGATAGTGAGTACCTGACTAGCAGAGAGGTGACCTGGGGTAGACGTGGCATGTTACGGCGGATGGTAACTCATGCTCGGATTAATGGTGTATGGTTGCGTGGTGGAGGGGTTGTTTCAGGATAGACAAAGGCAAATAAGGCTTATACTTACTGACTTGACGGTTACGAAGCGATGACCGGCTTCGGGACATTGAAATTGGGCAATGGCGTGGTTATAGGTCCGTTGGGACCAAGCTTAATAGAGGGGAGGACTTCGATGGGAGGCATGGGCGGAGGTCCTCTATCATGTTTAGGATAGTGGGATAGATATTTATAGTCGGGCCTACCACCATTAGGATGAATGACAATGTAGCCAACGCAGGCGTACATTGCCATATACGTCTGCCCTCTTATCGCTGCCGCCTCTTGTTTATTGCTGTTTATAGTTGATTAGTTACGGGTAGCTAGTTTCGAAACTTAATGTGATGTAGTGTGGATGGGGATGGGTTGTTTGTCGTGTATATTATAGGAGGTGAGTGTTGTCATGTTGGCCTGTAGATGGTGTGAGCTTACCTTTTATTGTCCCAACGGACCCCACGGCCAGTTTGGCGATTTGGATGCCAGGAGATTCACCGACATATCTAGAACAATAATTGGCTTGTCAGTATTTAATAGATTGTATGAGGGAATAGAAGAGGGAAAATACCGCACCCAGCTGTTTTAATTATGAGGGCGAAAGCCACAGCGAGGGGTCATGTCGGGCTGAATTAAATCTGCGTGTGAAATGTTAGTATTTGATAGATGGAAAGCGATGACTCAGTAGTGATGGGGATTTAACAAAATAGCTGTGATATAATAATGGCGATATCCTACCTGAATGAGGGATTGAGGGATTGATTGGTGTGGACGAAGGACAGGGCGGGTGGGCTATTAGCGTTTGTAGGATATGACCATACACTCTTCGAACGATGCCAGTGTGACATGACCCGTAGAGCATTGGTCTGTACAACGACTGTACTAGGGTATGAGGGGTAGCCAGTAGAATTGTTGGTGTCATGGGAGGGAGGAAGGAAAATGAGGGCAAGAAGGGAAAGGAAGGATTGTTATACTTAAGATAAATCATTAAGATAGCTTAATGCTCCTATGTTTATATAGGAGGAGGAAGTTAGGAAATGATTTGTAGCAGAATTAGGAATGTTGTTGGAGGTGGTTGAAGTAGGAGTGGTTGAAGTAGGAGTGGTTGAAGTAGGAGTGGTTGAAGTAGGAGTGGTTGAAGTAGGAGTGGTTGAAGTAGGAGTGGTTGAAGTAGGAGAGGTGGAAGGGAAGAGGAAATGGGGAGCAAGAGAGGGGAGGGACCCAGGTATTTATAGAAATCTGAGGGCTGGCTGATTGTGTGCGGTCCTACGTTTCGGGGGTTCCTACGTGATCTGCTACGAGTATTATTGTTTCTATTGATTTCTATCCGTGGTTTCCAGTTTCCGTATTACATCACGGAGGAGGTTAATGTGTGTGTAGTTCGTGATTCTGATGATTATCGTGAGTCTCCGCTATAAGCCGCAATAGGTCTACTGTCAGTGTTGCTAGGGGAGCAGGCAAGTTTTCTCGGGAAATACACAAAGAGTAATATTCTGATCAATAGGACGCTCTTTGAAACAGGCATGCTTACTGTCTGAATTTGTTAGACCTTGAATAAGATGTCAGTATATGTGAATAGTTTCTTTATATTACCAAGAAGTATGAGCTGAAATTGAAATCACAGTCAAACCATAGGTACACAGGTAGCATAGAACAATGACAAAGTCAATCTACATTATTTCACTCATATAAGTGCATGATATGTTACAAAACTACGTTATTCCAGTTCTGTAAGGGTATACCTAGCCCTCCTTCAGCCAGCAGCTAGCCATAGCCAGCTCACCCTTGTACATACCATTCGAATTCCATATACCGTCTCCTCAGGCCATTATGCCTGTGTCATGATACCATCTTGGCATACTAAGGTAAAATACATACTGCTAGTAGACATGATGAGATACTCCTTGGTTATTTTCCCCATAAGCCCATAGTATTATGAAGTGGCAGAAAGATAAATAGGAGGCATCATAATGCCTCAATCCAATCATGACAAAGATGGATAATGAAAATGGAAAATAAATACAAGACAGCCTTTTATATCCTGGCTTCCAAGTATGCTACCTAATTTACAATATCAATATTAAGAGAAGGTAGTGGAAAGTATACGTCCGCATCAAGTCACCATTTAAATCATACAGAATGAATCCTCAAATCAAAAAGCAGGGAGGTTTATTCCTATATAGAAAGCAATGTAATTCGATTGTGGTCTGTGTCTACACTGTGGATATGTACCTATTATACGACAGAAAGAAAATGTAAAGAACCTTTTACTATATATGCCCAGGCACCTAGGTATGCATATATCAAATGGCAAGTGCCTTAGATTGATATCTACGCAGCATTTGCTTCCTATCCGTAATACCTAGGGAGGGTTTTTGACCAGAGCAGCTTGGATTTTAATGTAATAACCAAAAAGGGGCTATAAAAGCCAACTCGATTCACAATGCCATAAGATTATTCCTTTAAAACTTCCGTATTGTTAAGTGAGTACTTTCGGGGTTTATTCTTCGTGGTCAATTTCGTACTCCATTTGATAAACTAGCAGATGGCACGATGATGGCCTGGAGCTTGTCGAGCATAACTTCGACTACCTTCTTGAAGACCTCCATTTCTTCCTCCATAGTTCCTCCTAACCCCATATTTGCAAGACTGATGGAATTTCCAAGGTAGATGGGCATGTTCGTCTTCTTGGCTAGAAGCTTCGCCAGACGAGTGGTGAACTCCAACGTTTCTTCAACGGAATAGATGGTGGTGGCAAGTGGTGTGTTGGGGTTATATTTCTGGGTTGTACGTTAGCTCACGTCACTCGGTTGACTGTCGAGGTGGCATCTGCGTACATCAGGTAGGGCATAGACGAATGATCCCATGGGAGCCAACTTGTCTGCTTCGTCTGCCGCCACAGTGGTCAGGAAGATGAGGACAACCTTGGACTTGATGGTCAGACGCAAGTGGATTTTTGTATCCAAACATCGTGGTAATGGAATGGAGAGTTCCGTTGTTGTTTCCATCCTGGGCTCAAGTGCATATGACGAATGGATGGTTCAATATGCGGGTTTTCGTGAGCCAGTGGCTCTTGTCAACTATCAGTCGCTAGAGGTATTTTGTTGCTAACATATATTTGTTAGGAGACAGGGTTTCCCCCCCTTTTTTTTTTCCATATATATATATTTTTTCATCTGGATTTGCCTCACATGTTGGGGGGTCATAAGCCTGATAGGTTGAAGTAGGTTGATTGCCAGCAGACCAGACTGAAAGGAAGTCAAATAAGCAGGTAGTCATGTAGCACTAGATGAAAGTTGTGCAAAGTACCTTGGCGATTCGATCAGAACGATGTAGGTATATACTTCGGTCCCCCTTAGTCACTACTCGAGGTATTTGATGTAGGTTAGGTACCTATGTATGTATCAATGCACCTAGTATGTCTGGTCTGGTATATCCTTTTGGTTGTATGAGGAGGGTAAAAGTGGACACTGAGAGGTTAGCTGGGTACATACCTATTAAGTAGGTACTTAGTACATAGGTCCTAGGTATGTAGAGGTATGTAGGTATCTATCTCTGTTTGGCGTGGTCCAAGCTCTCATACTAATAATTACTATGCATGTACCTAGTGTACGTCCGTACCTCCTAGTAAATATAAGTCTCTCACCTAACCAGCTACATAGGTACTAGGCAGGTAACGGGTATGGATGAAAGTATTGACGTATCAATGTACAGCACAGACAGTGGGAAGAAAGTCTAACTTTAGTGGCTTCTATGCAGGCTAGGCTATAGGTTAGGCTGTCCACCCCTCCCCCTCCTCCCCTAGGTATTGGAAATTCGACAGCACCTAGGTACCTACCACTTGGTCAAACGAGTAACCATCTGTTCCTTTTTTATATTTTTTATCCATACCTACCTACCTAAGCTCAACACCATTTTCAATCCCGTCCTTGCCGATCCGGAGAACCTCGCAAACCTTCCGCCCTCTCGTCTTCTCACGTAAGGGGGTCTTTACTAAAAGCTAGGTACTTACCTACACTACCCCAGCTGGATAGCTCACATTTCCGGAAGTCCGTCTTACCCATCATGCACCCCATAAACTAGGTAAATAAATGCATGCCGGGGTTAAAGGTAGCTTACTTTTCTCAACCTCCCGCTGCCCCTCTTCTGCCGTTTGACGTAGAGGCAGGCAAGGTAGCTGTCTATCTACCCGTATATGACTCTATCGTGACCCTGGCTACACAAGGCCCGGTCAACATAACGGTGTGCAGAGATCAGACGCTTCTCGTATGAATCACTGCTCCCCTCCTTTCTTCCCTCTCCCCTTCTCTTCTCTACATCACCGTCATCATGACCGAGGCCGACAAGGCACTAGTCGACAGCAACCAATGGAATGGTGTCGAGGAGGCCATCGAAGATCCCGAAGAAATTAGAGTTATATACTGCGCCCTTGATTCGTTCAGGTCCGTAATGCCCATGTCTCTGCTGCTGAATCTTGTTCATGCGTCTACCCGGTTTGGGGAACGGTTTACGATCAAGCACGCTCATGTCTGCGATACAGTACATACTGATGAATCTGATACAGCCAGTATGCGAGGACAGCCTACCTGAACTGCACTCACCTACGCAGACAGGCCTTCTATGCTCTTCCTCAGGCTCATTGGCAGCTGTTAGCCCAGCCCCCCTTCCGCTATCTCGAGACTTTGAGTGCCGTTGATGATGCCATCGAGCAGAACGCCGAGCTTGCCCGAACCATTGTCAAGTTCGGTCTGCGCTCTTTTGGATTGGTTGATAGTGCAGCAAACGAAGAACCTCGTATGCCCGAGGAATGGTCAGGCATTGCCAAGTATAACGACCTAGACAAAGCCCGCAGCACCATCAGGCAATTTTACCGAGACTGGTCCGCCGCCGGTGCCGTGGAGCGTGACGCGTGCTATGGCCCTGTCTACAGTGCGCTGGAAGTCGAGAAGGCTAGGTATCCCGATCGGCAGCCGCTGAAGATCCTGGTTCCCGGGGCTGGCCTAGGACGTCTAGTTTTCGATCTCTGCCGGAAAGGCTACCTCAGTGAAGGCAACGAGATTTCTTACCACCAGCTTCTTGCCTCGTCTTACATCCTCAACTCGTCGGAGAAGGCGGAACAGCACACCATATGTCCATGGATCCACTCTTTCTCCAACCATCGAACTACCGCAAACCAACTTAGGCGCTATAAGGTTCCGGACATCCACCCCCAGACTGCGCTGGCCGAGACGGTGAACCCCGGCTCGATGCAGATGTGCGCAGCTGACTTCCTCTGCCTATACGGAGACGAGTCCCACAAAGACGTGTACGATGCCGTGGCATCCGTGTTCTTTCTCGACACGGCACCGAACTTGATCCGCTACCTGCAAGTGATCCGGAATTGCCTCAAGCCCGGGGGTGTCCTCATAAACGTCGGCCCTCTGCTCTGGCATTGGGAGAACCACGTACCGGGTCACCACGGCTACGACGGTGAAGGTGACTATGACGAGAACAACTCTCTCGGGATCGCAGATCCGGGGAGCTTCGAGCTATCAAACCAGGAGGTGGTCCTCCTGGTGGAGAAGATGGGATTTATTATCGAGAAGCAGGATTTCGTGCATGCGCCGTACGTGCAGGATCCTGATAGTTTGCTTCAGACAGTCTACCAGGCGAGCCATTGGATCGCGCGAAAACGCGATGATGGCTTTGTACCGGTTATTTAAGGCCCCCACGCGTCAAAAGGGGGCATGATGTGAATAAACTAATAAATCTCGTATATCTAAAGAAAGGAAGAACATAGGATGGAAATATTGGGCTGACGGGAGAGGGGGTGACGCATTGAATACATCATCATGGCTGGCACTCGTGAAGAAGGAGGGACAACCAAATTCTTTACTTTTACAAATCGATACCAATCTATACATGGGGCCGGGGCCGGGAGTGGGCGGGTGAACTACCTAATCATCATGGGAGGCCAGCTTTTTTTTCGGCCCGCGATATTGAGGGTTTTGGTGGGGGGTTTTTTTTGCTCGCATCTGGCTAAGAGTAAGAAAAGATTCATGTGGTCACCATATACACTGTTTGATGGGAGGGGAGCGCAGATCAAAAAGAGAGAAACTGAAATCAAAGCAAAGTATCTAAAATAAATATCAATTTGGGAATGTCTAGTGTAGGTAATCTTGATTTTCAAACTAACTCGTATTGTTACGTACAACTTAAACACTCGATATGAATATATTTGATGTCCCCCCCCCCTTTTGTTATTTAATAAAAATCTTGTAATGCTTAACCTAGGTACCTAAGGTAGGTAGTATTTCCGTCTTATTTTACAGCTTAGACTCCTTCTTTTTCTTCTTCTCCTCCCCCTTGGCCTCCTCTCCCTCCACCGCCTCCGACGTCTCGAGCAGCTGGCCCGAGTGCCACCTGGCGCCGCCGTCGATCTCGAGGGCGGCGCCGTTGACGTAGGCGCCGGCGCGGCTGCAGAGGTAGACGACGGCGCCGGCGATGTCGTCGGGGAGGCCGAGGCGGCCGGTCGGGTTGGCGCGGGCGTGCTTCTCGAGCCCGCCCGTCATCTCCAGCAGCCCGTTGGCCATCTTGGTGGGGAAGAAGCCGGGGCAGATGGAGTTGACGCGGACGTGGCGGGGCGCCAGCTCGACGGCCAGGTTGCGGCCCAGGTGGATGGCGGCCGCCTTGCTGGCGCTGTAGCCGTACGTGGCCTGGCGGCCGAGCGTGCCGACGCCCAGGCCGGCCACGCTCGCCGTGATGATGACGCGGCTGGGGTCGCGGGCCGAGGCGCGCGCGCGCAGCAGCGGGTAGAACCGCTGCACCGTCAGGAACACGGCCTTGACGTTGAGGTCGAGCGCCTTGGCGAACCCGGCCTCCGGGTGCGTCTCGAACCGCTCGCCCCACGTGGCCCCCGCGTTGGCGAGCACGATGTCCACGTGGTCCGTCTGCGACGACACCTGCTGCACCAGCGAGTCGATCCCCGCGCCCGTGCTGCTGTCGGCCGGCGCGGCGATGGCGCGCGCCCCCGGCTGCAGGTTCGGGAGGGCGTTGAGCTGCGCGGCGGCTCGCTCGCAGGCCGCGGCTTTGCGGGACGAGATGAAGACTTTGCTGCAGCCGGCTTGGAGGAGCCTGGAAAGGGGGGTTAGTATCTCTTTCTTTCCTCTTTTTGGGGTAGGTGTATAAGGTAGGTAGGTAAGGGCACGGGAATGTACAAGATACTGATAAACTAGTTACTTACGCCGAAGCTGCGTTTAGACCTAGACCTCGTGAGCCGCCCGTCACGACGGCGACCTTGCCCTTGAGGGAGAAGAGCGACGGGAAGTCATCGAGAGCAGTTTCGTCGGCCATCTTTTTTTATTATACCCTTAATTCTCTTCTGGTTCTTCTTATTATATAAGCCCTCTGCTTCCTCTTGCTTCGCTCTGTAAGTACTCACTGGGGCGAGAGAGAGAGAGAGAGAGAGAGAGAGAGAGAGAGAGAGAGAGGAAGAATACGTAAGAGTATCCAGATACACTATTTATTCGGCTGATGGACAACAAGGGCTTACCCAGTTAATAATGTATGTATCTGTGAAAGAGCTAGGAAGTAAATTATTAAATCCTACAGGAGTCTTTGGACGCGGTCACGATGGTTTGTTAAGAGCAATATACCCATTAGACGCTTAAACGGATAGAAGCCGAGGATGTTGACCGTTAATGCAAATGCAGAATTCTACGGCAACTAAGCTACCTGGGCTTGGTAAAAGCTCTGGGGTTGCTTCCCCGTAAGCGGGTTTAGATGATCATTTTGCGGGGACCGGCGTGCCGAGGTTGAGGGAGTTCTGCCAACGATGCCTCTACTAAGAAAGGTTCTGATTGGCTGTCGAGGAAGGAATTGCTTTGACCATAGTACACATTACCCCTCACAGGTAGGCCCGCTTAGCTCCCCACTATAGAGAGATGCGTACCGTATATATTGATTGGGCTTCCTTTCTTGAGGTGAGAGAATCCTAGCGAGACATCACCGACCCAGAACCTTGGTAACATTGTGCGGTACCTCGGAGGCGATCGGTTTTCACCTGGGTTCGGTGCCAAATTCTGTATTTCATGGGGCGGAACCAGATGTCCTTGTTTCAGCTGAATTACGGAGAGGCAAAACCAGAAAATGAACTCATCCTTCTATTTGGTGGTTAGAAGGAGGAGCCGAGACAGACTTCTGAGACTTGCCTACCCGCTGTTCCATGAGTAAAGCACGAGTCCAGCCTATGCAGGTAGAGGGCTTCCCTAACCAGCCCCATCGTCTGTGGTTCATCTCATATCATTGCTGACGCCCCTATCGCCGGATCCTCTTGATCACCGGTGTCTCCTATACCTTCCCCGTATATATCGTATTCTTGGTCGTAGTAATCATCGGCATCGGCATCGTCATCATCATCGTCATCATCGTCATCACTATCTACCATGCGCCGCCATCCGCTCCCATCACCGTCTATGTCAACTTCCTCGTTTGCGCTTAGCAAGGTATCGGAATCCCAATGCGTCCGCTCGTCGTTGCGGTAGCTGACACTAACCATACCACTTGGGCTGAAAGATGCGTCTGCTGCGGCGGATGTAGCTGTTTTGTTAGTGGCCGAGGATAGCAGAGTGCGGCGCCTTTGTTTATTGACATTGAGGTCTTCCAGTGGCCGCAGAAGACCCTCGAGAGAGATTGCAAAAGGCTTCTCAGGCACGTCGGGATACATCTGCATTCTAGCCTCGAGGAACGAATTGTAGAGATACCCCTTCTTCTGTGGGCTATCGTCGTCCGATCCAAGCCTCCCTTTCTTGATGGCAACCATCTTTGCCTTCATGACAACTTTGATTTTGCGCCACATACCTATAGGGTACCAGCCTGCTTCATTTAAGTCGCACTCTGTTTGTAAGGGCGCCTGATTAATCATCCTGAGTACGAACGGGTCTGTGATATCGCATATCTGCCAGAATTTCCCGTCGGTAGAGTAGCTTTCACCATCCCACATGTGGCTGTTGCGATCTTGGTTTTTGTTGTGTTTTTGTACCTGTCCCTTCCGGATGGTCTGCCAAGGAAGTTTTACCATCCCGACCGTATTCCTTGCCAACTTAAAGGCAAGTGTCTGGTAGACCCTATATTTAGGGTCGCTTCGGGGATCGACTCCATATTTGACAATAGCATCTCGCCACGGACCACCCCTGAACTGGTAGCCAACCAACTGAATGGCGAATTTAAGAACAGACTCTGTGTACGTGCCATGTATATGGTTCAGAAGTGCCCGGCGCGTCCAGATAGGACGCTGTGCCATGATCTTATTGAGCTGGTCCAGAAGGTCATCTGGTACCTTATAGTTCTTGTCATGGCCCTGTTGTGGTTTGTCGGGGACGGGAAACTGGTTGTGATGAATAAAATACCCGTAGGATAGTTTCTTTCTACCCTGCGTATTCACCAAACGGGTTACTCCGGCCTCATCTAATCCGCTCTCCTTGATGCCTGGATTCTGTTCGTAGTTGTAGTTGAACCCAATAACCTTGTCGGTAAAATGCGGAGGAGGAATGATGTCTTGAGTAGGCCTGGTGTCCACGCCTGGTTCCAACTTGAACTGCCGTAGTTTCGACACTAATATAGCTGTCAGCGCACACAAACACAGACAGGGGAAGAAGCCCTAAGGCCTGGACATGTGTTACCTTTTAATGGAAGTAGATGTTCCGCCACGTTCGTAACAAATGGCGTGTTGGAATTAGCAAACTGGAAATCAGCTAGCCCCCGATATCTATGACTGTCCCGTATCACCCCTACGGCCTCCACATGATACCTATCGACATTGTCTCGCAGCTTGCGCAAGATGGATGTAGGAGCATCTTGCCGGTCTACCGAGCCGACCTGTCCAAGATGTGAGGCAGCACGGGACGCTGTGCTCAGGTTGTCAGCATGGCCATGAAAAGGACCATCGCTCCCTCGCTTCCTTTTGCGCCCTGTCCGCTTCGGAACAGTGATCTTGAACAGAATGTTGTTGGTGGCAGCATGGTATGATGCAATAGGCTTGGATGTAGGATTGTCAGGCCTAAACCACAATGGCAACAGCTTCGGTTCGGGTTGATCGTCAATAAGCTATGAAATTATTAATATCAGGGGGTGGCATAAAATGTGAAGGGGGTGGAACTCACTCTGTGAAAATTGGGCTGGGGACCAAAGGCCTTCAGGCCATTATCAAGGTTGAGTAATATGCAAGGGTGCTCAACGGCAACTATCTTACGTTCAGGGACGTCGAAGGTTGGGGCAGTCGGCTGGCCATTGATGTTTGTTGTTGAAGATGAAGATGAATTGTCACCATGTGACCTATCATCGGTGGTGCGGCTACCACTGAGGCGGATCATGGCGGAGAAAAAGAAGAAGCGGGCCAACGTTTGATTATAGTGGTAGACCCAGCCTCGTGATAGTTTGTAGGCTCTACTACCTACTAGTATCTACCTACTAAAAGATGTAATTGATATTAATGTGCGAGGTGCAAAGTATTCCCAGTATAAAATAGTAGGAATGTGTTTGGGTTTAGTGGTGAGGCATTGTCATGTCAGTGACAAGAAAAGCCAATCAGAGGTGGTTGTGGTAATAAGGAGCTGAGGATTGATGAATCGGAAGCTCTGTAGTGCGCACAGACCACCTGCAACGGGATGCTAGGTAGGTAATGTAGTAATAAATTTAGACCAACCATTGTCGTCACCCGGACAGGAAATTTTAGCTTGGCAACTTGGGTTTGTTGTCCGCAGGGTAAATCGCCTAACCTACTACTTATGTAGGTAGTTCCTTTCCCGATAAAGTGCAGGTAGCTACTTTTTAGTGCAAATGACGGCTTACCATCCGCTGTAGCTATAGGTACCTACCTAAGTAGTGTACCTGCTTGCCTTGCATGTCTTTACCACGTTTAGGTATCTACGTGTCATAGCATTACATGATATTACGAATATTGTAGATGTAGATGTACCGTCGTCCCTTTTCTCTGCCAACTCGCTTGAATCGATTATGTATAGATTTGAAGAGTCGGGTGCCTGTACACTACATACTTAAGTAATACATACTAGGTAGCTACATATGTACCTATTTAGCAGTACTCTTGTACATGCAGGATCTTATGCATATGTACCAAGTGGAAGTAGGTACCGAATTGTAGGGAGCTTATACCGCAGCCACCAAGCCTGCAATTACCTAGGTACTTTGTACATATCTAAGATAGTAAGTACCTATCGAGCCAGGTGAGTGCAGGGGAGCATCGATTCCTTTTTCTCTTCTTTTAGGTTAATTTAGGTAGGTATTTTTAATTTTTTACCTTTTGTAGTCCTCTAGCGACCCCTCTCTTATACTCGAGTATAACAATAACGATAACTACTCAGCAATAACGGTTGTGTTGGCAACCACGAAAGACAAATAAAAGATAAGAGAGGGAGGGAAAGAGAAAGAGAAGATACTTGGAGATTGGAAGGGACCAAAAAAAGAGGGTCTTGGGAAATTCCTAACTTCAGACCCGCATCATATCAGCAGTTACTTATCTAACCACAGTACATACTGCTAAACTACAGGTATCTCAAGGTATACACATACATGCATTACCTAACAGAGCACTGCAAATTGTTCCTGGGTCCGCCCCGCCAACAAAATTCGAGGCGGCTCTAGTTGTGGACACTACAACACCTATACCTGACCTACAACCTACTACCTACCACCTACCACCTACCACCTACCTACATACCTACATACCTACCTAACCTACCACCTACTACCCATGCCTCTCTAAACTTGTCTGTTGTTCTGCTTTCTTCTACCTTACATGCCCAAACCCAACCACGTACCAGACATACATCAATGTCCATCAATGCCACCAGCATCTTCAGACATTGACGGCATCCTTATATTTTCATAACCATCGTCGTGATTGCGAACTGTACAGGGCCACCACCACTACCACCACCACCTCCTCCCTCCCCTCATCTCCAGCTTTCCACATTCCACACACTACAAATCTCATCCCCCTCCCCCCATCCCAAAAAAAAAAAGCGCCAACCCCTCGACAACGCTACCCCTCGAACCCCTTGCACCTGGTGTGTGCCGGTCTACCCCGTGCAGCAGAGCTGGCCCGTCCATCGCGCCCCCCCCTGCACGATCAACCGAGTCGGCTCGCTCTTCATTTCTCCACTTCCACAACGACAACCCAACTTTGTCACGCCAAACATCTCCCTGCTTGTCAACCTCTTGGTTATCCCCGGAGCTGGACGTTGAGTCGTGAGCCTTGAGAATTCGCTTGGTTCCAGGTTAGTTGTGTTGGCCTTGTTGTGCCTGTCTCCCTGCCCGCTCGACGCCTCGAGTCTTCCCTCTATGCCACTCTGGTCTCCGCACCTGAGAATAGACGGTGAATCAACCATACAGTGTCGCCCTTAGCCTCGATCCATACATCAGTCATTCCGACGTCCAAGACCGCCCACTGCCATCTCGGTATTGTTTTGACGAGCTCGAGTACCCTGCGCGTTTCGAGCCTCGCTAAACTCGTCCATCTCAACATAGTGTGCCGCCGGGCGTCCCACCCTACCGTGACCTGGTAGGCCGCGACCTGCCAAGATGAAGCGTTTCCAGAGAGTTGTAAATGTCAGTTTTCTTCATCCATCATCGTCCAGCCGATTGGAAGTACGGCCTGGTCCTGTCAGTCTGCTAACTGTCTTTGCGCCCCACAGCTCTCTCGAGGCAAGAGTGACAGCAAGTCGTCGAAGAAGAACAAGGAGAAAGATGGCACAAACTCGCCTTCCTCGGGCGGTTCCCGCGAGACCCAGTCTCCTGTGCTGACCCCCTCGTCGTCGACATCGACCGTCAATGATATCAGGATGAAGCCTCTGCCGCCGAATAATGGTGGAGCGCATGGAGGTGATTCTGGGAATCCCGCTCTACAAGGTCAAGGAGCTCATAACAGTCCAGCAGCTGCCCAAGGAGCCGCCCAAGATAGGTTTCCCGGTCCCCAGCATTCCCCCAACGGAACCACGACCCCCTCGCGACATGGCTCCATCCCGCCGACCGTGGTTATTAGCCCGAGCGCCCCAGTAAGTTCATTCCACTCTGCAGTGGTCTGCCAATTGTGAAAAGCTGTCTAACGTGTATCCATCGTTCACAGCATGTCCCACCTCCTGGCGCTGCCGAAACCATGCCCCACGATCTTGCTCCTCCGAAAGCTGGTCAGAAGTCCCTGATGTTCGATCGCCTACACCAAACCCCGAAGGATGTGCCGGAAGGTCTTAGGACGCCCAAGAGACAGCACTCATCTCGATTCGACATCTCTGCTCACCGAGAGCTGGAAAAGTTGCCCGGTTTTCACGAGGTTCCACCTAATCGTCGGCAGGAGTTGTTTATGCAGAAGATTGACCAGTGCAATGTCATTTTCGATTTCAATGATGCGAGTGCCGATATGAAGTCCAAGGAAATCAAGCGCCTGGCCCTTCACGAGCTTCTTGACTATGTAGCCAATAACCGCCAAGTCATTACCGAGCCTATGTATCCCCGCGTCGTCGAGATGTTCGCTAAGAACTTGTTCCGCCCCATCCCGCCGCCGATGAACCCCCAGGGCGAAGCTTTCGATCCCGAAGAGGACGAACCAGTTCTTGAGGTCGCATGGCCTCACATTCAGGTCGTCTACGAATTTTTCCTTCGGTTTATCGAAAGCCAGGATTTCAACACCAACATCGCCAAGGCCTACATCGATCATAGCTTTGTGCTTCAGCTTCTTGAGCTGTTCGACTCGGAAGACCCACGGGAGAGAGACTTTCTAAAGACGACGTTGCATCGTATTTACGGCAAATTCTTGAATCTTCGTTCCTTTATCAGGCGCTCCATCAACAACGTCTTCTTCCAGTTTACTTACGAAACTGAAAGATTCAACGGTGTTGCCGAGTTGCTGGAAATTCTAGGTTCGATCATTAACGGTTTTGCCCTACCTCTCAAGGAGGAACACAAGTTATTCCTTACTCGTGTGCTTCTACCACTGCATAAGGTTAAGAGTCTCAGCATGTATCACCCCCAGTTGGCATACTGCATCGTCCAGTTCCTAGAAAAAGATGCCTCCCTTACTGAGGAAGTTGTCCTCGGTTTACTCCGATATTGGCCCAAAGTCAACAGCACGAAAGAGGTCATGTACCTGAACGAGGTTGAAGATATTTTTGAGGTGATGGATCCCGCAGAGTTTGCCAAGGTCCAAGAGCCTCTATTCCATCAACTTGCCAAGTCGGTCGCGAGCCCTCACTTCCAGGTTGCCGAGAGAGCTCTGTATTTCTGGAACAATGAGTATTTCTGTAACCTAGTGAGCGACAACGTGGAGATCATTCTCCCTATCATGTTTGCGCCACTTTATGAAAACTCCAAGGGGCATTGGAATAGGTGAGTAGGCTGCTTGGGTTGCGCGTTCATGACTAACATGTGACAGGACAATCCATGGCATGGTCTATAACGCCATGAAGCTTTTCATGGAGATCAATCCACAGTTATTTGATGACTGTTCCCATGATTACAACGAGGCGCAGAATAATGCTTTGGCAAGGGAAGCTTTGCGAGAAAGGAAGTGGGCCGCGCTTAAGGAGCAGGCCGCCAAGAACAAAGCTAACCGCAATTCTGGAAATGGGAATCCACAATCAGAAGCCGATTCCGTGACAGAGGACAATCAGAAACGGCTGGACTCGCTCAAGCTGCAAGATGGCGATCGCAGGGACCGCCGCACCCATGAGCGGCAAAGTTCAGCAGGCTCGTCTAGAAGTCAGCGATGATTCCTAGTCTCGCTCTGATTCTTGTCCCGGGCTTCTGATCGAGCCGTTTCTTTCATGGCCTCATGGTTCTTTTACTTATGATAGACCTTCTAAGCGTTGACGACTTGGTTTACACGAACCTTCCCAAACTTTGCTTCATTTCGCAACACATTAACTTTTCATTGCTCATTCCTGCCAACAAAAAAAAAATCTGTTCGGTCGGTCCTAGTTCCTCAAAGACCTCGCTGTTCATCATGACCTTTTCTTTCCACAGGACAACCCTCCCCCCCAAAAAATCCGGACGCAGCAAGCCGAAACGGGCACACTTCAACATAGCCAACCTGGTAATATTGTTTCGCCCTTGGATAGGACCTAATGTTGGTCGATATTCCATGGAGAATCAAACTTCTGCTGGCTATTATCGTTTCCCGCAATAGTTGAACTTCTCAACAGCTTGTTTCGTTTGCTCGTTATTTCGGAAGAAAAAGTTCGGTTGAAGGTTCACCATTACCGCAGCACATGTAACAAGAGATGGAGGATCCCTGGGCGAGATGAGGCTAGGTAAAGATGGATACGACAATAAAATACAACTTTTTTTAGAGAAAAAAAAGGGGGGGCGGAGGAAGGTAGGGCTTGAGAATGCGAGGCCCCAAACTTGAGATCTGGTGCCATCAAATGGATAAAGGGAGGGGGGGACAAATGGTAGCGGCGAGGATTAGCCTGCTTCTCTCTGTGTATGGGTTTTATTTGTCAGTGTCAGGACTGAGGGGTCGGTACAAGAGAGGGAGAGAGAGAGATCAAGACCCCCTTTATGGCGTACAAAGGAATAATGATGAAACGGCTTACCTTGAAAAAAAAAACCCACACATAAACACGACACAACCACACACAACCACACAGTAATGCAATCTCTCTCCATAGGCCAGTCATTGTAGGCGTTTAACAAAGAACCGCAATTACAACAGGAAAGGCACTGGAGTACGTATACATACATGCCTTGTGATAAGCATTAAGCTTGTCTCGTCCTGTCTTGTCTCTAATTTGGTTTGGTTATAAGTGCCAATAGACCGATCAGGTTCGCCACAGCAAAGGGATATTTTTTTTATTAATCGGGTGATAAGTACCTACCTACTTACTACGTAGTAAAGTAGGTACCTAAAAAAAGAAGAAAAAGATATAAAAAAAAACAAGGAAAAGGAAAAGGAAGAAGGAAGAAAAGTTTCCCATACATTCCCCCCCCCCCCCTCCCCCCTTACTAAAGATAGACAGACGTATTTATATAGAGTATAGTACACACACATATACTAGACACCAACATAGAAACCTTTTTCTTTTTCTTTTGTTATGTATTTTGTCTATTGCTGCACCTACCTAGGTTTTTGTTATCAATGTTTTACGTGTGCGCTGGTGCTGGTATAGGTTTACCTACATACTTACCTACATAGGTTAGATAGGCAGGTAGGTAGTACTAATCTTGGGAACTTTGGAAGCCCCCCTTTTGAGAGAAGAGTCCATCAATAAGCACTACATAGGGTAGGCATGTATGTTGTCTGGATGTTTTAAGGGGTTGGTACAACTCAACTTCTTTTTTTCCCTTTCCCTCCTACGTAGGTAGTAGGTGTGTAGGTAAGTTAGATATTAATATACACTATTGAGATCAATATCTCTCACACAAGCCATGCTACATGGGTAGCTTGAGGCACCTACTCATGTTCCAACCCCTTTTTTTATTCCATATGTCTATCCGTAGGATCGAGGGTACCTGGTCTCCCCTGTCGAACCCCAGAACTTTTTTTTCTTTTTCTCCAAGTTAGGTAGGTAGATAGATACAATGTGTATTATACATGCAATATAGTTAGCCCTCTTTCCCACCCTCTTTTCTTCTTTTAATTCCGCTTTCCAGAGAGCTTTCGTCCAGCTGACCATCCCCCTTTCTCCCTGGTTATTATACCTTGCATTTCTAATGTCCATTTTCCATGTATTTATCTACCCTTTTACGCATTTACCCTATCTTATCATCACTCCCTATATTCTTCCACATACCCCAGCGCCTGGCCCATCTTGACCCTCTGGCCCTTCTCGACGACCCAGTGGAAGCCGCCGTAGTGCGAATGGGGGGAGTCGCGCTGCTCGGGGGTCTCGGAAGGGGGGTGAGCCGACGACAGTGGTGGGGCGGGCGCTTCGAAGACGAGCACGATGGTGCTGCCGAGCTTGAAGCCGCCCATCTCGTCGCCGCGACGCAGGGCGTGGCCGCCCAGGACGGCACTGGCGGCGGCGTAGGTGGCCTCGGCGAAGCCGCTGTAGGGCTCGCCCCGAGCAGCGGCCTCTTCAGCAGCGTGGTCGGCGGCGGTATCGGTGAGAAGGGAGTTGGTGCGCAGCTCGCGGTCGAAATTGACGGTTATAGAACCGACATTGGTGGCGCCGACGGGGACGAAGGAGAAGAAGCCCCAACGCCAACGACCGAGGAGTACGACGCGCTCATTGAGGGTGAAGAGCCCCGGAAGTGTGCGCTGCAGATACGGCGACACCGAGAACAGCTCGCCGGCAAAGTGCCGCCGCCGCTCGACGACCCAGTTCGCCGGCGAGTGGAACCGGTGGTAGTCACCCGGCGCCAAATACACGACGGCGTAGTATAGCGCTGTGCGGTTATCGGGAGACAGGAGAGAGTACCATGGCTTCTCGCCCAGCGCAAGGTCTGCGCGCACCTCGGAGACGGCGCCAGGGCTGGACGGCCGATCAGCTTGGTCTTCGATCCGCGAGCCCTCATGGCTCTCGTTGGGCTTGCCGGATAGTAGGTTCGGAATCGTATACGAGATACCGTTTACGCGGGCGAACTCCTCATCAGCCTGGACGAGCTCCTCGCCATGTTCTAGCTCTCCGTGCTTCGCCCGATCAGGATGGCTGTGCGTCGAGGAGCCACTTGCGATGCTAGGGGGCGGGGTGTGTTTTCCCAAAAGCGCATCGACAGTGTAAGTCATACCCTTGACCTGTTCGATATCGTTGCCCTCTATCTTGCCGAACTGCAATATGCGGCCGTCGGCGGGTGACAGGAGGGCGTTCGGATTAGGGTCGAGCGGACGGGCGCCGGGCTTCAGGGTGCGATAGAAGAAAGCGGCAAGGTTGGGGTATACGTGAAGGTCCGGCTCTGAAACCTCGTCTAGGTTCACGCCGAAAATGAAGGCGTATAGCTTAAAGCCAGGCACGCGCAAGTAGTAGGGGATGGTGAGCTCGTTGAATCGACCCCATAGCCTGGATATAGCCTTCAGGGGCAGAGTCGACATAACCTGGACCTGCCTACAAAGGAGCCACTCTTGTTAGCCGAGCTAGGAACCTGCCAGATAGAGTAATGCTCTGATATACGTGCCATGGACCGTCCGGCCGTACCCTCTGCCGTTTCTTAAGAGGGGCACCTTCGCCCTCGGACGCCTCCTTCTCAAGCCGTTCTTTCTCGCGCGACTGCGTCTTGTAGAACTGCACAAGACCTAGGAAGCCAATGCCTAGGCCGACGGGTATGGGGTACCACTCGACCTTGGTGTTCCTCAGGGCATCCCGCAGCCTGGAGCCAAAGCGTTGTTTGGTTTGACATGTTCGGGACTGGCGAAAGGGGGCGCTGGAGGTAGCAGTGAATTGCCTCGTCGTTTGTCTAGCTACATGTATGCAGGGTTGCCGGCGTATACAGGGTGATACTAGGCGGTGGGGTAGAAGAGGTCGCCCGCGGGCTATGGTGGTGTTTAGAGAGGCCATTGACGTGGTCGACAGCTCATGTCAGTGCTGATGTCGATATCGATGTTGATGTCAATTGCATTAAGATTAGTCCTCGGGAGGGGAATATTCTGTTCTTATCGGACTATAGCATTTTACCTGATGCTATTTGCCTACCATAGGGGAAGCAAGTGAGTGTGATTGGAATCGAGGGGGTTTCCAGCTAAAAGGTAGGTAGGTAAGATTGATCAATGTATACTAATTGATCAATGTAAATGTTGGTCTTGGTGTAGTTTTTTTTATACTTAATCCCCCCCCCCCCCCACTCCACCCCCAATATGCAGAGTACTACTTACTTACTTAAGTACCTGCCTATGTGCCTATGACGGTGGTTTTACTAAAAAGTAGCAGTACTTGGTACCTAGTGCAGCGGCAGCAAGTCGGAGAGGTGGATGTGATGGAGTTGATTGGATGGAATAGATCGGCCTAGTGCAGCAATTGCCCCGATGACGCAGCTTCTAGAACCATGCCTGTTTGGGGAGGGGGAGTTATTTAGGCGGGAAGAGAGGGCAGATGCCAAAGTGTCGGGATTGATTGAATGTGCAACGTGGAATCTTTTCCCATTTGGGCCTAAAGCCATTTCTGCCATCGCTGCACCGGATCCACCACAGCGAAACAGCAACAGCTTTAACCCATGACATTACTCTAAACTACCAATTCCTACTTTCTCGAGTCTTCCACTCTACCTAGTCCGTCCCCTAAGTGAATAGGTTATGATTATGACAGATGACAAATGACAGAGACAAAGACACCATCACCACAACCTTTTACACTACCTACCTACCTAAGGTAATAATACATAACAACCCAACAACAACAATAACAACAATCTTTCAGCGATCAAGCAAAAAGCCATCGCAATCACCGTCGTCGTCACGACAATCGCTTTCCCCGTCTCCCTCTGGGAACATCCCGTCCTTAAGAAGAACAAGAACACGAACAAGAAGCCGAGCTCTGCTGTTATTTCCTACCACGGTCGCCTAACATGCTCCCTACCATCCATGTTCTAGCCTTGCTCTGGTGATTGAATGCGCAACATTTACCACCACCCTCTCATCATCCCACCATCCCACCACCATCCCACCACCATCCACTCATCCACTCATCCACCCTTCTACTACCGCTATGGCTTCTTCTGGCCTTTCCCGCCCCGTGGCTGCCGGAGCTGCCTCGGAGGCCAATGCCTTGACCTTGACCTTGCAGATCATCTCGCCCTCTGTCGGCGTGCCTCAGCCCTTGTCGTTTCGCGAAGTGCCTGCAAGCACCACCGTCCGTCAATTGAAGGAGAAGATCCGAAATGCCCTCGATACGAAGCCCACCGACCAAGCCCAGCGCCTGATCCACAGAGGCCGGCTGCTGGTCCGAGACGACGAGACAATGCTGGAGCTGTTTGGAGAAGAGGCGGTAGGTTATGAAGCTGTTACACCCCTTTGGAAGAGACCAATATCTGACTGGGCATGCTCCCGCTCCCTCTATCTAGTTTCGTTCAACTGAACACCAGAGTCTGCATCTGGTGTTGCGCGATCTTTCCGATACCCGGCCGGCCTTTACACCGACTCCCGCTGCGACTATCACCAACCAGCCGACTGCTCTTCCTCCAGGTCAGCAGCAGCAGCAGCAACAGCATTCGCAACCCCAAGCCCAGGCCCAACCTCAAGCCCAGCCGCAGCAGCCGCATCAGAACCACCTGCCCTTCTTTCACGCACAGCCTCAGATCCGAGCTGGAGCTGGGCCACCCCAACATCCAAATTCACTCTTTGGGCTCCCTCAACCTCAGTTTGGTGGCGTAAATCAGAATGCCCAGTGGCCACCTGCTTGGACCCAGCACCACATTGCACAAAACCACCGCCACATCATGGCAACAGTAGGAATGGGGGTAGGAAACCAGCATCAGCCAAACCAGGCTCCTCCCGTGGGCTTTGGGATGCAGGGCATGCAGATACCCCAAGGTCGAGGAACGCCGGGCGTAACTACGCCTGGCAGAAACGCATCCCCCTTCCAGCCAGAGGCGACACGTACTGTAATTCGTGAAGGGTTTGGCCCCAATGGCCAGCAGTGGCGCATTACTGTCAACGAGGCCCTGATCAATCCGATGCAGCGCCCAGTGAGAACAGGCTCTCCTTTCCCCACTGCTGATCTGCCCGTATCTTCAGGTCCCACCTTACGATCTACTCCCAGCAATAGGCACTTGTCTGGAAGCGATGTACAGAACATCTTGCAGACTGCTGACGCGACTTCCGCAACGAGGACTATGACAGATGCCATGCGCAGAAATGCGAGCAGTTCTTCCTTGGCAAATCTTGCTACAAACCCAGCCCACCAGCCTATACCTCCTGGAGTCACGACGCCTTTGGTTCAATCCCGAACCGGCACCCCTGATCCTCTGCGAGCAGCCGGACGCACGAGAAACGCTCCTACAAGCCACCCACAAGTGCAGTCCTCTTCAGGGACTCCTGAAGTATACATACTGTCTTCCCCCAGTGGCCCGCGCGCCCTTTTACTTAACAGCAGCTTAGACACGTACGTCAGTCCTCAAATACGAGAGACCAACCCTGCCCTAGCGTACGCTTTTCAGCCGCGGCCTTTTGCCCCTCCCTTGGGAGCCCTGCCCTATGGGGTACCGCAGTATTTCCAGCCTCAAAGATTTGCTATGGCAGCTAACGCAACTAACCCCCAACCAACTCGTACTGCGCAACCACAACAACCGCAACGACAGCAACATGGCCTAGCTCAGCCGCCTCGGGCCCAACCTCACCTAGGACATGCCATGGCCCGTCCCGATAATCCACAAATACAAGCTGTCCGAATTGCTCAAGTATGGCCTCACGTATGGATGATCATCCGTCTAGCGCTTTTCATTTGGTGGTTTACGTCGCCTTCTTCGAGCTGGTCACGATGGATAACTGTGATCTCTATTGCAATTACCTTATTCCTCGTAAATACCGGGCTTTTGAATCCTATTACTGAGCAGGTCTGGGTTCCTATCCGTCGACATCTCGAGAATTTGATACCTCTTGCCGATGGGCACGGGGCCCGCCATGACGCACATCCTGCGGAGGCTGAGAATGCCCAGGGAGCAAATGGTCAGGCAGGAAACCGCGACAGACAAGGTGAACCAAACCCGGCAGATGCTGCGGCAAGACTGGTTCAGCAGCGGCGTCAACAGAATGCCAATTGGCTGTTAAATCAGGCTCGAAGGTTGGAGCGCGCTGGCCTCCTCTTTCTTGCTAGTATCGCTCCTGGAGTGGCTGAACGACACATTGCACATTTAGAGGCAGAGGCTCGAGCTGAACAGCAACGGCGAGAGGCTGCCGCGGAGGCTGCCGCTGCTGCGGCAGCTGCCCAATCTGAGAACGCGGGGGCAACAGAGGGTGAACAAACAAACGAAAATAATAGCTCTTCGGAGTCCGGGGCCGGGGAAACCACTAGCCAACATCAGGAGGTCAATAATGAAAATGCAGGAAACAATAATCCGCCTGCGGTAGAGGAACCCCTTATTGCCATTTAAAGGTGTCTATGGAATGCCACACCGCGTACTAGAATCTTGGTAAGGTTGCCGAAGAACACAACCGGTACAGTGATGTGCCAGATTAGACCAATGAATAGCAATCGCGTTGTTCCTGGTGGTAGGAGGTGTAAAAGGGGTAGGGGAGAAGGAAGTCCCTTTTTTCTCTACGGATCTATTGTGGCCTTCTCTAACCAGGCCCTTCTCCTCTGCCCCCTTTTCCGTTATTTTCTTTTCCTCAATTGTAACAATAACCAGAAGCTTCAGCAGGCGTAAAAGGGGGCGAAGCATGGATGTCAGTGACAGATACTGACGTATGATGTATGTGTATTACAGATGAGGATAGATAAGAAGATCACGAAAGGCAACTTTGACCATGCTATCAGTCACTGCCGGTTTTTCCCTCTCCTTTTCGAGTTTTTGCGGGACTTTCCCTTAATATATACCCTTATTCTGCGAGAGATCCCTTACAGCTGGCCAGTTGGCTTTTTCAATGTGGTATGAATGTGTGTGTGTGTGTGTGTGTGTGTGTATGTGTGAAGATATATTGTTCTATGCTTAGACTGCATGATATGATGTTTCGAGTGGGTGGAAGATAAAGGGGTAAGTAGGTATGGTAACGTGTATAGGAGTATAAAGTAAAGGGATATGCATAATTTGTTTACCTATCTTGAGGTATGGTGGTGCTATTTCTGGGTTATATGATGTAGCGAGAATGTGTTCAGGTGCCTCGATATACCTCTATAAATATCAGATACCACGAGCTATCTCACCTGCTTGCTCACCAACGAGCCTCCTGTCGGGTATCAGAAAACGACTTTACCTCATTGCTTTTCTATACATAACAACGAGTTTCTCCCCCCTTTTCTCTGCATATTTTTCCTTTGACTTCCTCCGCATACCTCTTAGACATGGGCAATGTTTGATTTAAATGATAGTAGCATTTTGCCCTCAGAAATACACTCTATTCTTCTGTCACAAGAGAATATTGGGGGATATGTCTATGCATATGCAACAGGCAACCATCATACATGGGAATCTCACATGCAGAGGAATAACCGCTAAAGGCGAGGGAGCTAGAAAGACAATATTTGTGTATAAATAGGAGCAGAACTCTCGAGGGGGGTTAAGGGAGAACTTAGTCTCTATGACTCCTCGAGGCCATAAAAGAATTATTAGTTGAAATCTGAATCACTGTTCCAAGCTTATAGCCCTTTTTACATTTTCCTGTCCACCTTTGTCACACTATTTGCCGGCTTCTCCGCGTGTTGAGCCGAGCAAAGCAGAGTGAGAAAAGATCGGAAAGGCAGTAAAGCGTTTACTATTGACTTTTTTTTTCGACAGAGAATAATCGCTAGGTAGGTAGGTAGAGAGTTTCCCGCCCCACTGCGAAGAAGTCTCGGGGCCATTGATCTTGATTCCATTGTAGTTGTTTTACAGTCTCGTTGGGATGCCGTTGCCCCCCTGAGTAGTCTATTTCTAGCTACAATGGCTAGCATCGCCTCCGCGGATTGTATCATGGGGGGAAAGGCCTGGAGCGCTAGGGAGGAGGATAGAGGCAGAGGACGGGAGTATGGAGATTGGGTGAGTAGGGTTTTTTTGTTTCATTATTTACTTACTTAGTTAGCTAGGAATAAAATAACCTAAGTTTGTTGAGGGCATGCCTTGAGGTACGAGATGGTGTTCCTCACTTAGGCATTATGTAGGTTGAGGCGTGTTTTGTTTCTCGCTCATATTAGGTTCGAAAGGGGCTCTGGTAATGATAAGTAACTACAGTATGTGCTGGATTCGGTATACTCTACATGTAGTCGCCAGTGCTATACTATAGAAGGGGGGTTCCTCCTCTGGCGCGTGGTAGAAAGACGGTCGATGTACGCCAGCTTGTTGCATTGTGAAAGACTGAGGTATACAAGACAAGATGCACCTCCCAGAGGAGCACACGGGAATGTGGTTGTTGTTGTTGTTATATATAAAACTAGTCATTCTAGGTAGTTCTAGTTCTGATTCTCTGTTCAACAGCTACGTTTTTAACGAATCCTGTAATAGGTAACTCGTGATAGAGTACTTATAGGTCACAGTTGGAGCTCTCTATACGGGATAGGGACTGGGAGTATGTTACTATCGAGCAGAGGATTCGAAAGAGCTATACACAAGATGGGTACCGTGCTGGGAAATATCATATTAGAGAGCGGTCATCCAGTTCAACGAATCTTCAAAATTTTCCCTCCCTCTCTGTCTTTTCTTTTCTTTATCATGTACCCTCACTTTGCTATGTATTACATATATTTCTGCGTTTTGGAGGAAATTGCATGCCCGATTTTTGATATACATAATTCCTAACAGCCAAGGACTAACCTAACCTAAGGTAAAATGGTTTTACATAGTCTGTGGTTTGTATGCTGCGCCCACGTAAGTCATGCCCGTGAGAATACTGCGAGGAGGACCTTTTAGGCTAAGAGAAGGAGGAGATGGCAAGAGAAAGGTATGACAATTCCTGCCAAGGGTTGCGGTGTGTACCCCTTAGGGAACAGAGGGAGCCATTCTCGGGTATAAGGCGAGGTGACGCATGTGGTTGTAGTTCAAGTCTCCCGTTTTACGACAATGTAGTTGCCCAGGTCATTGCTGTAACAATACTGGTCGGTTGCACAGGGTTGCGTGATTCTCCAGGTCTAATACGACCCCTTCGTATAGCATCTCAGGCTTCTTATTATAGATTCAGAATAGAACATATTGGGACGCTACTGTCTCTCCTGGAGGTATACACGAAAAGTAGATAGGCAATTGAATGGAAGCTATTCCGTGCTTGCGATATTTTAATTCGACCAAGCGTAGTTTCGGTCGGGGTTTCTCCGTCAGGACGTTTACATGTTAGGTTAATATTTCTTCATATAGAAAACAAAAGCGAACAAACGAAGTTGGGTATCGAATAAGAGTGGATGAGAACACTTCTAGGCATTGGAACGTTACCAACTACCTAGAGTGACTACATGTATCAAATGATTATGATTTAGTAACTAAGTAGACCCATTTACAGTTTCACCCTACCAAGAGTTTAAAACTGGATTCATTGCATAGCCCTTTTCATAAATATAGAATACCTACCTAGACTAGGTAGGTAAGCTGAGCCTGATTATGTACATACCGGGGGCTCGGCAAAAGCGGCAAGAACCCCCTTTTATACAAGATCCATGCGGGACCTAAGCCACATACACACCCACTATATACATACCGGTTAGACTTCGGCACCTGCCAGTAGTAGGGAAACAAAGACCCTGAGTTCCCAACATGGTTACCGAGACCCATAGACCCTGTCTTAGATAAAGTTACATCGATACAGATCACCTAGATATTGCAATACCCTCAATAGAGTATCATCATGCGAATAAAGCGAAGGTCATTACAGAATCAGATCACCTTGGCGAAAGAGTCCCACATTTATTTATTTATTGACGATGCCAACCTTGAACCCAGCATCATGCACGAAGCAATATCAACCACCAAAATCGTCAGACCAGGCAAATAACCTAAGTAGGTATTACCTATCTGGATTACTACCTACGTTTGCGAATGTCTTTTGATAAGTCCACCAGACATGCGTATTTGGGCCAATGATGGGTACTATGATTTACAGGTGTAACACCTATCCACCACATATTGATCCAAGGGAAACTAATCACTGCACACTCCGTGTCAATGATGACATGCTAATCACAATAAATCCTCATGCACCTGCAGCCGACCCTCCAAACTATTGGGCCAAGTGAGACACTCATGTTTACTCGGTAGACATCACCGCAGCCGAGCATCTTCGCTTTAGGGGTTGTCTGTTGGCTGCTGGGACCTTCCAGAAGCCTGACTGCCCGGTAGTCATGCATGAGCACTGCCGGCAGGAAGTTATGGCGGCGAGGAGTGTGCCACGTGCAAACGTGTTAAGGGGGGACAAGAGAGCATGGCTCGGGTGAAACATACCTAGCTATCCGCATGTGATTTGGGAATATAGGTAGGTAGGTAGGTAAATCCCCTGTGCACAAGCAGGCCGCAGTATGGGCCGCCTGACAGATAATCCTCGGGTTGTGACGCATGCGGTATCAAAACCTAACGGTAACTACGAGGCAAGACAAGCGAGGTGTGTGGAAATATTGCAGATACTACATGCCTAATTACAAGACGCTCGGTGGGACAAATAACTCAGTCACAGTTGCTGTTTCTCCTAATGCAATTCAAAGTCTACTTCGTGATATTGCATGCACCTGTTGTGAAATGATTTATTATTTACTACAAACGATAGGCTAGAGGCATCACTCTCGGGGCAAGGTGAATACGAAATAGGCCATTCAGGGGGAAAAAAAGGGAGAAGTCATCTCCAAGATATGTATAGTTCTAGTTAGCGTCGTATGAAACGAACAAGACATTACATTTTCCCCCTGATAACCATATCGTTCTAACTACCTAGTAGATGGGATAGCCGGTGACTCTACGAGCCATTGCCAGCACAACCAGGTGCAATACGTAGGTAGGTAGATACTCCAAGCCATCCCCATGAGACGTGCGATATACACAGTGGCCATCACGACTACACTGCCACGAAGCAACCCGCCGGCTCCCACACCACGATACGTGGCCTCGGGGCGGTGAAGAGCCGGATTCGTTGCGCGTCGGGAATGGGAAACCAGAGGAGCAGTTAAGGGGGCAAAAAAGGGAGCCCCTTGGTCTGCGTATAGTTACAACTGTTCTCTCGGCTACCTACCCATACGTTACTCTCTCGGGGTGATTACTACAGGGCAAGCGAGGTACGGTATGAAACACCTGATTAACAAGTTGGAAAATGTATATAGAATGGGGCGTTTCGGTTTGTATGAGCTGATGAGCTAAACCCCCTTACAATGATTCTTCAGCACGCTCTGATATACTTGGAAGAAAACTGTAGCTCTACCCCAATATCGATATCCGTTCAGGAACGTAGAACAGTTAACTCATAGGCAGTGGAAACGGGCTTTGCTTGGAACGACGGATATGGAAGCTAAACACACTACCTACTTCCACAGATACAAGCTGTCACGTCTTGCCGAAGCCTAACTACCTACCGGTCGAGGAGCAACTGCGAGACGAAACGTGATGGACGCAGCTAGGTTAGGAAAGAACAAAACGTAAAAGAGACGACGAGTACGTAGCCAACGGCGAACCACGAAGGTTGTTTGTACGTAGAAGAGAGCTATCCATCGGGTAGGTATGCCAGACTCTAGCTTGATAAACAGCAAAGTCGATTCTCTATATATATGCTCATATCCCCGTGGGCATGGCGTTTCGTAGGTAGTTCCTCGTAGGGGGGCTTTGCCTCACGATTATTCAACACATAGGTAGTATACTAGGTACGCTTGGGATCCTGGCTTCTCTAGTCAGGGACTGTCATGTTGTTCTCTTCTTCTTCTTCTTCTTTCTCTACTGCGAGAGGGACTTAGCTAACGTGGTTATAGATAGGTATACAGGGGGAAAGGTTGTCGAAAGGTTAGAACCTTAAGTAAGGGAATGGAGTACTGTTTGTTACCAAGCGGCTCTCAAGACTACGGCCTGAAGCTAGTTTGACTTGTGCCATCTGAGCAACGCTCAAATTGATAGTTTATATCTACTTGGTAGGTAGTTATGAATAAAAGGCTTCTGGGAATGCTATTGTTTGCAGACTACTATACTTGAACATTTCCAAAAATGAAAAGGGAAAAAACCCTGATACTTGGCACTATCTCACCCATCTAGGTAGATAATTCTCAATGACTACAAATAATTAGGAACACGCGGAGGACAGGAGGTTAGAATGAGCCAGACACTGTTCACTAATCGTGCTGTAGAGAGAAGGGAAAGCAAAGCTTGTATTAACATTGACGTCTACAGAGACTTACAACTTTGCAGACTGAAGTCTTCCTAGGTACATAGGTCTTGGTAGTACTAGGGTATGGCATTTCCATTGTCTAAACTTGAAATTCGGTATAAAAAATTGACCGGTTGTTACGTTAAAAAAAACCACCAATGTATAAAATGTCTTGTACAAAATAATCTATTTTTATGTACTGTGCAGTATTGTGGATAGGTAGGTACTGGAGGTACCTGACCTAAGGTTAGTATGATCTTATAAATCAACCGGGGTTTGGCTCAAGTTGGGACCTCAGGGCTAAGCCCGGTTTAGACTTTGAGGCTAAGTCTTTTCGCGGTTGTTTCAACTTGACAGCACATTATGTACCTACCTTACCTAAGTACCTACATGACCCGCTAGGTAGGTAGGTAGTCTAACCGGGGATATATACTACCTAGTACCTAGTAGGTATTGCTGTCATTCAGGAACATATGTAGGTAGGTAAGTAGGTAGGTAGGCGTACTAGGGACCTGGGTATGGAGTGTAGGTAGGTAGTTAGAATATTGTAGATCTTTGATACACACACACCCAAGTTCTAGAAGTAGAAGCAATTAAACGCCAATGCATTATGTATCATCTCGTGCAAAATTGCTATCACAAGATATGTCTACAACGGGGCGACAACAATTAACAGCAACTAGGTAGGTAAAATGCCTAGGTTAGGTAGGTTAACTAAGTTAAGTACCTACCTAGGTACAAGCAATAATAAACATCATACTAATTACCTTTAAGTTATTCGGTACCTCTCTAATGGTCTCTCTTTAAAAAAACACTGGAAATTAGAGTTGGTATCGTAAGAGATCTAGACCAAAGATGGGCTTAGCGGCAAGCGTCTTGGCTAGCCTCGTTATATGATCCTAATATCACAATGCAACGGTCTTTAAAAATTGGGGAACCTTTTTCTTTTTCGATTTTTTTGACATGCACCACCTACCACCCACCAGACAGATCCAGAGATGCTTGAAGCTAGTTACCTAAGGTTAGTGCTTATGCACATAGCCAAAACGCGCTAATTTAGGTACAATCGCTTGAACATGGATGGGGGGTTAGGAGGCTAATGTTTGTTTCAAGACAAAAAAGTGGTCGTTGGACAATGCCGATCCGGGTTCTGCTCGAGTGCCGATCCGAACAGATTATTATAAGCCCCCCATTGGTTAGGTCCTGGGGGGTTCTACAGAGGTACTATCCCCTTGTGGTGATAAGAGTCGAAATTCTTTTGGGCGGAGGACCTACTTGGTATCTTTAAAGTTGAGTTTGGGGGAGGGGGGGGTATTCGCTCCTCCTGGCTAATGTCGACTTGTGATGAGAATATTACATGTAAGTTACCTAACATTAAAGGTAACATCAATTAGGAGAATATTGAGTAATTTCAGGAACTACATGTTAGGGTACTAGGTAGCTTGAGGTTAGGTACTTACTGTCCTTCTGGTACATTGATACCAGACAGCGATGATAGGCATATCAAATAAGTTGATACTTACCTAAACTTCAATAAGTAGACTAAGAGCAACTAGTAAGTTAGTTAAGTTAGTTGCCCAAGCCGGGTAACATTACATTTGATACTATCAAATGTATTCAACATAGCCAACCTCATATCAATTCAGAGATAACAAAATGTAAGTATGTAAGTATGTAAGTATCAATATGTAAGTAAAAGTCATGTCAGGTACATACATATATATATATGCTTATATACCTACGCGTACATACCTATTTGATATGTACGGACGCCAATGTTGGGCGATTTGATTCAGGGATGAATGAATATCAATATGGCTCGTGCTACGCTAGCAAGTAAAGTAGAGTAGGTACATAGACAATATTCGCGGACTATTCCGGATTATTATATTGAAGTTCTCTTAACTATCAAACCCATACCTACTTATTTACTAGGTAGATAGACCTTAGCCAGGTACTTCCCTAACCTAGGGTTAACTAACTACCCTACGCGTTAGTTATCCCCATCCCCCATTTTGGGTTGGGAATATGAACTGCCGGCTTCCTCCCGCGTGCACGATCCCACTTTCAAGTAGTGTAAGTTACCTAGGTAGTATTGAGGTAGGCAAAGCTCCCCCCTTCCCCCCCCCCCCCCCCTCCCCTTTGATAGATTATGCAAGAAGCTTTCATTATTTCAGAAGCGGCCCAATCACGACAGGGCATGGGCTCTTCTTTACTTTCCCATCCTTCCCAGGTCTAGACCTTCGCTTCGATATCCACCAAATTACCTACTAGGTAGGTTAGACTGTCCAGTCTTATTTGGGCCCCCAACGACTTACCAAGGAGCCCAGAACGCTGGCTAGCGTAACGTGGAGGACAGACAGCCCTACGTTACCAACGGGCACATAGGGCTGGTATATTCGCCTTAAACCATGGGCTAAGTATCCATTCAATAATGTGTGGGAACGCTAGGTAGAGTGAGTACCTATCTATCAACCCCGTTATGCTGCTGCTGCTGCTGCTGCTGCTGCTGCTCGACGCAGGGCCTTCCCGGCTTTCCTGCCCGTGAAGTGCCATATGTAGGTTATTCGAAATTCATGCCCCTATTTACCTGCCACTTATCAATAGTGCCCATAGCTCCGTCGAAAAGAGTGTTCGCTGCACATCGCCATCATTGGCGCTGGTCTAGGTAGGTAAGCTAGAGGCAGGGGATGGGGTTACTTTTATTCTTTATTTTATTTTATTATATTTTCTTTGCTACCAGAATCCTTCAACACGCTAAGCCTCCCGCCGTCTCCCAGTCTATCCGAACGTTCCCCGGGACGATACAACTCGTCCCTCTATCTGGGCGGTCAAAGCAAAAAGCCTCTACCTACCTACCGACCTACCTAGGTAGTCTACCTAGCGTGGGGTTGGGTATCTACAACTTAACCGTCGTTGTCCATAGTGGGGAGAGAAAGAGAGAGAGGGACCTTCAGTAGAAACATATCGGGACCACTGCGGCTCGTCGAGTGAAGAAGTGTCCCGAAACCGACAGATAAATCGATTTGTTAAGCTCCCCCCCCTCCCCCCTCCCCCCTCTTCCCCCCGGGGCGGTGAAGAAGCTTAAAAGAGGCCTCCGATGTAATCTGCGGTGAAGTATGGTTGCCGTCAAGGTGGGACGCGCGGCAATAGACACCAGCAATCACGACATCCGCGTCGCGGACCACGCGTCGTCGGCAGACGCGTGATAACTCCCTTGGGTGCTGGTTCAGTGGATACAGGCGCTGCGGCGGTAGAGACCCGGTTATTATTATCATTTCCATCAGAGGCAGTACGCTTAAGCGTATAAGAGGCTCGGGGGAAAAAAAGAAAAAAGGCTGTAGGAAGAAAAACCCTTAGAGGCACGGTCGGCGGCTGATCCTTACGACCCTTTATGAGTCCTCCTATCAAGTATGTACACTAGGTACCTAGGTAGGTAGTTCATGAGTCCCGCGTTGAACGTTCAGCCTTGGGAAAACGCTTGGCTCGCCAAGGCCTTACACAGCTAAACCTCCCTCGCAAGTGCTCGGTGTGTACAATAAGCCTAATGATTATTTACCATCAGAGGACGTGTATGTAGGTAGTATTGAAGCTTGAGCTTGTAATAGTAAGACTCTTCCTTTCCGAACAAAACTACTAAGTGTTAAAAAAAGGGGGGTGGGAGGGGAGTCGTGACTCGAAAGCAAATACCATTCCATAGGAGCGCAATAAGCTCGGTATCAAAAACCTGGGCTACAACATCTCCAAGAGGTACCTACCTACCTACCTACCTATCTACCTAGACAAACCCAAACCCGCTTCACGTAACCGAACATGACTTGACAATCTAGGGAGAATTCCCGATTAAATTCGCGGTGGCCAAGGAGGACAAAGAGGGTATTTCTTGGTAAGAGGGCACAAGCGACGAGGCAGCCAAGACTGTCGATACATGGCTTTTCTTCTTGGGCTTTACCTACCTACGTTTCCCACGTCACTGTTAATTAGGCTGACCTACCTTTTGAGACCGAGTTCCAGAAGCGCGCGAGGGAGAGAGAGAGAGAGAGAGGGAAATCAGGGGACTCGGGAGCGTTTGGGTCTCCTGATTTACGCTCATGCCCCTTCGCCAGCAAGTCGGCGCCCATGGTGTCGAGCCTCCTCCTCTTTCTCCTCCTTCTCCTCCTCCTAAGCCAACTAATTGGGGCATTTTTTTTTCTTCTGATTTTCTTTCGATACCAACTATCGAGGCAACGTCATCGGATAATATTTTTTTTTCTGTGCACCCATACGTGTTGCTACAACGAATAGGTCCCACGCGCGGAAGAGCGCCCAGAGGGCGATGAAGGCGGTTGGGAAGATGACTCCGGTCGATCCGAGGGGTCTCATAGTATATCCCTCTTATAGGCACGCCATGGCTGGATAACCGACAGCATTGCCGTGATCATCATCATCATCATCGAAGGAAAAATTAAAACCGCGGCTCATGAATCGGTTGTCACTGATAGTCACCAAGAAAAAAAAAGCCGGTAGCTCGCAACGACGGTGGCCCTCTTATCTCCTGTAGGTAGGTTAGGTATATCGGGCTAAATAAACATAGAAAACCATTTACACGTGTATAAAACGTTGATCAGCACTACGAGCAGCAGATTCCGTCTGTGGGTTTTTTTCTCTTCTTCCTTTGTCTTAGTTCCTTACAATATAGGGTTGGTAAGCAAGTTTTTGCATATATCGTTGAAACGCCGAGCTTTTTACACTTTGGACTACGCGCCTCTTGGCTGGGGATAATGGTCTTTGTAACAAGAGGAACGAACCAACCTCATGGGACAGGCACGAGTTGTGTATGTAGGTAGTGTATGGTAGCAGGTGCCTACTCAGTATGACCTGCGTTTGCATTGTAAATATCTTACCAGAGTTGTTGTCTAGTGAAAAATATGATACCTCGAAATATCTACCTAGACAGAGCTGTATTTGCTGTTTAAGGGGGACGCAATGATACATAGAAGGTGGTTCATATCACATTAAATTTGCCCTTAGACATCTGGTATTCCTCTGATATCTTCTCCCAACTACAACGTGCTCTCTTCTGGTATGTTCCACATATCGACGTCTCTAGCTACTGGAACACATTATCACAGGCCGCTTCTACTTACTACCCCCCCGTTGGCCTTGACAACTATCATTGGCACCACTCCATGACATTCTGTAACATAGCTTGACTAATAAATGCTCCGACAGACCGCCACAAAAGATCTGAACAACTTCGGAGATAAGAGACATGCAGATTGCTGAGATGGCAGTCGTTGTTGTTAAACTGGGCATTGATGCATGGACAGATCCTCTTCATCCACCCCCTTTTGCTGCTTCACCTCCTCCTTCTTTTTTTTTCTCTCCCGCCCGATCAAACATCTTACAGTAGGTAGGCAGTGACGAGTGATTTACCCTACCTAGTGGCCAGCAGCAGCAAAGCCTTACTTTTCCCTCATCCTCAGCCAGCGCACCACACACCGAGCCCCTGACGAGAGCTGACCGGCCGCGGCTACCTAGTCTGCAGTATGTCGGTTTGCCAATTCATTGATTTTTCTATTACCTACTATTTCGTCCCATCTTACCACGTCCCCTCCCCTCTCCCCATTCCCATTCCCTAATCGAAACCGACCGCATACATACCAACGGCCGCGGGAAGTTGACCGATGTTAAGCCCCCCCTCCCCAGTCTCGCCTCGGTCACGTCTCGAGTCATTAAAAGGTTCTTTTTTTCTTTCTAGACGGTGGATCTGCGGGAAAAACCCCCTGCTATAAGAATATATATATATAGGTATAAGTACATTATATAGCTGTAACTGTATAGAAAAGGGAGGGGGGGAAATAAAGGGAAAATAAGGAGTCAAAAAAAGCCCCCCCCCCCCTTCCCCAAATAAATGAATAAAACACCACACACACCTGTGAACACAAGTTTAGATTTATTATGCTATCACACGCCCCCCTCCCCTTCCCTTCTTCCCTTAGATAGGCAGGCAAATAAGCAGATAGGTAGGCTAGGTTAGATACCTTTGTCTAGGTATATATTCATACATATAAACACCCCCCCCCTCCCCCCTTCCGTAGAATCCCTGCTCGCGTCAGAAGTAAACGAACATGTTAAATTTTTTTCTATTTACGACATATGTTCTTTTTTTTCTTTCTGAAATATAGGTAACCTAACCTAATGCCTTAGAAAACCTGCAAGGGGAGACGAAACGGGGAAGGGGGGGGGGGGGGGGGGGGGTAAGAGTCTGTTCGAGAAAGGAAGGAAACATCGAAAACGTGCGTCCCAGATAGCTGGGTTAAAGCTACTAGGTACTACCTAGGTAGGTAGGTAGGAGGAGAAGGAGAAGGGGGGGGGGGGGGGGGGTGATGCGCCGCAACGAGGTCCCCGTCCCCGTCCCCCTCGAAAGACCAGAATCGTCGACCGGCTGCCACTTTGGACCCTTGTCTTCCTTCCCGTTTGGATATACTTTTTCCCCCCTTCCCGTCCCTAGATAGGTTTAACAGCATCTTCTTCTTTTCCCCGCCCTTGCTAAAAGGAGGTTTTTTTTCTTTTTTGTCAAGGTCGGTCGGTCGATCAGGGACGCCGGGCATCTCTAACGCGACATATACAACTAGGTAGTGTAGGTAAGGTACCTATGTTTTGCAAGACCATTGCAGCCCCCCCCCCCCCATCCACTTCTCACTGCCTCACACACACTCTCTCTCACCCCTGACTCGTGTATAATGTTGGTTAATCCGTATACTGCAGATAACGAGAAACGAGACACCGAAAATAAGGGGGCAGTGGGCATGTAGGGAAAGGCAAGGGGAAGATGATGAGGCTGCGTTGGGTCGATTGTCACGTTAGCTAGCTAGCTACATGAACCTACCTACACTGCCTACCTACCTACCTAGTTCATTAAGAGTCGGAAGAAATACAATTAGAGGAGGTCACGTAACATCTATGGCGGGACGGGGGGGGGGGGGGGAGATACCTAATGGGAGAGAAGGGGGAGGAGGGGAGGGGGGGTACAAGAGAGACAGACTTACAACCTAGGTAGGTAGTGATAGTGTAGTAGAGAAATAATAACGGTCGACTACTGCTGCACTTACTACGCCAGGTTGCCATGTAAGTTACTTTACTTACCTACCTACCTTCTTACTACCATTTTCGCCATCCAATCCTTATTAGTCGTAATAAGTGGAAGACTACACTACCTAGGTTAGATTTCGATAGTAGGGGTTGTGCGCAACGACGGCGTCCTGCGTCTGTGTGTACCAGACGTTGCCGTCTTGTCTTGTCTTGTCTTCTCTGTGTCTCTCTCCTGTCAAGGGTAGGGTTATCGGGGGGCTGAGCCTAACCTGACCTGACCTGGGCTAGCCATCACATAAAACCCCTACCTCTAACATGCATTGCATATACCTACTAGCGTAGGGTAGAAAGCAAAAGAAGAAAAAGACAAAAAAAAAAGACAAATTTGGGGGAAGGGGTCATGCAATTTTGGCCAATGTAGGTAGGTATATGATAGAATTAGGTATGTATGGGGGCATTTTTATTTTATTTCATTATTATTGTTGAAATGGGGGGAGGGCCTAGAGTCGAATTACTGGCCGGGGGGGTTTTGCGATTTGTTAGTGTTATTACTATTGGCGTTTTCTTACCTAGTGTTTTTTGTTCTCCTTTTTCCTCTACAACCACCTAGGTAAGTACATAGAGATAAACGGGAATCTTTGACGAGTTTGAGTCTTTTCTAAATACCCTAAGTAGGTATGCTTTCCCGCTTATATTGATCTTCTGAAGCGCGTGCTCTTGTTCTCTCTCTCTCTGTGTGTGTTTCTCTATCTCTCTTACACACCCCTAACCATCTAACATCCCTTTGGGGAACTCCCCTCCCCTCCCCTCCCCTTTGCGGAAAGAGGGTAAAATAGTATACAATAAGAAGGACTTTGAGATTGCCGGTGTGCCAAAATTGCTATCATCCACGTTAATTATCTTTCTTTTCTGTATGCCTCTTTTTCTTTTTTTTTCTGTTTTCTTTTTTGCCCACCTTTTACCCCTTCCCCCTTCGCCCCCTCCCCAATTCCCCCATGTTAACCATTCCATTTTCATCCCCCATGCCCATCCCATTCCGGCCGCCCGTCCAGCCATCCAACCGCGTGCATCGGCATCCCAGGATGACGTCGCCACGTCAACAGGGGACCGCCAAGCGCGGGCCTTGAAAGATATTACCTCTTTCGGCCACAAGTCAGCAAATCGTGCGCCATAATTAGTCGGCACTCGAGTCAGGGCCCCATGTCACCTTGTCGGGTACCCCCTTGTGTCTCGTGCGTTCTTCTACCTATCCCGGCACGTCTCGTGGTCCCCTGTGCCTGTGGCTGTTTAATGCCTAGGTATTTGGTTTTCATTTGGTAGGTAGTAAAAAAGAAAAAAAGAAAAAGCCCTACCTACCTAGTCGAAAATGCTAGCTACTTACACTACCTACAACGACGACGAAAAGAGAAGAATTTCGGCCCCCCAACATCCGTACCCCCGTCGCCCGTGCTGTCTGTTTCCCCCCTTGTTGTGAAGAAAAGAAGAAATCCCCACTCGCCTTAATCTATCCGCCGCCTTGTCGATGGACTTTGGAAGAACCTTCAACCCCTGGACAGGTTTCGCATGGTCCTTGTAAGATGGAGATTGTTATGCTCGCTGGCTAATCCTCGGCCACCAGTTAGGGCTGCGATTCACACACACACGCACACACACACACAAGGCGTGTTGAGCGAGTATATTGTTGCATATGTCAGAAGGATAGCCGGGACTTTGTCGGCGAGATAGGCGAGGCGCAACATGCGATCGGCGGACGCGCCCTGTCTGCCCCTTCCCCTCCCCTCCCAGCTGTTATTCCAGGGCGGGCGGGCAGGCGAATGCATTGTATACTGTTCTATTACCAGAGGCTGAGCTTTGCCGCGGCCAGTGCTACGTTCATCTATTTGACTATACGCTTGCCTCCACCATGGGCGCATGCTGCATGGTCTTTTGTGGGAGCCATGGTCATCTTGGGTGCCCTCTAGCACCGGCAGTAGCGCAGACCTCTGACCGGAGCTGGCTCCCCTTCAATATGGCGATGACAACGAACCCCAGCTTGCTTGACTGGGTCTCTCTGGTCTTGGCCACGTAGACTAGGCACACCGTTGTGCTCTCCAGTGTGCATCGGGCCCAGGCGATAGGGCTGAGAGCGAGGTTATATTCGCTATATCCACTTGGCCAGAACACTTCAATATGCGAAAGTGGTCGCTGGAGTACCTACATCCAGCTGGTGCGTGCGTATACTTATTAGGGCAAGTTACATAAGTTGCTGGGGAATCATATGTCCATCATATATGGCCCTGGCCACCAAGGGGACCAAATATCAACGCCTCCGGGAGACCCCCTTTTAGAAGTACACGTTGATCTGATTCGCTGTGCCGGACGAGGTACCGGCTGGTCGTCGATATGCTTAGTCAAAAGCGGGAAGCACAGAACACACTATCCACGTCGCCGATCGTGAACACTATCCTCCGTGACTCCTCCTGGGCAGCGTCGAGACCCTATGGAGATCAGGTAGGTTGTAGTGTAGAGGGATCAGAGGGGGGAAAAGTTCCAATGTATTAGCCGTAAGATGGAGCAAGCCGGCGCCTCGCACGGTGCTATTGGCCTCGAGCTAACTCCTTGGAGCATCATTTTGTTGGACAAATGTGTGTGTATGCATCGTGGGTCCGTTAATATTTTCGCGATTTCGCGATTTCGATATCACTGTGTCGGGGACGTGACACACTAAGACGGCGATCTCTTCCCAGGGGGGAGCAAATACCCTAATGCCACGCGGTAGGGGTTGTATGTATAGGGAGATCGAGCTGTAAGTAACGTAAATTCGATGGGGAACTCAGCGTCTCAGTTGGGAATGCCTCATGGAACCCTCCATAAGTGAATTGAAGCTAAGGAGGCAAATCAATAACATGATATACATACCGCTCGACTTTCCAACATGCAGGACCATGTATATGGAAGTCTACGGCATGTACCTGGGTCTAGGCGTGGTTCTATCAAGATGATCAGCCTTCTGGACCACTGAGATTCCCTTATCACTCCTCATCATCACTCTTGTCCTCACCGTCATCTTTCTTTCATCAACATATAGTGCTTTTCATGACATGGAGCATGCACTACCGGAATAAATAAGCTACTTACCTTCCAAGTGGAGGGAAAGCTATGACAGCCAACCCTGTATGCAGGAAAAGAAGCAAGCTTTTTCTTGGCTATAGAAAAATAAGACCAAATTAAGATCTGACATAACCCGCAACGTACGATAGATGTTTATCAAGTGTCGATGCCATTTAGCGGAGCCGAGTAGGTAATAACTATGTATGGAGGGGCTATGAATGCGTGAGGCAGCCCAGACCCAGAGGCTGCTAGAGGATCCGTGCCGGCGTGGCGGGACGGAAGGCCCATCGCCTTGTTGACGTCTCCTGTGTCAGGGCTTCATGTTTATCGTGAGAAGGGACACCTCTGCGTCGTTCCTAACCAGTAGATACTTGATTGGGATATGTCAAACCACCCGGGGTAGAATGGAATAAAAGATGCCCTCGGAGCTAGACAATTCTGCCCGGCCAGTAGAGGTGTGACGGATGGGACGGGAACTTTTCCCTGGCCACGCCGACTTGAGCTCTGTAAGGAACATTTTTGATATCAGCATGATCCCCACAGAACCCCACGGCGTAATAGAACCATATGCGCCTGGAGCGCCTCGCGCCTCAAGGCTATCACTAAATGATTTCTCCTATGAGAAGAGAGGGGGGGGAGGGGGCGAAATTACCAGATACCTAGTTTGTATCCTGGTGAGATTATCTTGCCTGTCCAATGAAAACAAATATAAAGAGTCGGAGGCAGAGTCTGTGCTAAGCTTATGTTTGATGAAACGATGGAGGATTTGAAAAGACTCTAGTCACCTGCATGAAGATCTCATTCCTGGTATGTGACTACCATTTTGCGAGCCAACATTCGCGCCACATACGTAGGCAGGTAAGATTATGGTAATGCTTCCTGCATCTATAAGTGAAGTCCAGAGTAGTATATTGAGAGGGAGACTATATTGGATTGCAGATTTCATTTACCCATCTTTGGGTTCACACTAACTTGGTGAAGAGTAGCCTCTAATCATGCTGTACGTGAATGAAAGAGAAATTATGTAGCTGTCATTCGGTTGGTTATTATGGCTGTGGGCTGCCATTTTGCGATATGATTTTCGGCGTATGAGGAGAGCCCGCGGGGCCTGCAGACTCGGGGTTTAGTCAAGCTTCATCCTGGAAGATACATACAAATTGTAGCTTAGACTGATAGGCTACTCCGAGAGGCGATATAGAACATGATTGGAGCATGTGATCATATAGAGTTAATCTATCATCAAGGCGCAGGGTAATAAATATGGCGGTAGAGAGAAAATGGGTTACACGGAAATGGGTTGATGGTCACCCTGTGCCTCTGGATGGATTGTTACTTCGATAAGACCTGAGATAATATTCACATCTGATCTATGGTGAGAATGTCGCGTGTGTGCGGCGAAACTGGGGAACCCTCTGTCGCTAGAGTAGTCGAAGACGCAGATGGCTACCTACCTGGTGCGCGTGGATGTGTGGTTTGATGCCAAGGCCAAAGGGGGAGAAGAAAAAAAGTCCCTTGTGACTCGAGAGGAATGCCAAGCACGTTGAGAATCTAGCATCCCGCCACGCGGGCTAGAGACGATTGAGAGTGGGACTCTGTATGCACAGACTTGACAGTGTCTCTGTCTTTTCAGTGAAGCTCTGCCGTGCCCATGCAGTACCTATAGGTAGGTAGTAGCAGGGCGCCGATTTAGCTAGGTAGTTGTAGCTTGCAGACAATGTTTTTCAGCTGAGTTAATAGACTGGAGAGGCACTGCCTGCCTTATGGCTGTCGCACGACTTTCCTAGCCCAGGGCAAAAATAAATGAGAAAGGGGCAATCGATACGATCGGTGAATGAATTTCCTTATGCGCAGCAGCCCGAAGAGATCGTGCCACCGGATTATAAGCAATGTTGAACAGCGGCCTGCAAGCTTCCCGAGTACCTAACATGCTGGCCTGGCATGTGAGGCTTTAAAGGGGGCAAGTTATTCCGCGCGAGATCCCGTCGTTTTGGACTGCGGATAAGATGTACATGCTACTAGGTAGGTTAGGTAGTGTAGCAACCTAGGTATGCATGTATGTATGTACATATGTACGATGGCGGCTCCTCGGCGACAGCCCGTTGGAGGGACCAGAAAACCATACCTATCGCTCCGTAGAAGTATGTCACACATTGGAATGGCCGGCGGAAGAGGTCCGGGGATGTTCCCTAAGTATAGTCCAGCGTATGTCTACCTACCGAGGTATATCACAAATTCTAGATGTTCGCCTGCTCGGAATTGATACCGAATTCTGTCGGGCGCAAAGATAAATGGGGAAAGGTAAACCCTAACGAGACTTTCCTATGGTCATCGGCCGCCAGCGAAGCTTGGCTCGGATGGCGATTTCAAATAAAAAAGCTAGAAAAGTGGTGATGATGCCGGGACCGTCGGGGCCGGTTGTCTCGCAACACTACCTATCTGGGCTGATCTCCACCAGACTCATGCTGTGTGGTCACATGGCTAGCTGCGAGGTCCTCTGAGCCTGTTGGGGTTAGAACCATGTCTAAATATAGGTTGCGAAGAAGGGTTCCCAGCAAATCGGCTCCTTGCATCACTGTCGTCATGGTGAACTGGCAGGACGGCATTGCATTCCACGCCGTTTTCTAGTCGTTCTTAGACGTTCTATGGCTTCTGCATGCCTAGACGCACTAGAGCCCTTTGGGCCTGATTTCACGAAAGGGGACTTGACTGGATGAGAAACCCCATTGGAATTCCCATCACCTCCAGCATGTTGCCGTCACATCGTGTTTTTGGTAGTGCAGTGCAGTGCAGTGTAGTGTACCTAGTGTAGGCAGAGAAGCTAACCTTAGGCTGCTTTGCCCAAGTCTGCGCTGGCGGCAATGGTCGGCGTGTGACGCGACCTACTTAGCAACACATATGTAGACGCCAGGAATGAGGAGAGACCAGGAGTGTTGAGGCTAGTAAGTCCCCTAGGTTAGGTAGACGTCCGCTTCCTATTGGGAACCTGCATACTTTTCGATGCACGTACCGACGTACGACAGTTCGGTTTAACCACCCAAAGGCCGAAATGCAGTTCGACTTCGACTGGCCTGCAAGTAATTCGCTCACCGCTTTCTCATGTGTTCTTGTGATAGACGGGACGCGGCAGCATCTACCAATCCCTTGGTTATGATAGCACAAGCCTACAAGACGTGGCAGGAAGAGGTTGCTGAGATGAGTAGCAAAACCTCAGCCTGTTGGTCGATTGTAGCGTAGAGAAGTGTAGGTACTTAGGTAAGGTAGGTAAGGTAGGTAGGTAGGTAGGTATGTAGATATGCACATACATACTATGTATGTCTGGTGTATGACGACGGGGGTTATGCGCGAACAGCATGCGCTTATGGGCAATGATTGCTGACCCAGGGTAGGGATCAATGCCTACATCGAGATACCATCTCAGTAGTAGTAGGGTTGAACTTGAACTTGGTTTGGTACCGATGAGACTTGGTCTTGGATGCCAAAGGTCCATCGGAGTATTTTCCGCCGAGGAAACAATTCATGTTAGTAAGTAGGGAGTCTTATGAAGCAGCAAATCAAGACCGGTGCGCAGTTGGTAGTGGAGCTTCGATCATGCGATCGTGAGCAAGGTGTCTTCCAACTTCCAACCCGCTCTCCGTCGGACAAAACATATCTTGTTCAGATACCTACAACTACATCGTAGGTATCTGGAAGCTTACACCCGCAAGTACGTAGTCGTATGTATGCAGCACCAACATGAGCTGACAATGCAGTCGATTGGTGCTTGCTATGTAGGTAGGTAGGTATGTATATAATCTGCCATTAGGCTATTACCCGACGCTCGGACTGGTCAATGAACGAACGAGGGATTGCGTCGCAGTTGATGACGTTGGAAGAGAAGTTCCAATGCTGGGCTCAGCTTGTATGTATGCGTCTAACCTTAGTGAAGTTCCCAGGGAATGAGGGCGAAGTGGTGAAGATCATGAAACGTTGTATCTCGAGTCAGAAACATGATGATGATCTAGGGAAGTCTGAGGCCGAGTCTGCTACTGTGGTTAAAAGAATTAATTAGACGCGTTATTCCAGGTCGCCTACCATGATCGCGGTCCTTAGTCTTGGCGTATTATTTGAACCTGGAATGGTTGACTGTTAATCATTATTCCTGTATTTAATTCTTTGTTTTTTTCCGCAGTCGCATGGTTGAGATGGGAGAAAAATGGTGTCAGGAGACAGAACAGTGCTGGCGAGACATGGATCTTGTCTCTATTAGCCCTTTCAATTGAATGGACCGATGGTGGGCTCGAAAATAGAAACAAGCTAGGGAGACCCCAGACTCGGTCTAGACCAGGGTGGGTATAGCCCTGTGTAACCACCCCAGCACTCACATCGGCCGACTACCTAGGTACTTACCTACCTACAGTAGGTACCTAGGTACTAGGAATGAATCTAACGAGCACCCGTCATTACCTAATAAAACCCATAGGGAAAGCAGAAGGGTGAAAAGGGTACACGGACCCTGCACCTATCTACGTAGGGTGCCAAGGTACCTAGCTACAGAATCCAGGTCCATTAGCTTAGCCTCATCGACTTAACCTTACCTAACCTAGAACTTGGGTATGTACAAGTCGAGATAGGCACACACATGCAGTCCGAAACTCCTAGCGAGGACGGTGACGGGATTATGTAATTCGCTTGTAATTTACTTTTTTATTCTAGTTCTCCGCATGCCTAAGCCTCCGCTAGGTACCTACTCCAACCTACCTACCCACATTTACCTATACCACCTACATACATATGTATGTATGGATGTAGTACTTACTAGCATAAACTGCCCAGGTACCTTCCCTACGTATGAACATCATATAGGCTACCTTGTATATTAATTTACATTGATATCCGTTGATTTATCTACACATGGATATATCGATTGCTTGAATGCTTGATTGATTGATTGATGGATGGATGGATGCAGGTAGGCACGTACTACCTACCTGTCTGCCATCTACATTGATAGTTAGGATCTTATTGACGGCAACCAGTACCGTGGACAAGGCAGGACTTGTCTCATCTCAGGTCAACACCACGAGACCACGTCATAGGTCGAGCCTTGTGTTGTAGAGTCACGGTAGCATTATCGACGACGACGAGACGACGAGTGCGCAAGAGTGTGTGCGTGAGTGCGTGCGTGTGACACTTTGTCGCAAACATGTCACAACTTGCACTTGCACTTGCTCTTGGGCACTCGGACGCAACGGTGCGCGCAAAAAAGTAACACCTCGAGAATGTTTTGGATCACGCCGTGGTATAGTGTCTTTTGGATCGGCCCCAGAGGCCCCGAGGAGGCTATATGACCACAAACCACTCAACCACACATATTAGTATCATCATCGCGGTGCTCTCAGTGTCTAAGAGCAAGGCCAAGGCCAAGGACCAGGGGCTGAAGCGGCTCCATGGCCGGTACTTGGGGCGGTTGAGCTAACAAGTCGGGAACCGAGCTGTATCTGGGCATCGTTGTCTGTCTTCTCCTCCCGGTAACTGTAACGATGCGATTGTTGCATAGACGGATGTTTAGGTAGATGTTTCACGGGTAGTTCGGAATGTTGCTCTAAACAAAGCTAGGTTGGGTTAGTAAGTACCTAAACCTTGCTGGTTAGGTTAGCGGGTAGGTTAGCAGAAGCGCGCGGGGTGGCAGTGCAGCCTGTACACTACGGTGGGAGAGGATGGTTCAATTGACGCGAGTGGTAAGTAAATCCGAGTCGACGGGTGATTGATTTGAAGATTTATTACCACTTATTGCTTGCACGCCGTTGACCGAGCCGTTCTACCCTATTTCTCCCCTCCCCACGCGCCTTTACGTCAAGAGCATAAAGGGCCACTTAGACGGGCGCCAAGGGGCCGCTTGCCGGGGTTCCATGTCGGCCTCTTCTGCTACGCCAATCATCAGCGACCGAGACAGACAAACGGCACGTTGCGCTGCGAGTCTATCTGGGATGATGGGATCTGGCGCTCCACTTTTCGCATGCGCGCCAAAAATGGACACGAGAATCTGCGGTTTCAGCCAACCACATCACCTGCAGTCCAGAGCACTGAGGATCAGATCGGCTTTTGCAGAATACCCTTGTGAGATTTTCCCATGGCAGCTACGATAATGGAATTCCCAGCGAATTGCGATGAGTCTGAATCGTCAATCCCATGCAGAAAACCGTTGACGCAAACTATACTATGTAGAGCCTGCCTATGTACTTCTGCTTGTAAGTAAAACATGTAAGGTTAGTCGCAAGTCGATATTGCAAAACACTGTAGACTATATTGACATAAGCATACTCACCTTACACGCATTTAGGGTGATCTACCTCTACCCCCTACCTACCTAGCTAGTTGCACACATACCAGCATAATCCGTACAAGGCAATGCTAGTAACTTGCTTAGTGGAGCGGGCCTTTGCTAAAGAACAAGGCTATGGCATCATAATAAATTTCCGTTGGCGCAAGATCTTTCTAAGTAAGTATTTACCTACCTATCACTTGCTATGTCCACTACCTACTATGTATGCACTAAACTACCATGATCATAAAACTACGGGCATTGGGTACCTAGGTCAAATCATCTTATTGTTTATTTTTGTTTTCGTTTTTATCCTGTTTTATGAGATCGCTGTTATGTTAGGTAAGGTTCTGTCTTGTGGCTGTTCTCGGAGTATTATTTATATGCTGCGGAACCTCTGTACCGAGAATTTCCCAGATAGACAGAAATAAATTCATGCTTTTTTTATCGCTTCTTTTATTCATCTACCTAGTCGCAAGGCCCAATTACCTAATTTTCATCTCGGTATGCTATTTTCAAGTCAGCCTCAATGCCCATGTGTATGTAGCAACAAAAAAAAAAGAGAAAATGATTAAATTCATGGCCCCTGAGTGGGTATGTATGGGTCCAGCTTTTGTGGAGTTCAGGCGGCGGACTTGCTTGAACTTTTAAGCTCGCCCCAGCTGAGAATTTTTGACTTTCGGAATGACGTTCGAATGTTGCTTCGGTTCATGATCACAGACATCATGCACACACGCTAGGTCCATTTGGTTAGGTAGGTAGCCTCGGGCCAAGCCTCTGCCCTGATTCTTTGCGTGTTTTAGCTTCATAAATTCATAACTTTCTCATTCTGTTGAGACAGCCGAGGCAAGGCGACCGAAGAAAGGCTTAGGCTAGGTTAGGTACATCCCATCGGGGCCATCCATACCTAACCCCTCCTCACTACCGCCGTGCGGGCGATCTTTTATTCCCTTCCCCCCTATTATCAAGCACTTATTAGCGTAGTGCTACTTATGTATGTATTGGGTTCTAGTCCCGTGACAACAAATCCGGGTTAATAAGTAGGTACCTGCCGACGGGTTAAGGGTCTCCGTTACTAAGATACATGAATTATCCATAAGCCTTTCTCTCGGGTTAGACGGGTGGCAACCATCGCGGAATGCGATTAAGACGTGCATGTCAGACGCTGGCCTACCATGACCAGACGATAGTTCCAGGTTATCATTCTACACTCGTTCGACCTTCGTTTATAAATATGAGCAACACATCTATTTTTATATCATGAATCGACCGGCGATACACGTGTTAAAGGAAGCTGCTTCACTCTCTCTTTAAGTAGTATTAACTAAGTAGGTACTACGTTAGGCAGTCAATTACCTAACCCGGTTGGTTAGCTACATCAAGTCACTCCGTCAATAAGTCAAGTCCATAGGCATTACCAAGTACCATGGTTTATTTTCTTGGGACGTCACTTTGCAGAATAGACATGCACTAGTTATGCAGAAAGACAGGTTAAGTGCTTTAACGGAACAACGGCGCTAAATATCCCTGCTACCTGAAACCGACCTCGCTTTCGCTTCGATGTTTCTTCGACATTCTGCTTACCATTTTAGGGGTAGCGCGGGAAGCTGACTGAATAGCTATGGCAGTCTTTCTCCAAAGGCCGGCCGCGGAGCACTTGGCCCTATAATATGCCTTTATCATCGTCATTGGCTCGCATGATCGTGAGTTGTACCTACATCATAACAGGTCCCTTAAGTTGACGGATCGTAGATGCGATGAAAAAAAAGGGGACCTCTTCTCAAAACTCCCCCCAATTAAGACACTGTTTACCGATCGCAGGTTTGAAGCAAATACATCGCCAAATTAGTCAACTACTATGTAAACCTGGCATATAAACCCATCTTTATGACAGTGTCGGTATCCCACGTAGCCACAACCGCCGCGAATGGAAAACTACCTGGCAGCTTGCCCTGGCCAAAGTGCTATATCTATTACTCTTCCTTGGCTTCGACGATCATGCTATGGTTCATTGCCATTGATAGCCGTAGGGCTTGCCTTGTGTCCACAGGCAAGTAACGGACGCCGCTATGTAGGTAGTCCACATGGGAAAGCTACAACCTGGGCGAGATCTGAAGTATCCCCGTGCAGATAGATAGATAGATAGATAGATATACATGCATGTTATTTATTCCGCGAGTTGACATGTCTGTCTAGTTGTGGATGTGGCCGCGGATCTTTGGATGAATTCCTTTAGACTAGGCACCAATTCCTCCATTGCTCTTTGCTCTGGTTCTATATGTAGGTATAGGGTACTTTTGTATGTCAATACTGGTGTCCCTAATGCATGCTACCACACCATACTTTAAATCGCTCGCTAGCACAGTGGACAGGACGCATTGTATCAGGTGGCGCACAGCCTGAAGCCCTTCTACCCTTTTCGCCCTCTGGCTCTTTCTTCTCCCGCCTCCGTCTTCTACTTAAAAAAGTCTTCTGGTCTGGTCACTTAAGACGGCTTATAGGTAGGCAGGTAGGCAGATAGGCAGGTAGTTATAGGGATAGTTGCATATAACGGCGATGGGTGCCAAAGTAGGCGTCAACCCGCCAATCGCGATCAGGCCCTCTTATGCCTGCAAGATGCTCAACTCTCAAGTTGACTGGATGTTCTTCGCATGACAGTATCTTCTCCCTGTTGTCCCTTGTGCAGCAGTCTGAGTGGGTCCAGGCCACTTCACAGCCCCCCTCTGCGCTGACATGTCTACTTAGTAGAGGTCCAACGGGTTATCGCACGCTACCTATTGCCCGTTCGCCAGTTCGAGGTAACGTAAAGAAAAGGAAAGAAAAATAAAGCCAGCCAGCCAGCCAGACAGTCCATCACCAACCCGGGATCCGCGGCCTTGACTACTGCACATACATCTGCTTCTTGTCCGGCTTGCAGTGGAGTTGCCGATGTGAATCCAAGAATAATAGATAGCCCGGCCGGAGACGGCATCTGGGTATTTATTCCTCTCAGTGGAAAACGAGAGGAAAAAGACGAAAAAAAGAGGACAAGCGACCGAGTGAGTAAGTGAGTGAACGAGTGTGCATGAGAGGAGTTTAGGTGCTACATACATAGGTTAGTTAGGTATGTAGGTCTCCCATCACTGCTGACCTCCATCCATCCATCTACGGTACATGTATCTTGTGCAGAGGATCCCAATCCGATGGGGCCGAGCAAGTGGCTTCGCCTCTATGGTCCTAAAAGTTCTAAACCCAAAAGAGACTAACTAAAAGCCACAAGCAAGAACTCATTGCCTTATATAACCGATCTGCTTGTTGACAGGGATGCCACCACATTTGCTATGGACAAATGAGGCGTGTTTCCATCTTCATCATCATCATTACACACACACATATATATAGTGTAGTGTATGTAGGTATATACTTACACTAACCAGGTAGGTAAGTGCATACATACATACATACATATATGGGGGATGATATGGAAGAAGGGGGGGGGGGGGGGGGTGTAAAGGGTGAGTGAGAGTGAGAGAGGCACACAGACACACGCCCATGCCCATGCTTACGCCCACGCCCACGCCCTGTATTGATGTACCTTTCTCTGCACAGGACGGAACAAGGTAAACTAAACTGTATACATATACTTGCATGCTTAATGGCCCAGAGTAAGGCAGGACAGGATGGACAGGACAGGGTCCCCGGGCGGTGGATATGTAGGAGAGAGAGGGAGAGAGAAAAAGAGAGAGAAGAGAACAGAAGAGAAAAGCACAGGCCACAGACCACAGACAAGCTCCCAAGAAGCCGGGCCCCCTTGGCTACTTTTTTGCTGGGCTTGGTTGAAGTACCCTGGGAATTTTAGCTTCTTGGGTTTTGTAGCTTTGTAGCTTTGTAGCTTTGTAACTATGTATTTTGTATTTTACTTTCGGATAACTGAATATGTAATACATGGGTACATGGGGGACATGGGGTTTAATGCTAATTCTCAAGTCTCCGACGTAACGGTGTAGTACTCCGCAGGTCCTCCAAGTTCACTTCTTTTTTTTTCTTCCCCCCTCCCCTCCCACGGCCACACACCCCCCCATGCTCCCATGCTATTTTCCCCTTGCGGAAAGTCGGCCTGGCGCCGGCACACACTCATACACTCACACACCACATACTACATACCACACACCACACACACACTCACACACTCACACACATACATTCGCTCTCACACACAGTGTACCGTCCTCTCTGCCAGCCCTTCCCATCTGCGTCTATTGTAAAGTCTCCTGTTTTATTTAACCACCCTCTGGTCCCCCCGTTGGTTTTCTCCAACCCTTCATTAGTCTCAACCAACATCCACATCCATATCGGCGCTATATCTGCCACCACCTCACCACACACTCGCTTTACCTTACTACCTTTTAGGAAGTCCTCGTTGACTCCTGTCATTCGCTTTTTCCTTTTTTTGTGTTTTGGAGATTTGCACTCGAAAGTACTTATCCTCAATCGTAAACCGACTCTCTCGCCACCCTCGCATTGTCATCACCCAAGCCAAGGAATTCTGCTATCCAGCCCCACGGCCCCAGGACTATATAACCATAACCTGCCTATATCGGTCTCTGAATAGCTGCCCATATATTTGACAACGCCCTCTGTCCGCCAGGAGTCTATCTGCCTTTGTTGACTTGTACTCCGGGTTATCAAGAAGATATTCAATCGCTTAAACACTTGGAAAGGGAACGCCTCAAAAGAAGAAGAAGAAGAGAGACAAGCTCGGATTTTGTTCACGACGCTCAGAAAAGAAAGAAAACCTCCAACCCTCTTGTGTCTTACCTCCTCTCGCCGACCTCCATCCTCCTTCGGCATCCTCTACCGGGCAGAAAGAAAAACTAGTAGGAAGGATACAGCAACCGACTATATGTCTTGGTAGTCTATTTGCCCTCTTGGATTATCAGACATACTAGAATTACATCAACTTCTCGTCTAGAAAGATCTGCAACAAGCCCCGCTCCAACAAAACACCCCTCGCTCGCTTTCTTGCCAGGCACGATCGTCCTTCGTGCCCTAATTTTATGTATGTTTTCGCCTTGTCCTCCTCCGCGACCTCCGGGTTGCCCATCAAGGCCTCCTCAACCACGTGTGCTAATATGCCTCTTGTCTCAGTTCTTTCGTTCATCTTTAATTCTTACAGCTTTCACAATGGCTGGCCCTGGCGGTGGTCCCCCTCGACGCAGGTGAGTCTAGCGCATCGCATATATCCAAACACAGCAAGCTAACAGTTCTCTCTAGTCACACCAAGTCGCGCAAGGGTTGTGATAACTGGTGCGCCAAAGTCTCGCAAAGAAAAGAAAAAAGTTGGACTAGCGGCTGACTTGTCTCTTAGCAAACGTCGACACATCCGATGCGATGAAAACTTCCCTCAATGGTTTGTGATGCATAAACCCAATTCTCGGCAATCTTCTGAGTGCTAACCTCCGGCCCAGCCGTAACTGTACGAAACATAAGGTCCGATGCCCATACAACGATGTGCCCGTTCCTGATGAGAGGGCGGCTACTCCGGACAAGCCTGATCTCATGTGGACTCCGGAAATCGAGGCGGCTATCGAGCAGTGGCAACGCACCGGGATGTTTCCTTTCCCGAGTCTTAACATTTACCCTGCACCTATGCCCCAGTACTACTCGGTCGAGGATCTTAGGTTGATTTTCCATGTTGCCGCGATTTGCAACGAGATGAACGCCATCGATGCCAACGGTTTCACTCTGTGGACTCGCCAGATTCCCACGTAAGTGCCTCGGCCCCTCGAATCCCCTCCCCCCCTTTTCGGCCCATACTAAATTTTCACGACAGTATTCTCAAGATCAGTGCAACCTATGGTTACGTTATGCATTCATTGCTTGCGTTTTCGGCCGAGCACATCGCTTTCTTGACCAACTGCCCGCACGTAGGCAGCATGGCGTACGAACATCGCGGTATCGCATTCAAGGGATTACAGGAGGCCATCGGGTCGTTCTCCCCCGAGAACTCTGATGCCATTCTGGCTGCCTCACTGGTGCTTTCATGGCAGGCCACAGATTGGTAAGCAATAGACTGCATGTACCCGGTTGAACACAACTGACTCGCCCTTCTGATAGGCGAAGCTGGACCCAGCTGATGCAAGGAACCTCATCGGTAAGGATATTCCTATGCAAGCATGAAATGAACCAGTCTAACAGTAGTCTACAAAGGTGATTGAAGCTATGGAACCGTGGAAGCACGAATCCCAATTTGGCGAGTTCATTGCCGAAAGTAGCACGTTCCCTACTGCTCCGCCATCGCCAAGTCCGGATCACAAGCCTCACGAGCCGCGCAAGGAGGACCTCGAAGCATTCCAGCGCACCATCAATCAGCTGACCAAGGTCGAAGCTCACCTGAAGCAGAACAAGGAGGATCCCCAGCTAATACAGCAGCTGGTTTCCTTCCTCAAGGGAGCGCGCAAAGTCAGCCCCATCCAGTCCATCGAGGAACAGTTCGACAGGCTCCGGCCCCTTCGGACCTGGCTCTTCTGGCTTCCTGTCATGTGCCTCAAGCAAAATGGTACTTCTCCCAGCGCACTGGTCGTCATCGCACACTATTATACGGCTGCTATCATGATGGAGCGTCTTTTCCCGGAGATTGGCTCTGCATACTTCGGTAGTCTCTCGATTGGGCCCGTGGAGGAGATCGCTCGGCGACTGCTATCGATCAACGTCTCCGGAAGTCTCGAGGGCGACTTGCAGACACCACTGACTCTGATGGAGTACCCCATTGATACCATCAGCGCGTTTCGCTCTCGGATGGGTTGGATGCAACCGGCTCGTACTCCGTCCTTCCCGCAGTTCAACCCGCCCAACTTCTACATGAGCGAGAACGTGCAGCAAGGGACTCCACCTCCGGCGTCTTCGTACTTGCCCTATGGTGACCACCCGACGTTCAGCTGGAGCACCGAGGATCTTTCCATGTTGGCACCCGAAGCCGAAACTGGCAGTGCCATCAGCCCCTTGACGCTCTCCTCGCCTTTCCCGACCCAGCAGTATCTCAACATTCCGTCGCCTTCCTACGGAGGATACAGCCCGGCGTCGTCTTCCTATGGGGAGGGTTCCATTACGTACAGCGATCACGATGAATTTGGCTCATTCGAGGCGGGGATGTCAGGTTATCCACCCCTTGGCTCTTCAGGGCCCAACAACTTTGGTGTCGGGTTCGTTTCTCCAATCCAGACCGTGTGGATCTAGGAAGTCGGGAATCCTATATCGGCCTCCCGTCTGCCTTGGACGAGGGACTAATGAATTGACCTTGGCGCTCAGGACTACTACTTTTCAGCGCACATCTTCAGCTTCAAGTTATTTGCCGTTCGACAGTTCCATGCATAAGAAGGACGACGCCGTGTGCTCCACAACTCCGCTGCAGTCTCCCGCTTTTCACAACGCACCCTCACCGTTCCTGAACCCAGAACAGTGGTATGGGGCTCCGCCGCGAGAAACGACAACTCCTCTCTCTTTGTCAGCACCGTCGCCAGTTCTTAGGCCCCCTCCTCAATTGTTTCAGCACCATCGAACCAGTTCCTCGATCTCTTCGGCACCTGCCTTTTTCAAGCAGGAGGTTCCAGACTTTTAACTGCGACTGTTTGAAGACCACACCGCGCCAGCTCGATTTCCCAACATTTTAATATCCTTTCCCGACTTGCCCACAGACGCCATTGTAGACCACACTCCTTTGACAGGCTTCAAAGACACCTGCATGTCTATATCGACACAATGATACACACGATCCTTATGTTGCGTCCAACGCCGCATCACATACGTACACATTACTTAATTAGCAAGCTTACGACGCTCCTTTACGACTCCACCACAAGATACCCCCAATAGACACTCCTTACACAAGATATCGCATTATAGACCGATCATTCACGCTCCTTACGAATCACGACGATTTCTATACACCTGGAATAGAATCTCGGCCACTCCTTTTTGGAAAATTGCATTGTTCAAAAAATTATCAGGATACCCCCCTAACCACCTTTACCAAATTGCATAGCGACTGTTTACACCTCTTCATCTGGGAACCAAAATCGACGACCTCGCGGGCGGTCTGTCATAGCATTGGGACGGCGTTTTTGATTTATGTTAGCGTTTGCTTTTTGATTTCGGATTTTTCTCTTTTATTTTGGAGGAAAGAGAAGGGAATTGTAACGATTTTTACCGTTTCAAGGATAGGTTACTGGAGGTGTACAGGCGATGGATGGTTTTGCACCATCGCCAGAGAGATACTGGGAGTTATTGCGGCCACTGGTTATTTGTTGTATCGTTAGGAGGAAATTTATCAGAAGGAAACTGAGCTGCGAACCGACTAGATGTCAACATATTTGGTTATCTGATGTTGCTCCAGCACTTGGAGGACATGGGCGTTTGACGTATTGCAATGTGGAGTAAACCGCTTGGTCGGTTTCGTCAATTCGCGGATAACTAATCTTAATATTAATCGACGATGATGTTCTCCTAGCACTGGGTCCTTTTTTTTTTTTGCTGTTTCTTTAAACACCACAGTGTAATTTTGCCTCTTTCCCCTGTGTACTGTACCGCTTCCACCGAGTGACGCTTAACTGCTTTCCGAGCGTCCATGCTTCGGCTCTACGACTTTTGCCACTTCCTGGCCCGAGGGGCTTCCCGCGGCCGGCAAACCGACGACCTGCGTCTTTGTATCCATCTCCGTTTATTCGCACACTTTGACTTTGGGCGCCGCGACGATCCCCGGGCTCCATCGGGACAAGTCGGCCTTGGCTCTAATTATACCTACTCTCTTACAACGTCAGTCTCCTACCTCACTAACGTTAGTCCAAGGCAACACCGATCTTCCCACGGATGACGTGCTGGTAGTGAGATAGATGAGATAAGGTAACAGATGAGAGCGGATCGCCCCGAAAACCAACATTATGTCATGCTATGCGTTCAATAATACCACTCCTGGTACCTAACGAGAACCCAACCCAAGCACCCAATCTGACTGGCGCCACTCTCACGTTATCTGACACTTTAGGTGGGCACGCGCAAAAAAAAGGACGGCGTTACGTTCAATGCTAAGCCACCCCTCCTCAGCGATCCAAGCCATAGCGTGCAAGAAACGGTTCGAGGCAGTGATAAGGTAGGGGGGTGAAGGAAGGGGGGGGGCAATGGCGTGTAAGAAGGCAGAATAGACCACCTGATTGGATCAACCGGTCGGTTCAGCTTCCTTTCTATCCTACTCTATTCCTCTTTTTCTCCCCATATATGTTATACACGAAAGCCATAAGCCAAGAAAACAGTGCCTGCAGACGCAAGTAGGGTTAAAAGAGAGAGAGAAAAAGAAAAGAAACAAGAATGACAAAAACGTGGAAAGCCAATCAAATGGGAATCCGGGAGATGGATGGACTTCAGGGTAAAGAGAAGCGCGCCAGACGAACTTGAACCAAGCGAATAGTGCTAAGTAACAAGCGGGTTTTTTCGTCAGCCTCGGGCTCGGAATGGTACCTTACCTACCTAGGTGCTCTTGATAAAAAAAGAAAAGAAAAGAAAAATCCCGAACCATTCTTTCTGAACGAAAGAAAAGAAGAAAAAAAGAGACTTGCCTTACACACCTAAACCATAGGGTAGATACGAGGTTCAGGTCCGCAGATGTTCTAAGAATAGATTTATGCATGTTATCCAATCCCACCCCTGCCCTCCCATCCCTTAGCCTGGTTATTCTTTTTTCCTTTCTTTTGTTGGTTTCTGTCCCGTGATTTGCTACAAGCTACTTACTTTGAAGTTCGGATTTTTTTTTTCTTTCTTTCTTTTCTTTTTGGGACCTTGGTTACGCCTTACTCGTATGTATGTATATGTACGTTTTTGGAACGGGAAGGGGAGGGGGGGGACGAGAGGGAAGCTCGTAATAGGGCAAACATGCGCGAGGCAGTGCGCCCGGCCTTGCCATAGTTAGAGGAGAGGATACATACGGCTCGCTACTACACTACACTACACTACGCAGGCCCCAGAAGAGGCAAAGATACGTCAAGACAGGGGAAACGAGACGGGAAAGCTTCGAAGACGAATCGAGATGTATTTTTCGCGGTCGGCTCGCCCTGCCAATGAGATAACCTAGCACGTTGTCCCCCGGGTTTCTTCTTAGGCGGGAGCAAGGGAGGCTTGACCTTGGACGTATAGCTTTGATAACCTATCCGTTGACATACCATCACGAGTAAACGTGCGGGAATGCTCGTTTGCTCACCATCGACTGCTTAAAGTAATGCCGGTCAAGGCCCGCCGGGAGATGTACTACGTTACGTCGAGTTATCTCCTGTACACCCAGGAGAGAGGACAACACTTTGCCTGATATGGCGGGAAGTGAACTAAGTAGTAACTCTGATCAGAGGTATGTGTGTTCTATTCGGCATAGGACTACCAGGCTTTTTTCTGCAGCATACAGCTCTCTGTGCCAGGGGCGTAGGTGGTATCAGATGGCACTCTGGGCTGCTTTCGACATCGATTAAGTATAGTCAATCTATAGTTGATTACTAGATAGAGATAGGGTTACTCTGTACTAGAACGGATACCATGTCTCTTGCTCCCAAAACAAGGCATACCCCCCTTTTCTAGAAGTTTCTCGAAAACTCAGGGGAAGACATCTCCGGATCTAGGGCGTATGTCTTGCTTAAATCGATCGAAAGACACAGTGAAAGCGTCCCCGCGAGTGAGTGTCTATATATCAAAAGGGGGGAAATAGAAACCTGCCACTCATCCAAGAAAAGGGGGGAGGCGAACTAGAAGAGAGCATCATCGATTACATGATGCTACCTATTGGAAGCCTTGTCCCCCCTTTCCCCTTATTTTTTTTCCTACATAACATATCTACTCGACCATCTCTAAACAAACTTCGGTGCGCCTATATGTGATAGATGCATGTAATACCGCCAGGTACGCCGCATACACAGAGCCGATGATCCGTGGCAAGAAAGGTGAGGGAATAAAAACAGCGCAGAGGGCTACTATTACTACTAGGTGAACTGCACGATATCGACACGCCCCCCTCTTACCCCCCTCCCCTTTCGCCTCCCCCAGGACGCACAATCAGGTCTAGGTATCGACGAAGCTAGCGGGCTCACAGTGTCGCCGGTAGACGAATAGGGGGGATTGTATGGCGATGTGGTGTAGCGTGAGTAAGCCGTCGATCTTCCTTCTTCTTCTTCTTCTTACCTCTTGCCCGGTCAAAGCTGCGCTCTAACCTACATGGTTGTTATTTAGCTGATCTGCCCTGCCCTGTCCTCCTTGCGCTTGCAACGTTGTCGTGGAAAGGGGAGGAGGGACAAAGGGAGAGACTCTGGGCTGTGGAAGAGCCGATCGGTCGTTAAGCTACCTCTTCTAGAAAAAGGGATCGTCTTCGTCCTCCTAGGGGGGTGAATGGAATAGGGAAAGGAGGGGGGGGGGTAATAGGGCCTCCTGTGGGCATGTATGGTAAGGGCAAGGAGGATAGGGTAGCTGCCGCTAGATAAGTTCTAGAAAGGGCATACAACTGTGTCTGCCTGTCCCGTCCTCTTTCCCTTTTGAATAAAGCACCTTGCATGGATATAATGCCACTACTGCATGAAGCAGTGCTTCGGTATGCTATTACCCAAAGGTGGCAAGGGGGACCGAAGAAGAAAAAAAAAAAAGAAGGGTAGCCCGACGATCGACGTCGTCCTTTTTTTTGTTTTGTCCAATATACTTCTTCTCCTTCTTCTTCTTCTTCCTCGCTGATGCTACTGCCCGGGACAGCAGGCCACCGCCTAAAGGTCAGGTTCATGGGCCTCTTGGTCTAGCCTGCGGCTATATGGGTACACTCGATCGTCGTCTAACTAAGGCACAGCTTGGGTTAGTGAGTTGCGGAAAAGTGCCTCTCCTAACACGACTATGACGTCTTATGGCGAGGATCCAGTGTCACCCTCCGGGATTCACACGTTCTAGAAGACATGGACTCGAAGGGGGGGAAAGGGGAGGACAACGTGCCGGGCAGCTTCGGAGGACGTAGAGAAAGGGACCCAAGTCCAATTGGGCGGGAGGGAAGGGAAAGGAAGAAAACATGGCACGAGAGTTGGTGCTGCAAATCGAGATCATGATGTTTAGGTAATCATCGGTGAGCAGGGGAAGGGGGAGAAAAAAAAAACGAGAAAACAGGTTAATAACTGTAAAGCCAGGCCACTTCGTCCTCCTATTCCCAGGGTTGACCCTATACCAGGTACGTACGGCCTTATCGAATTGCTCGTATGGTACATACAGCCAAGCAGCTGCATTTCATCCGTAGAAACACATACCGAATCGTCCAGTGCTTCCCTCCCCCCCCTTAAGGTATGTATATATTATCGAGTAACACCGTACCTTACGGGCCCTGCTTTGCCTTACCACGCCTTGTGTTTGCCTTGCCTTACCTAGATGATGGATATACTACCTACCCACCCACCCACCCACACATGGCTGTCCCTTTCTCTGTTTCTCTCTCTCTCTGCGTCTCTCTCCCTCTACATTGCATTTGGTCTATCAAGCAGTCCGACGCGAGGACCCCTGTTTGCAGCCGCGGCACCACAGCGCAGCAGGGAAAGCTTGGTTAACCTAGGTAGTGTATAGTGTATGTGTGTGTGTGTGTGTAGCTGTAGAATGTCTAATCGGCTGCCATTGCTTGATCCGTAGGGGAAAACAAAAAAAAAGTTCCTCACCGCTCATCTTGCACGACAATAGGACAAGAAATATGCAATGTTAAATACAAGAAAAGAAAAATGTCTTTTTTTTTTTTTTACCCCCCCCCCTCGATTCAAGGTGAACAGAGAGTTGGGGGTTGGGGGTTGGAGGTTGGGGGGTGAGAATTGTCGCACACATATACCTTACACCACCACGTGCATACACACTTATTAACGAAAGGGGGGAATGGATGGGGGGGGGGGGGGGGACAAGGAAAGAAAAACTACGCCGGTGGTTTTTATTTTTCTTCTCTTTTTCTTTTTAGTTTTCGCCCTTCAGATAAGTAGCACGACGGCAAAACCAAGCGCCATCCCCCTCCCCTCTCCTAAGTCCCTTTTAACCCCTTGGCTGCGCCGTCGATCTGAGGTTGTTTGGTGACCAGAATCTCGTATTCGCTAGCCCCGTCGCGCCAACAGCTCCCCCCCCCCCCCTCCTCCCCTCTCCCCTCTCCCATCCCCCCCTGTCACGCAAGTTTTTATCTTTATTTTTATCAAACCTTTTTTTTCTTCTTTTTTCCCGTTTCTACCCTTCTGCCGCCCTGCGCCCGGAGACAATAACTAAAACCAGAAAATGTTTGAGAGGCGAAGACAGAGAGAGAGAGAGAAACAGAGGGAGAAGTGTTTAGTTTAAGCCCAACGGCAAACGAATTGAATTAAATTGAATTGTTAGCAGCAGTTTCTGTAATAAGTCTATTTACCTAGGTTAGGTAGCTGTGTCATAATAGCTTAAAGACAACTCGCATTTGTGAGCGCTGCTTCTTCCTCTTCTTCTTTGCTCCGAGTCCATCATCCATTATCGTGAAATCCCTCCCCTCTTCTCCGAACTATCTCCCCGAACCCGGCTTAACCCGCCGCCGCCTTCACATGTATGCATATGTTACGCTTGTTACCTACCCACAGAGTTAGCTCCCCTGATCTATTTAGATGTGTGTATACACTAAACGCACCACCTATGTCAGCTCACTAATTAAGCACATATAGCTAGGCATGCTAGTTCCCTTCTACCTCCCTCTACCTACATACCGAGGCAACTAAAGTTCCCCGGGTGGTAACTAGACCAAGAAGAGCCGTAGCTGCGGATGGGAAATCCCATCCCACATGATGCCATTTTTGCCTCTTGGCTTGCTTTTTTTCTCGATATTTAAATATTCTTATGCCCCTGCTAAGACTTGTTAGAGCAAGTTGCCTACTCCATATACCCACCTAACCAATGTACCTTTAGGGGAACGGGCTTGAAAGGGAATAGGGTTGCGTAGGGCCCAGGGCTGTCGGAAAAGCTGCCGTAAGGGCTGCTCTAGTGTCAGAATAGCTAAATACTAGAAAGGCCGGGATATTACCATCGTCATCATCATACTGCACTATCAAAGTCTCCCGATCACCCTAAAAGCAATACCTATTATGCCTGTACTAGGGATGTCTTGATGTTGACATCACCCCTTTCTTCCCACTAATGATCAAAGTAGGTACTCTTAACTGAAATTGAATACTACTAAGGACGTCTTATATATTAAGAAAACCCCCTATTTCCTCCCACTAACAGCAATCCTTAAAGGTGCCCTGATCCGTTTAGATAATTGTAAAGACAACGACCTGAGTGGGAAACATATTCGAGTAACATAAGCTTTGAAGACCAAACTTAAGTACATTTCAAGACTAAAACTAATAAACGGACTGAAGGCCAAAAATAACCGGGCTAAAGCAGTTAGAACAATAGACAGTGGGCAACATAGTGGATGATGTACCTATGTTCAGCAAATGGGATTGTACTAATACCTACCTACCTAACGCTTGTACAATAGATTCCTTTTAGCTCAATGATCTCTTTTCTGATATTCGATTCATGTGATAGAGGATCGTCTTTGCTTCGGCAATAGCCGGGAGCCAGAACCACTTAGTCTAACGACTATTTGACGAGCCTCTGTTACCTATCATCAACTTTTTCCCACTAGGTTAATACATTTTGGGGCTAATGCTCTTGCGATCACCGTGAATCACTCGGGCCGTCGGAATAACTTGGGCATGCGAGAGAATACGTTGTTCCGCAGGACCTCTGAGATGAGTGAGCTCGGTTATCTACAACGCCTAGGTAGCTCTCTCTCTGCCAAGTTGAAAGATGTACGCAGATTGCACATTCGGATGTGAGGTGGGATAGGCTATGATCGAGTACCTACTGGAGTTCTGGGATATAGAAATGGCCGAGTTTAAGAAACACCCGGGTCCGAGAAAGCATCCAAGATGGCCATTGTAGTGTTTGTATTCTTCTATTTATACTTGCTTTCAGTGAATCAAACCCATCAAAGTTCAGTGGTGAAGTGAATCCTAGATTTGTCTCTGAAGGCAAGTCAGATTTTGTAAAAGGTCTAGTTGAACCAAGCATACGTGGTAGTAGATGCACACAACGAAATATTTACCTAAATCTATCTACAAATCCATCAAGCCCTACGCATGTATGAGAGGCAGCTGATTGGGAGAATAGGGGACCTTCGAAAAGGAAAGTCCCAGGAACCAATACATTAAGGCTATAAATTTTGGTCCCAAGTGAAAATTTCCCACGTCCCATACGGTCCCACGAAAAATCAAAAGTTCCACGAAGTCCCATAGCTTTTTTTCCCCCATGGGGTCCCATTGTACAGCTTTACAACACATCATATATCAAGGGAAAATGGACTGCGGAGGAAATAATTAGTGAGCGCAAAACAATCAGTTGATTAACTATATCTCGGGACTCCTAAGTAACAACGTTGAGCGAGAAGAGATAAAGAGCAGATCGGTGCTTCGCGCTGGATTGTCTTCGCCAGTTAGAGGTGACAGCCTTAGAACAAATCCATCCACTCAGCCTTAATGCGTTCGGTGAGTCAGTCGGATATTTAGACTCGGCTTTTCCCACAAACTGTACATGGGCTGCCCATATATCCAGTCCTTGTCCTTTGGATCCGCGAGTTCGATATTGAAGTTCCAGATCAGTCTAGCTAGAATCAACCTCATCTCGGCGTATCCCAAACTATAATGTACAACAGATGAGTTAGCCACTAGAAATAAGATAATAAAGAAGCGCGTCTGATGGGTGGTATACAGCGATGGTTGAAATGAGAGTAGTTGTGATGGAAAATAGGGGAAGGGGGGCAGCGCTCACTTTTTTCCGAGGCAATTCCGCCCACCGTAAGAGAAGGGTTCAAAAGCGTCCTTCGCATCATTAGCAAACCCAGGGACGCTTTCATCCCAGCGCTCCGGTATGAAAGCCATGGGGGAAGAAAAGTTGCTGGAGTTGTGATAAATGACCCAATGATAGGCGTCGACGACAGTCTATGTCACGGGAATTATATGGTCAGTTACGAGCGCTACACCACGGCTGCCCTGAACGCCAGTTGCGTCAGAATTCAGTTATGTTGACTCACGTTTGGGGGCAGGTATTTCCCCAAGACCGTCTCGCCTGCCGGGTTGATCATGCGCGGGACGGAGCCAGCGGCTGAAGGGTACACCCGGAGGCCCTCGTTGATAACGTGCATCATGTACCGGAGCTTCTGCACGCTGAGAAGGGTGATCTCCTCTTCGCTCTTGAACGAAGTGTCTACTTCGTTTTGCAGCTTCGCAAGGACTTCGGGGTGAGTGCAAAGCAAAGACGTGATGCCGGATAGACTAGTCCAAATGTCAGTACTCGCATGGGGTGTTGGGAGCTAGGTTGGCTTACGCAGTGGCTGTGGTCTCGGACCCGGCCAAGATGAGAATATCAGCATTGTCGTATATCTCGGCCATGCTCATCTTTCGTTCCCCGTTCTCGGTGGTGGCAATCATAGATTGCATGAAGTCGGGCCGTTCCGTGCCGAGAGCTAGGCGTTGGTGTACCTTGTTTTCGGTGAGCTCCCTGCCCTCGCGCACGATGGGGGCTACTATCCGCTGGATTATGGGATCCAGAACAGTGTAGACCCAGGGGAAAACTCGACGTATCTGGCGGAGGTAGTGCTTCTGTCGGACGCCTTCGAAGATCATAGATACCCACTTGTGGTAAGTACCGGTCTCCAAGCAGCCAAAGGACGAGCCGAAAGCCAGGTCGCCGAGTATGTCGAAGGTGGTATAGTTGTACCAGGCGACCACATTTACAGGCTCGTCTCTGTCGGCAAAATCATGCATTCGGCGGAAGAGCAAGTCGATATGACGTCGGATGAGAGGCTCCTGGCTGACCATGCTTTGACTGGAGAAGCCGCGTGAGAGGATGCGCCGCTGACGACCGTGATCCTCCGACGATACGCTGCCGATAACGCTATGCGGCATATCAGAGAAGAATTTGGGTTCTTTACTGTTCTCAAGCTTGCCAGGTTTGCGGTGACCGAAGACTTCTTTCCATACAGCGCTATCGGTAATGCTCACGGTTCTCGGGTCGATCCGGATCAAAGGACCGTATTTCTCGTGGAGCTCCAGAAGCTTCCAGTGCCCGCGGCCGCTACATTCTGCTAAGGCATATGGTATCGGTGACATGGCCCATAGTTTGGGGCCTGGTATGTGGGAAAGCGGATGGAAATAGAGGTTGTATATAGCAGTGGATGCCCCGTAGAAGAACACAAGGAGCTATTAGAGAAACGTCAATAATCAACACTGAAAAAAAACTTAGCTTCAAAGTACTTACCAGCCCAACGATGGCCCAATGGTATGGCCGCAGTGAAATGTACTGGGCATCGAACCAGGGTAGAGCATCTAGGCGAGGTGCCATGCTGTATATGTTAAATAAAAAATATCTAGTGCAAAGTCGATCTCACAGAACCAGTTATGTGATAACACTGATAGTGGTATTCCGATATGTTAAAATAAACAGAAGAGGTCTTGTCTATTTAACTATCTAGCTACGGACAAAACATTGGACGTGATATTTGGGTAGTATATAAAGGGGGAGAGTATAAGAGAAGCTATCTAGAAAGAGGGGATGGAACCTATGTTGCGCCGAAAACAATGTGGGATGAGGGAAAACGTGTGGGATGAGACCAGGCCTTGGCTCACCTAGATATATCCAAGAGGACACAGACATGGAGGATACATGATGTGAGTTACCAGCCCTGGCAAGTACGAGATATCGATGTGGTATCAACATGGTATTCACCCAATGAGACTAAGCATCTGAAACGGCGCACCGGCGCATAACGTCGACCTTCCCAGGCAGCTCCACAACACATACGCAAGCGGTGCGACATGGTGACGCCCTTGTCCGGGGATGAAAACGTTCCGAAGGCCCCGGATTACAAAATACAGCATTTATCTCGCCGAGTTCCAATAAGAAAGCTGCATCTATGGACGAGAACCCTTGGCAGTGTGCTTGACATTGATACCACTCTACCGGTAGTTCTGTTCATCACATGAGCTTTCTATATCAAAGCGATGGTTAGGTATGTTAACACTACTACATAATCAAAGATACCTACCTAGTAGATTCGCTATACCTAATAGTACTTGTATTACGTTTTCATTACTACGTGATAAAGGCGAACTCCAATTGTCTGGCTGGTAATTGGCCCTTGCTATCAAGTTATCACACACGACGATACAGCTTAAACGCAGTGAAACCACCGGTATAATATTAAGGCAAGACACGACCCCGGGGGGGGGCTACTTTCTGTGACTGATAACGAACATAGCAAGAATTTATATAGTAACTGACTTGGCTGGCCGTGCTACATAACAGGCCTAGGTAGGTGACCTTCATATGGCAATGGTGCGTAAAACGAATTTGTTATACATTAATTTGCATGGGATGATTTAGAATCAACTCACGGCCACATATGGACAAACCCATCTCCGGTCCTGCACTTTTTTTTTTTTACGCACGGCCGCACAGCCTAGCTATTAAATGTACTAGTGAGACAAGTTCAACTCAAACTACCCTGGACAGCTTTAACCTTAGACCTTACCCTGGAGCAATTCAATCACAGTTCTTATCTATATAATCGCTGCCCCTGAGGAGGCGTAGGAAGTGCGCATTTCGACGAACGGGGACGACCGAAATGTCTCCGGGCTCCGGGCCCGTGTACATAGGTAGATGAATGGGCCGGACTGTGGATCCCGGCACCAATACAGCGTAGTTTAGGATTGGTTATACCAACGCCGTGACACCGCAGCCCCATAAAAGACACGAGAACTACCAGACGAGACTGACTATTACATGTAATGTCAAGTAGTTTAATATTCGAGTTAATAACTACAGTTAGGTAGTTGCCAATCACTAACACTCAGTCACTACAAAGTAGCTTTAGGGGTTATATAAGAGCCTGTAAAAAGATTTACAGTGGCTTAAGCAACCTGTCGCAGGTAACTAAGAATTGCAGTACCAGACACAACACTTAATTAGGTGGTGATAAGAAAAGAAAAGAAATCATTTGCAAGTACTAGACAACCACTAACTGAAATTGCAAAATACAAAACGCAGTCCAATAAAAATCAAATGCAATGACAGCAAAACCAAATACATACAACGCAAGCAATCCTTAAAAACAACCAATCCTTTCCTATTACTCCCCCCACCAACCCAAGATTTCCTTCATCCATTAACTCCTCCATTAACTCCTCCCCTAACCCCTCCATTTACCAAAGACCTAAGAAATTGTTTTCTATATACAGCGTTAGTGCTTTGTCGCAGTCAAGTGGCCTAGGGGTAACCTACTTTTTGGGTTTTCGTAATATAGTATATCGTTAGAGCTATATTTAGCTCTATTCAGGTGCCAGTGCACTTTTTGGGGACTCTCAGGCCCTGGGTTGGTACTGTTCTCACTGTCAGCGCCCTTACAATCACTGTACTGCTATCCTGTTTAGAGAGTACTTACCACTACATGGTCCAACCCAGGTGAGGTCCATCTTAAATAGGTACCGGACTACCGCCCCCCTGGTAGCAGGCTTCAGGGCGTGCTACCAGAGGGATTGCTGTAGCATCGTTGTTTACAGCCTGCTCTGTCTTGACTACTGCTGGCTTCTGGACCTTCTTGGCCTTGCGGCAGCAGCAGTATTTTATAGTGCATACAAGCACTGTTCCGGCCACAGAGAGGCTGCAAACGACGATGATAGCGATGTACATTGGGCTCAGCGCTGTATGCGTAGCTGGCTCCGCGGTAGTCTCGGCACTGGCAATGCCTAGTGAACCCCTCTTTTGGGGCACCATAGGGGCAGCCATAGTGAGGCTTGCACCCAAGAAGGCGAGAAGAAAGAAGAATTTGGCGAGCATGGTGATAAGTTGGCTCTGCGACGTGAATGTGTGTAGTGAGTTTAGTGGTTGGTATTGTGGTTGGTATTGTGGTTGGTTCTGTTGTTGGTTCTGTAGTTTGGTTGGTAATCTATATTCAGTGAGTAAGAGAGCTATTTAGGGGGGTTAAGGAATTTGTTGCAGACCAGGGGGTAAGGCTTTAGCAATCGGAATGGTGTAGTAATCGGAACGAGGCTTTGCTAAAATAATGTTATGACCATACTGGCCTGAATACCCACCGGGCTCGTTTGGGTCTGGTGCACCAGCCAGAGGGTTCTGGTGCGCATTTCCATTTTCCGAAATATTAATTTATATGGGGGTTTTTAAAAATCGACTCACGGCCATACAATCGAGCTCCGGTCCTGCACATTTGTGTGTGTTGGGACAGGAACTGAAATGGAAGTGGAGGAGTCTTGACCATGTCAAAGAGCAATGCCGACTGACATTGATATAGGAAAATGGGTTGTCGCGGTAAAAGTGGGGCGCACCAGAGAACTTAGTCTTTGATTGGCTAAGAAAGTGCCGTGTCGTCCAATGTTATTGAGCAAAGGTTTAACGTTTGGCTGGAGCTTTGATATCACCATGTTAGACCTGTCTAGTTTAAGCAACAGGGTAGCAACAGGGTAGATTGCAATCAATCAATGTTACTTGTTTAAGCAGTAAGGCAAATCTACCGTGCTTTATGTTAACAGGGTAAATCGGCTTAACATTAACCAACTAATTAATGAGTGCTAACAAAAGGTTATAAACTCCCCTACGACCATCTACTAACCCCCTAAAGCTGACCACTAAATTTATTAAAGTCGCCTACTAAGTCTCTTATAAGTACAACGCACCTGCCTATTAAGCCCACTATAACAGCTATTAAACAACCCGCTTCTCACGCCTAGCCCGAGTATACAGCTACCTACCCTACAACTCCATCACTTACATCTGGCTCGAAACCTCACAGTCCCGCTTCAGCCCCCTACCCTGGAATAGGTACAGGACTACTTTTGTTTGTCTCCTGAGCAGCCAACTCCAAACCGCATACCCGGCAGAAGCTTTCTGTTGCTGTCCGGTCCGATGATTGTCATGATATGCGGTACCTCGCTGTCTCCCTCTTGGCAACCTTAGTCGTCATAATGGATATGTTCGCAAGGCATTAGTAGTTGAAGGAGCGCAACACATCTAAACCACTATACGTCCTTCCAGATTCGCATGACATCCCTTTCTACATGACGATGTAATAGCCATCATGCTAAGGGCTCATGGTGGCGTCGTGAGTTGCTAATGTATGACAGTAAAGGAACAATCAAGCAAGATAAGCAGAGCAACAAGCCGCTTGCCAAAACAGATATTTCTATGCCATGCAGGCCTCTTAAACCAGTTATAACAAATATGAAGTAGGATGGGGCGGAAGTGCTGTCAAGCATGACTAACTATTTTATTCTATATTGATAGTCAAAGTTAAGCGTTGGCTGCTATCAATATAGCCCGATCCTCTCCAGACATTGATTCATAAGTCCGAAACTCCCTGGGAACTACCCTAGAGTTTATCATAATGGAAACCTGAAGCCATCAGCTAATTGGGGACAACTTGAAAGGGATAGAGCGTGCAAAGTCTAATTTGAACTATGAAACCATGATACACAATAATACCTGAGAATGTTCCTCTAATGTCCCCCCCCCCCCATATTCCCTAAGATATGAACATAACACGCCTCCACAGATAGCCCAAGACTGTCCGGGCATCGACAGTCCCTCGGATGAGCAGAGTACTGAATGCGAGTTGCACTGCCTAACGTAGCGGGATGGCGGAAATATTATACCTGCTAGGTAGAAGCGGTAGAGGCGAAGTGGAGCAAGCATGTACCTAGCAGCACGAGCCCGCGGTCCGGCACGGGTACGGGATGGCTAAGCATATCGGCCCAGGCGGCAGAGCCCATTAAGTGAAGCGACTCCGTCTTCTCTTCCGACGGTGGCGGCATCCCACCGCGCCCCCTGTTGTCGGATGTCCGACCACAACGCATCCACATCCGGTGGGGACCCGGTCCGTGCAGATCCGGTTCTCGTTCTCGGTAGGGCGATCGATGAGCTAGGTACAGCGAACAGCCCTACATTTACACCGAATACCCTAGGATGGTTCTAAAGGTTTTCGTCCGTGTCGGCGCTTTAGAGCTCATTCACTAGATCCGAGGACCATTTTACTGCCCCCCCCCCGCTAGGACGTCGGGATACATTGAAGCCTATAGTGAACAGCGGCGTGGGTAGGCTTGGAACTTACAGTGGTTGTAGGCGTGCTTAACAAATCCCCCCTTCGCCTATTAGTGCAGAAGCATCAACCACGTACGTAGGTTAACATAAGTTTAGCTAGCGACTGGAAACAATCAATACGTGCGTAGTCTTTATATTTATTATAAATCCACTAGAGCGCCGAACCCAGCCTGTTACATAACACCATGGCACTGTATAAGCCTAGCTAGAGTCGGGTTCTATACTCTCTAAAAACGACCAGGGACGTCACAGGGTTTTCAAAATTGATACTACATGGAGGTTCCTGTCCATGTAGATGAGTTACTTTGTAGGTAGTAGAAAGGAGAGCAAATGTCAAAAAAAAAAAATCACGGCCAATCTCTTTTTTATATAAAAACCCCCCTGGGCCTAGTCTTGCGCGTACAAGCGGGAACTGTCCCTGCTCTGGAGCCGATAATTGAGACTCCAGGAAGCCTTGACGGGTAGAGTGATTGACACCTACAAGACACAGCTGACGTCCAGCAGGGCCAGTCTAGTTGGAACGCTACAGGGCAAGATTTTTGGAATTGACTTTCAGTCCAAAGTGGGGGTAGGGGAGGTAACATTGAAGGGTGTCCATGCGTGAAGAGTCAGGCTTGCCCGCATCTAGCTATACAATAACCCTAGATACTTCTGATCAAACATCGAGATAATACGGAGATATAAATCTCAACATCCGCGCTTCATTCGCATTACCGCCAATTAACAAGTGCAAACCAACCAACCAGAACCCCCTCCATTTTCCACCGAGGGGCACCCCTAGGTACAGAGTGGTGGTTGTTGCAACCGAAGGGGGCCTTTCCTTTTCGCGCCTGGCCGATCTTTCCAAGTGTTCGGGACTAAGATGATTACAAATCATATCATGAAAAAAAAAAAAAAAAAAAACCCTGCAGCAGATCGAGATTGACCGTTGCACTGAAGACTAGGCGCTTATGGCTGTTTTTATATATAGAAAAAAAAATCTTGTCTCGATTGCACGGTGAGCAAGATCGGTAAACATAGGTAGGCAAGTAATATTCATTATTCAGGGGCTGCCGAGTTAATAGACCGTGCTAGAAGCCCCATATCATTTTTCTTTTCTCCTTCTGATGCAGAGTTGTAAGAGGATTTGACATTGGTCTTACTTCATTGATATATCTTATTCAAGCCAAATTGCCTGCGTGTCTGCATAGGGGAGCTTAGGCCGGTGCTACAACTCTAGGGGCACTCTTCGTTGCTGGACATATATATATAATTACTCACTCATGGCATGGACATTATTTGCCACCTCTTCATTTACCCCCACGGCCAAGCCTAATCCCACAACCACGATACCGGGCGGGTCCCCTCGCCATCCCGCCCGCTGCGACGTTGGCGGTGGCCGTGTTCCAAGCAGGCGCGCCACCGACCGTCCAACATTTTATCGCCATGACAAGTCCATCAATATTAGAAGCCATACATAAAAGTAGGTAAACATTCGCGCCGGTATTTAGGGGGTTTTTCTTTTCAAGCCAGACAAACCCCGGGAAAGGATAGCTGCTATGTGCCCAATGAAGAGCGGAGAACCGTAGGCTATCGTTGTCTGTCTGCTACGAAAAAATCAACCTTCCTGTTCGGGAGCTGGTGGTATTTCGGCGGCAGAGTAAGGTTTCTGGCGGGCTGCCACTTCTGATACGTATCATCTCTATCATATTCTTTTCCTTTTTTTCCTTTTTTGGCCCAATTCCGATATGCGATCGCTCTTGGCTGGACTGGTCTGCGTGGTGCTGGCTTCTCGACTCGTGGGAATGGCGGCCCTGCAAAACTCAGCCTTTCTAAAACATAAAAGGGGTTTAATCATGAAAAGAGATATGTTGTTTTCGGGCTAAAATGAGGAAGTGTTCGAGTCGCATAAATGGAACATCGATTCTGATTTTAGTGGAGGAATTGGGTTTCTGGTATGGTTTGGCTCTTGTACAATTGACACGGCTCAAATGTGGCCCAGGCCCCCGTGGAAAAAAAAAAGGGGGGGGTTTAAGTCCGGATCCGGGCCCCGAGCCCCACCGATGTCAATGATTGACTTCAGACCGGGACCGGGACTCCGACTGGGCTTGAACGCGGTACCGTTTTCCTTTCTCTAGTAGCTATAACTTGAATATATACCCTGAATATATTTTTAATGTGGTGCCAGCTATAGCTGGCTTATTTACGGACGAACGTGTTGTCTTTGTGGGTATCTACCCCTTTCCCCCTTGACCATGGTCGCGAGACGGAGTATCCCTCTGCCCTTCTCAGTGCCCTGCAGAAGCTTGCCCGATCTTGACATCTTCGTCTCCCAGCCCCTGACCGCTCACCGTCGGGCATGCACGAAATGTAGACGAAGAATTTAACGGATAGGTAAACTCCATCGAAACGAGGGTACCCATATTCCGATTCCTGCTTCCCGCGTCAGAGACGTTCGCATTCGTTACGAATATCAAACACACGGGCTGGATCGAGGAAGGTGAGTCCAGCATCTTCCGCCCGAGGAACCCTGAGGCTTATCTCTGGAAACCCAGAGTTCCATCTATTCAAAATTTCTACCTCTGCCGGCCGAACTCCTCATCCTCTCAAGCGGAGCACCGTGGCGCGGTTTCCTAGGTAGAAAGCGGACCAAGCCTCGGGGGCACTTCACGCCCCTCTCACTATGAACCTTCCTCCTCGAGCACACCCCAGGTTCCCAGCTCTCCAATGCAATACGGCAGAAAAAGTCACTGGACGCGCCTACCTAACTCCCAGCAGCTATACACGCTGTTCGTAACCCCACGACTACATGTATACGGGGACTGCGGACCTCGACGTGGAGGTGTACTCACGCGGACTGGGACGGCGAGCTGGGCGACCCCCTTTCTGAGGGCCTATGGCATCTGCGTCCGCCATGGGGCACCCGGAAAAGGAGCAGCTATCTACCTATCTCCCCCGCCGTGTATGGGAGCGATGGGGGTGCACCAACGAGCTGCGTAGCAGCTACGGGCCTGACTGCGATTCCCTAACCTATTTATTTTATTTTAACGAGCCTAAGGGCGGGCGAGGCGGAGGTACTCTGGCACACGAGGGAAGCCTCTCGGACACCGCATAAAACCCAACCTAACCCAACCCAAGGTCTTAGTCTAGTCGTCTCTGGGGTCGATGGAGTTCTAGATAGACAGGACGGAGGAACAGGCGGAGGACCAGGCGGGGGGGAAGGGGGCGCGGTTCTTTATACAATACATGGCATGATCATGCTTAGTAGTAAGGTTAGCTGCGTTGACCCGGTCTTAGCAGAAAGTACGTCTCTAAGTACACTGGGCTTCTGACCATAATGAAATTACATACATTCTAGCAACCTAAAAGCTATCAAATATGATCGACCCTACATCCGATTCTTTATACATAGCTTCCCCCAAACACACACACACACACCCATATATATTAGCCATAAGTCATAACCTCGACATAATTATAAAACCAACCCCAGCTTCGTTGGTATTTTCTTCTCCTCCATCTTAATACGAAGGTAGGTCAAATCTGGCAAGGGTGACAAAAGAAAAGGAATGCAATTCGAGCCCCCTATGCCTTTATTTTCGCTGATTAACGTTAGGATATATATATAAACATGTTCTGTTTGCATCTGTACGGTATTCTTTCGTTCGACAAGAAGCTATAACTTATGCTAAAGGCTAAGGTTTGATGTTTTGCTCTGTGGATGATCAGATGGATCGGTCAATCAGACAGCCGAGACGTATGGACTTATTTAGGGAAGAGGCGGCAAAGGTTTAGGTGAGGCTGATGGTGGCAGGCAGGTTGCTTTTTTGTTCTCCCTTTCATACCTATCCATCTTCCCGAATTGTGTTTGGTTTCATTTCCCCGAGGACCTTGACCATATAGGAGGAAGTCGAAAAGGGGAAAGGTAGGTACTGGGTATAATATCCTTTCTCGCCTCTCCTCCCCCGCACCCCCCTTTGCCTTATAGCTGGAGCGGTATTCCCCCTTCTTTCGACTTATTCTCTTTCTGCTTTTCTATCCCATTTAGTTTGTTTCCTTAACTTTGTCACAGTATACCATCCCCCTTCCTCCCAGAACTCCTACCCTAAGTAAACCTCCATAAATGCGCGCTCGAGGAAAGAGGCTGAGAAAAAAGGAACTAAGAAAATTCGGTGCGCGAAAAAAGACTTGTTTACTCCGGGGGGGAAAGGTATCATGAACTTTCAGCCTTAGTGCTTCTCACCTAACCCAATGCCAATGTTAATGTTTGTGTCATAGCCTAAAAAATAAAAAATAAAAGATGTAGGTAGTCTCATTTCCGAACCCCCAAACTCCGCTTCTATGTCGGCTGCGTATGCAGCTTTTTAAGGTCGCTTCTCGTGAGGCACAAGCGGGTATATATTCCCTAAACTCCAAAGTTTTTATCTCTTCGATAAGATCCGGAAATCGATTCAGGCCCCGAATCTCCTAGTTATAGCGCTGGTGTCGCTGCGGCTCCTATCCCTACCGGCTACAGCATCACTATAACTTGGAATTGGTGGGTTGCTAGGTCGGATTGTAGCTGCAGACGCCCCGCGGCTTCGCGTTGGAGGTCTGATCAGAGGCGTTCGGTCACTCTCGGAGCTGCTACGAGTACTTCCTGCATCCGAATGTTCAGGGCTCGTGTACTCGGGCGGAGGACGGATAGGTTCATGTAACCCGAGTCCTGTCATATCTATCACATGGTCTCCCGAAGTATGAGCACTACCACTTGGCTCACCGACCTCGTCTGTCGGGACCAACTGCGCCAGAGAGATATCAGTGGGACTTCTCTGTGGCCCGGGACTTGTAGGTGGAAGCACGCGATAGGTACCACTTCGTGTTCGTGAATGTGTCGAGTCGAGTACGGGCCCTCGGCTTGCAAACGTCTGCGAGTAACCATTACCCCTAGACGGTGATTCATATTCGTCCTTTCTCCGTCCTGATTCGAGCAGTATACTTCCCTGCTCACTTCCGTAGGGCGGAGGCGGTGCCAAGCTGCCGGTCATAGGTGCCAGGCCCCATTTCTTCACATTGGCCTCTATGAACACGAATCCGGCTTGGCCAAAATTGACGTGGACTACACACGGACCGTTGGCGCCTACCGAGGGGAAGAAATTCTGTGCCTTAAGACCATGAACGACATCATCTAACCGTTTGCCATTTCGAGTAAAAAATATAGTGCCCGTGCGTGGTCGGTACCCAACTCCAATCACATCGCCCTGGACATATGGAGGGCCATACATAGTAGGTGTAAAAGGTTGATTGTATCGCCGAGCGCCTGTAGATGTATATGCAATGGAGTATTTATGGTACCCTGGAGACGAAACGGTTAGCTGGCATTGTATCTGTCTATTGCAATAAGTTGTGCGGCGTACCTGGTAGCCTAAACAGCGGATAAGGCTTTGTAGACATTCCGATGCTGATGAAAGTGTTTTCAGGCTTTTCATATATCTTGGCTTCCCAGTAATAGACTTCGTTTTGCTTGGGCACGGGCAGATTGCTCATTACAGTGCATTCGGAGTCAAAGAATTCGATCTCGGTCCGGCCTTCAACGAAGCAGTTGGCGATCTCTAGCTCCGGCTCGAACTCCCACGCCGACACCCCCTTTTCCTGGATTGCTAGATATTGTGACAGAGAAATGTCCGTCTGGACCGACTCGGGTGGATTTCCTTGGATAAATGCTGGAGTGTGCCTGTCAGCCAAAACGATCTACAACTCTTGGCTGTAGCGATAGCGCTTAATGATGGCGATATACCTTTAGCCCTTAGATATTCCGTCCTTTGCAAGTCATCCATCGCCTCGAGGGCTTCCGCCTCATCCCTCGCAAATGCTTGTTCATCATCGTACTCGCCGGGCCGGCCGATGCGATCGAGGAAGATGCGCCCGGATGTTGTGTATCGGAAGAAGTAGACGACCAGGAAAACCAAGGCGATCAAAATAGCAGAGCCAAAGGACGACAATAGTCCGATGACTATGCCGTCCACAGGACTGTTTGACATCATCATAGCCCAACTTATCGCTGGAGTTTGGCGATGGTCGATGGTCGCAGGGTTGTGGCCGTTACCGTTGCGGTCCAATCATTCGGCTCTAGATCTGTCGAGGATGGGTTCCTCGAAGTTGCGACTAAATGGAATGATCGGTCGTCGCCTGTGCAAGAAAAGAGAGACGAGAGATAAAAGGGTCGAGGTGAGCTGATGGGGGGAGTTGGTGTCGGGTTTATCGGTACGAGCAACTGTTGCTCGTCGTCTTATGGAGACGCACAAGACACAGACCACGGGAGAGAATAGGTGGGCAAGCGTCGTGGCGATCGGGTGAAAGGCTTTGCCGCACTGGTCGCTGGGGGGTTGATAAGGGAGGAGGATATGACCACCTATAGTCGCGAAGGGCTTGTAAACTAAGTACCTAGGTAATCTTCGGCTTTTGGGCCTCGCGTGCTTCGGCAGGCCGTCGTTCGATCGAGACAACCTCCGAAACTAGGGAGGAAGAAGAAGTCGCAAGAATGAAGAAGAAGGGAGACAAAAAAAAAGGGAAGCAAAGAACAAGACAGAAAAGAAATAGAACAAGACGCTTCTTCTCAAAAGTGCGTGCGTGTGGCGGTAGGGAAGATAATCAAATGGGGGGGGAGACAGAAAATGGTAAGAGAGAGGAGGAATGGAATGGAATGAATGGAGTTGGGGGAGAGAAACCCAAGTTTGGTTGACTAAGGTAAGTTTGGTTCAGCTGCGATTTGCGCCGCCGCCGCTGCTGCTTCCTGCTACTGCTGCTACTGCTGCTGCTAACTTTAGGAGATTGATTGAATCTGTGACGGGTGACGGGCGCGGTCGGGCTTGGCTTAGGTAGGCTTGTCCATATACCTGGGTACCCTACCTGACCTACTGTGTAAAAGTAAGTACGGGTACCTGTTTCCATTTCCGGGCTTGTACCGACCATGCCCTGACACATAACCTACCTAGTAGGTAGGCATGTACAAGTACTGTAAGTTACTCGATCAATGTCGCAGCCTGTTAGTGCCTCGCGCTAACTGTAACCATTTTCTCTAACAGGTGGCGGGGACGTCCAAGTCGTCATCACTACCTACATAGCCGGTAATGTTATGCTTAAACTGGTTTAAGATAACACCGCACAGCTTACTGCTGCTGGCTATCATGTTTGAAGATCTCACTACGCCGAAACCATTCGTAACTAGTAATAAGAAAATGAGATAAAATAAAACAGAATTGATTGATCAATGAGCCGCCTCGACTCCTAACTTGCTCCTCGACAAGACGTCAACTGTTTGCCAATAATACATTGTAACACTTAAGGAGTGTAGACAATATTGGCAAAGAATTGATATCGCAGATAATAATACGAACGGTGTTTTCCGAAAAAGAGATACCTAGGTACTCAATACCTTAATAGTCGCATTCCCATCGTTAGGGAGTTGATCTTGCTATACTGTAGAGAGCTCTACCAGACACTAAGTTAAATTTAAGAGGAATACCAACCTAAGTACAGTTAGGTGTCAAATTAATCAGGCCCACCCCTCAAATCACACCAAAAATAGCCATTTTGCTAGTTTTTTAAACTTTAATAACTTTACGAATTAAAATCGGAAAAATAAATAGTTTTAAAATTAATTAAGTTAATTACATAATATAAAAAATGTACTTTTCTGATTTTTAAAATAATTAATTTTTGTAAAGTTATTAACTGTTAAACCGAGTAAAGTAAAAAAAATTTCGAGTCTCCATACAAATTTTAAAAATTTGTATGAGAACCGAAATTTTTTTTCGTTTACTTTTATTTATAACTTAATAACTTTACGAAAATTAATTATTTTAAAAATCGAAAAAGTACATTATTTTATATTTTCATTTTACTTTATTATTATATTTTTTAAAAATTTTAATAATTAAAAATTACGTAATAATTGCTATATATATAAAAAAGGTCGTAAAAAGCGCTTATATATTTTAATTTATTATTTAAGTTTAAATAAAATAGTTAGAAATTAAAATTAAACTTTATTATAATTATAAAAAGTAAATTTATTTAAAAATAAATTTTATTAATTTTAATTATAAGTGGTTAGTTGTTAATATTTAATTAAAGTATAAAAAGCAGTTGAAATTTTTTTAGTTTTGAGGGGTGGGCCTGATTAATTTGACACCCAACTGTACTTACCTAAACATACACTATCTTTTTTCTACGCTGATCAACCAAATGGCAGAACAAGTAATTCATTCATAAGCACCATGTGAAGGTTAGCATAAACCCAAACCAAATAAATGAACACAATGATTGTAATATGTTTAAATAACTACCAGACCTAGATACATCCATTTAACATCATGTTGCACAAAAGCCAGGTACCAAAGAAAAAAAAAACAAAGAATAACAACAGCCGCTCCCAAAGAACGCGGGTCTGCCAACTCTGGGTCGCTGTTTCGTTGGTTCCCAGGGCGCCCTAATATGTTTCAGCCGGCCGTACGTCTCGAAAGGTTCCTGTTTCAGGGACGACAATACTGGTACCAGACCTACCCAAGCCGGGTCGGTTCAAATCCTCCTGAGGTTTTGTTTTATCCACATATAATGCATACATCTGTACCTAACCTAACTAACCTAACTACATACCAGACCTATTGATTCAAAATTTTGAAACACATAAAAATAAATAAAAATAAACATATTCTTGCACACAAGGCACGAAAAGAAAGGGGTGAAGAAAGGTGGCCTCCTCCCTCCTTGATTGTCCAAGAAATGTATCTGTATCGTAGTCCTCACCACCTAGGGGGATGCACAGTAGGTACATTTGATATATACGTATGAAGCGAACTACCTACGTACACTGCACCAACTATTTAATTCCGAGCCCTCCCGAACTATTACATCAAATATCTCCAATCTCTCTTTCCTACGCTCCGAGTTTCTAAATCCCGCAACATCACTTTTCTTTCCATCGATGCTTGTCAACAGATTATAACCTCGTAAGCAGCACCACCTACCTACCTACATATTTACTTACCTACCCGCGCATATATATCAATATATCCCATAAGGAAAACAGACCAAAAAAAATTACAGGCGTTCCTCACTAACCTAGCAGTAATACCTACTTACCTAGGTAGCGAAGCCAAATTTAACATGTGAACATCAAATCCACATAACACCCCCGTTAATCAAGGGGGTTATGGAAACCACTTTTACCACCTCTACCTACCTCTACCACCAGCACAAACCAAATACCTATAATATCCCATCGCCATCCGCACCACAATCGCGAAACAACAAGAAAAAATCAGCATATACATTTCTCTCAGTTCATCTCAGCTAAACAAATTCGTCTCAGCCAAAACATAACCTACCTACCTACCTACCTACCTACCTGCCAATAAGCCAAACCCCCATTCCCTTCTCCCTTCTCCCTTCTACCCTATAGTTAGGTATGTCGTCATCATCATCATCGTCGTCAGCCCTCGAGTAAACATCTTTTACAACGTTAGTAATCCACTCTACCTACGGAGCTACCAGACCTAAAGCAGAAAAAGGCAACATATCCTACCTATACCTACCTATCTACCACCAATCTTCCATCTAGATAACCTCTAGGTAGGGCAAGCAGGTTTTAGGTTGCTACTTGGTTGTTTACCCTTGTTCCTTTATATAGGTAGGTATTTAGGTAGGTAGGTAGGTTAACCGTGGGTTGGTTGCCCTCGGGGTCTTTTCATTTCTTTTCTATTTTTATTTTTATTTTGCCCAAGTATCTATATCTAATTCGGCCATATGCCAACACGAAGAGTAAATAAAATAACATGATTACAAAAAAACTAAAATCCCCTTCCGTAGGAGGGACTCCTCCCCAGATCCTTATTAATACACGCAATTCTAGATTTTTTCCCCTTTCTATAATGATGATGGTGATTATTATTATTATGACCTCCTTTTTTATTTTACCCTTGCCATGACGCCGGCCTATTGGGAATCTCATTGGTCCAAGTTGGACCTTTAGATAAGTAGTAGTTACAAAATACTAGGTGCGAACCATACATTTATTCGTCGAATCAGCGTGGGCCGCACCCCCAGACAGCTGGAGGTCACATGAGCCGCCTCCGTTCTTAGTAGCTTAGCGGGGACTCCGGCTCCGGCGGCGACTGCGGCTCCGGTCCCGTCGTCCTGCTCCCCGTCTCGACTCGATGCTTCTCTCCCTGCGATCCCGTCTAGACTCCGTGCTCCTGTCGCGTCTGCTACGTCTATCTCTATCGCGGTCTCGTTCCTTGTCTCGGTCCCCGTCCCCCCTATAGCGATCCCGAGAACGATGTCGCTCATGATCACGGCTACGGTCTCTTTCCCTGTCCCGGCTCCGGTCCCGATCGCGACGCCGGCTGCGACTCCTAGACCTACTACGCCTCCGGTCGCGTCGGTCATCCTTATCCCGATCTCTTTCGCGGTATTTGTCGCTTCTCCTCTCCGGTTCTCTTTCGCGATCCCGGTCACGATCTCCAGGTCGATATCGGTCGATTTCATCTGGAGCTCTTGCTCTTTTGATCTCGGGAGAGCGTTCCCCAGTGCTTCGTTTGTCATCGAGTCCAGGAATCGGTAGTCCTTTCTCACGAGCCTCACGCTGTGCGGCTAAGTAGGCTTTTGCTTCCTGCTCGCGTCTCTTGATTTCCCCTTGTTTCCATGCCTCAGCGTCGAGCACTTCGGGTTTTCCAGAGGTAGTCGGCCGGGAACGTGAGCGGCTTCTCCGATCACGTACACGATCCTTCTCGCGATCTTTGTCACGGTCACGGTCTCGCTCTTGGTCTCTATCTCGATCCCGGTCCTTGTCTTTATCTTTACTGCGTGCCCTCTTCGTAGATCGACTACGCTCACGACGATCAGATCTGAGACGTGAACGGCTTCTGTCCCTCCTCTCCGTCCGGGGCCGGGGTGAGCGGGATCTTTCACGCCGAGCGTCCCTTCGATCAGAGCGTAGTCTTGAGCGACTGCGGTCCCGCCGGTCTCGGTCTTCCCTAGCGCGCGATCGACTACGTTCTCTACGTTCAGGCTTATACCGATCACGAGATCGACTTCTCTCCTTTCGTTCAACTCGTGCTCTGGAGCGACTCCTATCACGCCTGTCTCGATCCCTATCGCGATCTCGATCGGTTCGTAGTCTAGATCGGCTCGTATCCCTCGCCCCAGGTCGATATGAATCCCTTTCTGGTTCTCGCTCACGCTCGCGATCTCTAGATCGACTTCTGTCCCTTCGAGCTGACCGGTGCCTTGATCTACTTCGCTCCTTCCTGTCCGATCTAACATGGGAACGGCTCTGCTCTCTAGCCCGATCACGATGTCTTCGTTCCTCATCCCGGTCATGTGAACGGTCACGATGATGTCGTGAAGGTGCAGGGCTGGCCCGACGCTCATCTTTAGCTTTCGAGTCTTTCGAGTCCTTAGTGTCCTTAACGTCCTTGATGTCCTTGGCATCCCTAGACTCGGAATGCTCCTTAGTAGATTCTTTTGATGGCTTTACTTCTTTGGTTTCCTTCGACTCTCTAGTAGAATCTTTGACATCAGGCTTTGCTAGTTCGGACATTTTCTTCAGGTCGGTAGTTTTCGAAGAATCGCGGCGTATAGGTTGTATTGCTGAAGTAGGCTTGCTTCTTCGTGGCGGCGGCACGAGTGCTTCGTCGATCTCAAGTTCAGGCTGCTTAGCGCTGCTCTTCTTACTCTCACTTAGAAGATTAGCAAGAGCTTCCTGTTCAAGCCTCTCATGATCCTCCTTAGTAAGCTTCTTTTGGAGCTCCTCAGTTTTGCCCGGATCTCTTTCGTCTCTCGGGGATCGCTCGCGGCGTCGCCGTTCTCTACTATCGCGACGGCGACTGCGGTCACGATCTCTGTCTCGATGTCGCGATCTAGACCTAGACCTACGTCGGCCATCCCGCTCATGGTCCTTGTCTCGGTCGCGCTCTCTGGCGCGGCGTCGTTCTTCTCTCTCCTTCTCCCTTTCACGCTCGCGTTCCTCTTCCTTCTTTTCGCGTTCACGCCTGCGAGCATCCCGCTCAGCTTTTCGCTTCGCTTCGGCCTCCTCCTCCTCGCGCTCTCGCTTCTTTCTCTCTTCCCGCTCAATCTTGCGCTTCTCCTCCATGATCTCCTGATCCTTAATCCGGATCTTTCGGCGGATCTCCTCGCGCTCATCTTCACGCTTCTTCAACTTTTCAGCCCTCTCGGCCGCGTATTCCTCTTCCGTCTTGGACCCGCGAACACGCTCCTCCTCGGCTTTCTCGACGCCGATCTCGGCTTGTCGAAGCTGACGCATGCGCGCCTCGATGGCTTCAACATCGATGAGCTGGTCGAGCACATGCTCAGCCTTTTGGTAGACACCGGAACGGTCGAGGGCACCGTCGATGAGGGCAGCGGCTTTGCGACGTTCAAGGGTAAGAAGTTGGGAGGGATTGCGTTCGATCTCTTGTTCGGCTACCTCTATAATGGCTTTTGTAACTTGAGCTTCGTAGTCCTGCGTAACAGAGTTGTAGTCAGCATCACCACCTATCACAACACAACAACATCACAACAGCTGATCCTTTGCGATCACAGAGCAGGTGCATACACTTTGTTCAAACTTCTCCCATACTTGCTTGCGAATCTCATCATAGCCACCCTTCTTCTTGAAAGTGTGGGCCAGGTTCTCAATGGCTGATCGCGTCGCCGAGGGCAGGGGCAGGTCTGATGATTTAAATTTTCGAGGTGCCAGAGGGATGGTTCCCGAGGGGGCAATGGGCGTTTGTTCTGCTGTGGACGCCATGGTGGCAGTGGCCGACGAGGCCAAATGGCCTCAAATAAAGAGAGATGTAGAGTTCAATGCATGTACATGCAAGACGACAGAAGAAACGAATGCAAAAGGGGGAGGGGGGGCTCTCAAGGTGGTGTGGTAAGGAGAGGGCCACGGAAATAGGGACGAGGACGGAAAGAAAAGATGTAAAGGCGATCGAGGTGCTTCTGCATTGGCATCTGGGGAAATTCCCATTTAGAAGGGACCCATCAGTTTTGTCGCGTTCTGGTAGAAAACTGGTCCGTGCGAGCGAAAACATCCCTGTTTGCTGCTAGTAACGAAGGAAGGTGCATGCCCACCTTATGTACCTATGTAGCCTCGAACTTCAATCCATAAGCCGAACCTGGTCGAAACCCCAGACCAAACTGCTCTCTCTCTCTCTACTGCCAAATCCACCCAATCCACCCAATCCGCCCTCTGCTGCCAACTACAACTCCAACCATCCACTCCAGGTCGTAGAGACGGCCTGAACATTGCGATTCCAGCGAACTAGAAGCGCAACTCCTCTCTAATCAATCACCATGGTGCACAGGGTCGTCTTCTGGGCAGGCTTCGGTATGACTACCACGGCTCTTTCCAACCCGCACAGAGCTCCCTCCCAGCCATTGTCTACCTTCCCATTGCCCTAGGTTATAGCAAACAACGTGACACTAACCGCTTCACTTTTTTTTTTAGGTGTCGCCGTCCGCTTCTGGCAGCTCGGCCTCGAGATGCGGCCACTCTTCAACCGGCAATCTCTGTGGGCCTGGCCCGTCTTTGCCGGAGTTGGCGCAAGCTTCGGATACTGGCTACAAGGCGTCGACGCGAACCAAAAGGCAATTCTGGAAGAGCGCAAACAAGCTTTCCTCGAGAAGCGGGCGAGAAAAGCAGCGAGGGATGCGGAAAAGGCAGAAGCTTGATTGAGGCAATATCTCATGCGATTCAGTGTATATATCCTGCCGAGGGGTTATGCTAGGGACGACTATCATATATCAAGCACAGCCCAATCCTCACCCAATAAGAGAAGAAAAAAAAACCTGAGACAAAATTTTCTTTTCTTCTGTTCTCTCTACTAGTTACGAAGCCTGCTATTTAAGGTCCCCTATTTATCCTTGCCAAGTTTGATACCGCCCAGCAAGTGATTATGCAAGGTATTGTCTATATACCTGATCTCATACACAAGCGAACTCAGATTACCAGTTCGAAATGGTCCTTCCACGGATTGTCACCGAGGCTAGTCCGTCTTCTAGTTGGACTCCTCGAGCTTCCGTAGGATATCTGGTACCGACGTAGGCTGCACACTTCCGAGCTCGGTAACCACTACCGATAGATACTTGTCTAGGGTAGTATCGAATAGCAGTCTGAAGGAGGCAGCTGAGCATCGTTCTGGGTCGATCTCATTGTAGGTCAGGGAGTCTGTAGCCACTCTCTCCGTGATGTTGATTGTCTCACAGAGCACCGTTACCGGTATTTCCAATCCCTTGGCAGCTATCGCAAGGTCACAAGTGCCTGACCGTCCATACATCGATCCGTTGCTAAACATGGATTCCGCGCAGAGGAGAACCATCGAGGCGCGCTGTACATGCCATCTTAACCCACCAAAGTCACCGCAATACGACACTGTGATTCCTTCCGCTGCTAGGGTTCTGGAGAGCAACTGGCCCTTCTTCTCGTACGGGTCGTCAATGACAATGACCGAGAATTTAGTGCCTTGGACCGCGTGAGCATGGAGCAGCGTGCGTTCAACCAAGGTACTCCGACCAAACGTCAGCACGGTGTCACCATCTACAATCCGTCTTGCAGCTCTCTCAGTAATAACAAAGTCGGCAACACTAATCCGCTCTTGTATGAAGCTGTCTATACTGTCGCAGAGTTGTTTCTTGGCCTCCTGCTCCGGCACATCGGGGTCTATCTTGCTGACTTGCAATTTCAGCCAGCGGATAGCATTGCCCATAGAAAAGCACATCGGCCGACATGCAGTGAGATAATCGATCTGTGGGTTCAGAACATGAGGTGTGAGATGACGAGCAAGAGTGTTGCCCGGTGGTGTGTTATACGAGTCGATGACCTAGACCAATGTAAGTATGATGAAGATGGATCTTCAGCAACCTCAGAAGAGTTTTAAAAAAAGAAAAAAAAAAGGAGAAAAGGAAACAAGGCTGTACCTTTTTGAAGGCCAGCAGAGTAGCTTTTAACCTCGTGATGCTCTCATCAATAGCGAAAGTGGCCATTTGCTGGCCGAGCGCCAAGACTGTGGGATGGACATCTTTGTCTGCGTTGGTCATGGCAGACTTCTTGGCTATAGAAAGGTGACTGAAACACTCGGGTATCGTAATCTTGGGCTCGGTTGCAACAGGTGGTGCATTACCTTTCGATGCCGCTGCTTTGGCTGCAGCTCCCGAGCTGGTCCCAGAAACACTGTCTTGTTTACCCTTGGCCTTGTTCGCCTTGACGTCGCCAGCTGACGATCCAGGTTGACCTGGGGTTGATGGGGCTGCAGCATCGCCCTTTACAACTTCCTTGGTTGCCTTTACTTGTGCTCGCCGCGCAGCCTTCTCTGCTTTGGCCTTGGCCTTCAATGCTGCGCCAGAGAGCTTGGGCGCATTGCTAGGGTCTGCAGCTTCGCCTTTTGGCTTCTTCTCATTCTTCGCGGGCTCCTGTGGTTTTTCAGACTTGTTGGCCGGCTTGTTGGTGGCCGCCGTGGGAGGACCATTAGAAGCAGTAGACATGGCCCCGGTCCTTGCCTATTAGGTTATCGCCAGGAAAGTCGCGAAGGAGGTGCCAGCAGGTTGATACGTGTTATGGCGCTGTGCAGTGTAGGAAGAATATATAGATGTGCAAGGATGTATCTAATGCGTGAATTGGGTGAGAATGATGGATATCGACCTGTTGGGAATGCCACTGAGAGCTGGAAAATTGATAATCCTTTGGTACCCTGCAAACTTGAGTATCACTTAGGTCAAGTAAGTACTTAGTGCGCAGTTTGCGTGAGGGAGACCGTTAGAAGAAGATCGGGAATGGTTCAGCACTCAAGAGGTAGACCGGAGTTGAAAGGTGCGTTGACTCACACAGATACTTTTACCATCTCTCATGGTTTGAACGTGGGTTGGTGGGGTGCAAGGAATAATTTTTGGAGCTCTACCTAGGTAAGGTTTCCATTGCAGACACCAGCCACAGTTACAAGGATGCAGGGCTTCCATTGAGGTCCATTGAAACCCGCCCATACATGAGCCACTCCAGGCGGTTTGGCAGATGGGACGGGAGGTTACCTAGGTACCTACCTACATACCTAGAACCTAGAACCTTAACCTAGGCCAGCGGGCAAGCAGTCTAGGCCCATAGTCTATACTCCGTAGGTAGGGTACCTACAGTACCTGTGTAAGCAAAGGTTCCAGCCCAAGACCTCCAAGGCCTGAAGCTCCAATTACGAACCCCTCGCTTGCCCTCCCACCTCTTCGCCTCCTCCCCTTGCCTGCCCCCCCCCCCCCTACCCCTCTGCCCCTCAATAGGCTTCTCCAGACCGGGGCTTATTGGCCCCAACTTCCCGCCCCGCGCTATCAAAAAGCCATCAGCATCAAGTCATACTGACATGGAAATTCCAATACCAGTGACAACGTCCCAATGAGGTAACCCTAACCGCATTTTCGACGCCATCTCAACCCCACTTCATCGCAGGGGGGCCATTTCCAACTTTGGCAATACCTATCTTTCCACCTAGGTTAACCTACCCAGTTAGTCGGCTCACCATCTACCTACCTATTAGCTGTATATATGTAGACGAGCACCCGTCCTCTATTCCGTGTCTTAATATATCGTGGCCCATGAGCGAGCAATATCAAATTTGAAGTTTTGGTTATCCAAACCTGTTTTCATTCTCTCTTCCTCTCACTACATATATGTTTGCTGATCTTGCATGCGCCGCCCCTTAAACTTGCCTGTATCCGCAGCATCATGTCGACCAAGCACTTCATCAACGACCCGACGCTCCTAGTAGACTCTGCACTCCAGAGTCTCACTTTTACAAACCCATCCTTAGCCCTCGACGCCGAGAACAAGATCGTATATCGGCGACCCAACCATGAGAAATCTCAGGTCTCCATTATCAGTGGTGGCGGCAGTGGACATGAACCTAGCTTCGGTGCCTTTGTCGGCTCGGGCCTGTTGTCTGCTGCTGTAGCCGGCACCATATTCGCGTCGCCAAGTGCGGAACAAATCCGCAAAGCTATCATGTCTCGGGTCGATGCGGACAAAGGCATTCTAGTCACGGTCATGAATTACACGGGAGATGTGTTAAACTTTGGCATGGCCGTCGAAAAGGCCAAGGCTGCTGGGCTAAACGTCGAGATGCTTATCGTCGCCGATGACGTCGGTGTAGGCAAAGCAAAGGGTGGCAAAGTTGGCCGACGAGGTATTGCCGGGACAGTCCTCGTACACAAGATCGCAGGCGCACTTGCTGCGCAGGGTGCTACTCTCGACCAGGTCTACAAGGTTGCTAGGCTCACGGCAGAAAACCTTGTGAGTGTTGGTGCGAGTCTCGAACACGTCCACGTCCCGGGACGTGCGCCCACGGATCACACGGCGGAGGGGAACCTAGGTCCCGACGAAGTCGAAATAGGAATGGGTATTCATAACGAGGCCGGGTCTGGAAGAGCCAAGGTCGAGCTTCCAGGACTTATAAAGACTATGCTGTCGCAACTTCTAGACAAGAACGACCCAGACCGCGCGTTTCTCAACGTCAACTCGAACGAGGTTGTTTTGCTGGTGAACAATCTGGGAGGCGTAAGTGCGCTTGAGCTAGGAGGTATTACGGCGGAGGTTGTCCGGCAACTCGGACAATGGGGTATTTCACCCGTCCGAATCCTGAGCGGCACTTACATGACAAGCCTGAACGGGCTCGGTTTCAGCATAACACTATTAAACGTAGTGAACACAGACATCGGGGGCCCCAGCATGATCCAGCTACTCGATTACCCCTGTGAGGCTACTGGCTGGTCGGCGCCAATCGCGAAAGAGACGTGGGAAGCGAAGAACACCAATACCAGAGAAGACAGCACAGATTCAGGTCAAAGTACCAAGCCCAGTGGGGTCAAAATAGACACAACAGCATTTTCCGCCACTTTGACAGCTGGCCTCCAAGCCTTGGTTGCAGCAGAACCCGACATCACGAAGTACGATACAGTCGTCGGGGATGGTGACTGCGGCATCGGTTTAAGGCGCGGGGCTGAAGGTTAGTTTCTCTATCATTCATCACGAAGAAACAATCTGTTAACAAATATTAGCTGTTCTTAAGCACCTGAAGGCAACAACTCTAACTGGTGATGCTGTTATCGATGTCGCACAGATTGTTTCTGTCGTTGAAATGGCGATGGATGGCACATCGGGCGCGCTATTTGCCATCTTTCTAAACTCTGTCGTGCATGCGTTGCGGTCGTTGGGATCCGGCGAGGTGTCACCGCAGACTTGGGCTTCTACCTTGAAACAAAGTTGCGAAGCACTATCAAAATACACACCAGCTAGACCCGGAGACCGAACGATTATCGATGCCCTGTATCCATTCGTCGAGGTTCTTGGGGAGACAGGTGATGTTAAGCAGGCAGCAGAAGCTTCTAGAAAGGCAGCCGAAGGAACCAAGGGTATGCAAGCCAGCTTAGGCCGTGCTGTGTACATCGGGGGTTCGGGCTTCCAGCAGGTGCCTGATCCAGGAGCATGGGGTTTGGCCTGCTTCTTCATGGGGTTGGCTGGTTTGGCTGCTAGAGAGCCTGAGGAAGATGGGTGGGTAGATTGTAATGAATGAAATGCACCTGAGAGGACTTGTATAGTATCGTAACACAGTGTTAGTTTTAGTTGTTTTTTTCAACGGCATGTAATCAATTTGTGGTATCTGTTGTTCTTCCCACCGCGTATAGCTCGTTCTGTGTCCACCCTTTTCACCGTGCCTTTGGCGGTTTCCTCGTAGACCACCTGTCACAGAGGGCGTATCTGCGAGTTAGGCTATGACATTAGTATCCCTTCCACCTTGACTACCGGAGGGGCGCGTAATGTGGAGCGCTCTTTCGGAAAAGAACACATTGTATCAAGATGATGCTATTCCCCTTCGTCTTCGTTATATACCCCTCTAATACCGGCCTTCAGCTGAGCAGGACGAGAATAACTGAATCTCCTCTTAAGAACCTATCGAACAGAAAACTTCACGTCAGCACGCTTCTGTTTCTCTCACATCATGTCCAAGACGTGACTTGAAGAGGAGGAAAGGAGAGAGCGTATGTAGCATAGCGATACGTACATCTTGCTTATAAAACGATCCTTGTTAATCGGGCGACCCTTCTTGCCGTTAGAGAGCCGCGGCGTCTCGGTCCACATCTCTTTCACGTTCTCTAGGACCATGTTCATATGGCGGTCGAAGGCCTTGACGCGCGCGAGGAGCTTGCGGTTGTTGCGGCACGAGATCAGCACCTGGGTGTGGCTCCGTACGGCCGTCTGGAGAATCGAGAGCGGGCCGGCGCTGAACTCGTGCTCTTCGAGGAGAGAGATCTCGTACTCGCTGTATAGACCGGGCTGTCAGCTAGGCTATCTTGAAGCGGGAGCGGAAAGGTACAAGTCCACATACGTCAATTCATTTCGCGGCTTGGTGAGGAGTTCCCTATATCGAAAAGAAAACATGGAGTTAGCGATTTGTTTTTGTTTTGGATTATGGAATTTGTTGAATCAATCGCGTGAAGGGCTAACTGACTGTATCTTTGCGTCGGCCATCGTGTCGTGGGAGGTTGGGTTGGGAGCTTGAGAGGTACAGAGAGACGGGGGTGTAGGTAGGAAGAAGGTGACAGAGACAAGGCTGAAATTAATCTGTATTGATATTTGGGCGAGTTAAGTTCAACAGGCGAGCCAGAAGTTCGGGGAAAAGTTAATTGGCTTCATTGGCTCTTTCACCTCAGGGGTGGGGCACATGCGCTAACCTGAAAGGCCCTAGGTTAGCGTTTACTCTTGGAAGCTCCTCCGCCTCCAACCAGCAGTTTTTAGAGGCCGAGGTGACAGACGGCACTGCAAAACCATCCCCGCGACAAGGCCTGGTCTGCTCCTGTCTACAAGAACCCTCCCCTCCCGCCTCCACGTCGCCCCTCGATGCGCAAAAGACAGATAAATGTCCTTCAGCCTCTTCGTCGGTCGGGCGAGCTCAGCGGCAGCCCCTGCTCTCTCTTCACTACGAAGGGTTGGCTGCAAGATGCCTCTGAAAGCTAAGATCATCAACCGTCGGTGGATAACCGATGGAACCAAAGTACGGCGCAACCCCTGATTGATTCCCCTCGTCTCGTCGACAGCTTCACTCACTGTTTTTTGTCTTGCTTTGCTGTTTACAGAAGATGTACTCGCACATGATCTACGATGATGTCAAAGAATTGCCAGGCGACGACCCCGAAGATGTACTTTTCAGTACCCTCTATGGTCTTCGGACCGTTGAGCTCAACCGACCGCTCAAACTAAACACCCTCAACGGTTCTATGGTCCGCAAGATTATCCCACGTCTAGTAGAGTGGGAGAAGTCAGACATGGCCAATGTGGTTGTGGTAAAGGGTGCTGGTGACAAAGCCCTCTGTGCCGGTGGTGATGTGGCAGCCCTCGCAGAACAGAACAAAAAAGGACCGGATGGTCGAAAAGCATCAATCGATTTTTTCGGTCTGGAGTACAAGTTGGACCACTATATTGCTACTTACAAAAAACCCTTCATTTCGTTTATGGATGGCATTACCATGGGTGGAGGTGTAGGCCTTAGTATACACGCTCCATTCCGAATCGCAACCGAAAGAACAGTGTTTGCCATGCCCGAAACCAATATCGGATTCTTTCCCGACGTCGGCGCATCCTTCTTCCTACCTAAGATGCCTGGTGCCGTAGGAACATACCTAGCCCTGACTGGTGCGTGGTTGAAAGGTGCGAATGTCTTTTATTCGGGCATCGCGACGCACTACTTGCACTCGACGAGCTTGCCGACCCTAGAAGCTCGTTTAGCCGAGTTGCGGTTCCGTGACTCTGATACTATGGACAAGCGATTAGACATCATCGAAATGACCATCGAAGAATTTGCAACAGGCTTGCCCTACCAAGAACCAATTCTGTTAGGCGGACAGCTTCGGAAGGCAATCGATCGTTGTTTTAGTCGGGACAGTGTGGCCGCGGTGATAGCTGCCCTAGAGGCAGAGCAAGGCCCCACCAAAGCCTGGGCGGACGAGACGTTGGAGACATTGCATCAGAGATCGCCAACATCGCTGCATGTCGCTCTTAAGCAGATGAGAGTATCAAAGAACTGGTCTCTTACAGACACCTTCCAGAACGAGTATCAGATGGCCGCCAGATTCATGGGCCATCATGACTTCAACGAAGGTGTCACGGCGCGACTTATTGCTGATAAGCCAAGACCTGAACCACAATGGGAGCCAGCTACTTTGCAGGCCGCGGAAGCCGACAACCGCATCGCGACATTCTTCCAACCAATCGAGGGGCTGCCGAGGCTACAATTATTAGTTGAACGGAATTATCACGATTATCCATACAGGTCTTTTGGTGTGCCCGACGAGAAAGATGTCGAGTTAGCAGTCTTGGGGAGCACAGAGACGCGCCAGGAAATCGTAGAGACTTTTGTTAGGCGGAAGAGGGGTCGGCAGGGCATCAAAACGGTCATCGAGGAAATCCTGGCCCGGAAAACTATTGTGAACGAAGCTGGGAAGGCCGAGTGGATAGAGGACTAATGAAGCACTGTAAGATTCTACAAATACTATTTCTGTAAAATAGCAAAAAATCAAGGTGGACACATGCGCATAGGAGGCTTAGAGCCTTCGCCTAGACGATGATGAATATGACGATAGAAATAAGGTAGACTATTGTTATTATTATGCATCGGACATTGGAAAGAGGGACAGTTGTGACAAGAGAGGCACCTCGTCTAGGATAGAATCCTTACCTACGTAGGTGGTGTGCAAAGTGCGGGATGGGGGACATTTAAAATAAAAAGGGGGGGGAATGCGCAGTTGTGAGAGGCTAAGACCTCATTTCTGAGTCATATTTCGTATAGTACTACATATTATCTCCAGATTGTATACATAGGTACCAGGTAGCTGAGAAATGTGGGGGTACGGCCGGGCTCCGGCGAGTATAAAAGGCTTCGGGTCCCCCGCATAGAGAGGGAAAGTGCTTCCTTCCACTCTTCATTGATGGTGTGTTGCGGGCTCTCCTTCGGTGCTGATTTCTACCTCCAAGCTGTCGAGGATTTGATAGGCAAAAAACACGCTAATCCGCCCTAAATCCGATATATTAGTTGGCCTGTGCGTCTTTCGTCTTTGTGGCCCCACCACTGCACTACCTACATACGTACCTACCTAGGTACCTGCCTAACCTAGTGTACATAGAGTTCCGGGTGGTCAAGCCACTGGACTGGCTGCAGCGAATTGCTCGCGAATCGCGCATCGCGATCTACCTACCTACGTTACCAGCCACCGACAAGGTTCTACCTAAAACCCGTTGTGACGTCTGCGCGGGACCAGGCCTTCTCCTTCCAACGCGCCTCGAAGAATTGCAGGTACTAGCGCGAAGTCCCCACCGCGCTCTAGCGCGTTGCACTTGCGTTGTACGACCTGTCTGGTACCTACTTTCGTTCAATGGTACTTGCGTTCACTGCACATCTGTTCCACCCGATTTGTACCTCTCTAACACACCACACCGTCTCTCTTCACCTTTTACTTTCCTACCTACCTACATAACTTACACCAAACCATTCCACATCCAACCCGTACAACATCCATCGTCAATTGCCTTTGGGGGCGAGTGCATGCCTGCCTGTCTTGCCTGTGCATTGCCCATTATCCTACTTCCATCTTTTCTTGCCGTCTTCTTCTTGCCTTTCTTTTTTTAATTTTCACCTAGACGCCTCCTTATTGTTGTCTCCTGCCTCTGGACCTGGGCTCCTCCACCTGTTCAGTATCACGAATACGCGTATACGATTTACGATCATGCCAATAACGCCGTGACAACACCATTCATCGTCCCAGGGTCAATTGATTTACTCTTTTATTTGTCCTCTGGCCATCAATTTTTGCCCCGTTCTGGTTCCTGGCACCATCTGTCCTTTTTTCCCTAACGGAGCCTGCATAACTTAGCGAGACATGGCGAGCAACAGTAACAACAATGCCTCGTGGGGCGGCGTCTCGCAAGGAGTTGATGATAGTGGACTTCAAGTGCGACCGATGGGGTGTACGGGCCCTCTGGATCCTCTCAGGGTTGTCAATGGCTAACGAATATTTTTTCTCCCTTAGTGAAAGTTCATTACACCTTCGACAAAGATAGCCAGGAGCGATGTCTTGCCCGCTGGCCTCAGATTCTCCAGGTCCAGACGATCCCGATTGACGAGCATACCTCAATTGGAGTTATCGACCTGAGGACATGTCTGCAGGCAGTCGCCCAGTGCAGCCCCGAGCTGGCGGGCGATCAGGATAAGGACTACACAATATATGCGTTCGACTATTCAGAACCCGATACACCGCTAGTAGGACAGGGCTTGCTGTCTTGGGGGCTAAACCAGGTGCCTGGCTCACCGGACGCCCAGTCACAGTTGGTGACAGGACGGGTTACCAAGAATCTTCTAGCTATCTTCGGCAATGGCATCAAGGAGACCTTGGAGGTTAGGTTGAAATTGACTGCCATCTCCAAAATCAACAGGAACAATCCCACATCGCGCCCGCAGTCGAGTGCCAGGCACACTCCAACATTGTCGGCATCGGCTTCCGCTGCGACGGAGAGTAGCGAATGGAACTCTTTCATCCGGGCCAACCCAGGCTTGAGCCATGCAGCCCAAGCCCCGACTGTTAATTCCCCCATCATGCCTGAGCCTATTCGACCATTCGGCTCAAGCTATGGAGCTAGACACGAGATAGCACCGAATTTTCAAGGAGCACCGGCGCCCCCGAGCAGCCGCCCCACATCGGTCGACCCCCTAACCAGAGAACGGCATAATGTCGTCCAAACCCCAGCCTCCTCGAATGTGCCCCTGAGGCCGAGTCCTTCAGTCGACGAGCCAGCGCAGATACAAGCTGCAGCGAAAGCCGCCAAGCCTCAGTCGCGTCCCTCTTCCCGAGCATCGAGCCACGTACCTACCGGTAGACCTCGAGGACGACCGCGCAAGACGACTCTCGTAGCTGAAGGCAGTACTTCAGGTTATGAAGATGGCACTGATGGAGACGATCAGCCGCCCCGAAAGAAAAAGAGGGCGAAGACAACAAAGGTTGAGCGTAGTAATACAGCAACTTTTGGCTCTGCTCCTGAGTCGCTCCGGGTTGCTGCTAGCACAGCGGGATCTATTCGTAATTTCCGTCCCATCGCAGCTTCGGGGGAGACACCGGGTGGTAGTCACCTACAGGAAGTTCCCAGAGCCCCTACACCGATACCAGATTCACGATTGTCAGGTCTTCCTTACATCAGGCCATCGGGGGGGAGCACTTTGAGACGGCAGTCCATTACTACTAGCCATGGTTTAGATGGCTCCTTCTCACCGCATACAGATCTCAATCGTTCTTTATCGCAGAGCCAAGATGCCCATTCTCCCATGGACTCCATAGCTTCCCCATTCCAAGCTTATAGTGACGAGGCAAGTCCGGCTGATATTGGGTCTTCACCACCGGTACCGAGGTCTGCCATGTATAGTGTACGGTCTAGCCCCGCCCCGTCTAGTCCTATCCTACCGCCGATGCCCGGGCCAGCAAGACAGCCTGACTCCGGCTTCATGAGCGGGGGGCTCGATGAAAACCGTGTGGATGACGATAATATCAGCCGGTGTACTCTGCAATCAGGGACTCAGGTCTTGGAGGCACCGAAGCCAAAGCCCCGCCGCAGTCGTGTCAAGAAGCAAGAACCCAAGCCCCAGCCGGATCTCCATATTCATACGGAGACTCCCGGTCCTCCTGAGCTATTGCCCCAAACCTCCATATACAATCCGCCCGTGCCGCTAGCTCGTCGAAATAGCGAACGCGCCAAAACGCCAGCGACAGCAGATAATATGAGAAGTATGCCCAACGCTACGCCCTCCGATCTCACAGTTATTGAGCCCATCAAGCCCATATCTGCTGTTGGACAACAAGAGCGACAGGCTGAAGAGAAGGCTCCATCGCCAGAAGAAGAGCCTACGCAAGGTAGTTTTACGAGTCTTCTCGAAGTGGGGTTACTAAGTGATGCAGGTGATGACCACCAGCGATACCTAGAATCTTTAGGACTCGGTGACCACTCTTTCACCCCGGCTGATGAGGGTACTCCTCCAGGCGATGTGCAACCGACTATTGAATCCAATACGTCTGATATCCGAATTGGTGCTCAGAACACGTCTGTGGAACCTGAGCTTCCCGTCGTACCTGCAAGCGATCCCGTCTTGCCACAACTAACTCTCCCTATGCCTCCATCGGAACCAGCTCATCCACAAACAGATGTCATCGATATGCCCGAAGAGAAATCGAACAAGAACTATATCAAGCGGCAGACAATCAAACAAAAGCTGGAAGAAGCCATAAGCCATGGTCAGATGCCGTCGTTCTGTCAGAATTGTGGCGCACTCCAGACACCGACATGGCGGAAAGTCTGGAAACAGGTACATAAGGGGGTTCCAGAGTATCACGAATATTCGGAAAAGCCCGGTCACGTTACTGCAATTAAGATTATCGATCGAGACGACGACGGCAAGCCAACTACGTACGAGATTATCAAAAAATCTTTAGGTCCGGCTGATAACAAGAGCGCGTGGACTGAAGTTCTCCTATGCAACCGTGAGTGCAATTTTTATACCTACTCATTCTGAAGTATGATAGCTAATCCTTCAAAAGCATGCGGCATCTGGTTTTCAAAGTGGAAGGCACACCGGCCAGCGGACAAGTGGGAGAAAGACGAGCGAAGACTTACCCAAACGCGCAAGAAGAGAGCCAATGGAACCGGACCCTCGCGTTCTAAAAAGGCACGAACAAAAAACGACGGTCAACCCAATCCCACTTCCGAGGCCTGTCCCCCAACAGATCCCATGGGACAATTAGAGGAATCCCTTTCACCCAGGGAAACCACACTGCACACGTTGAATCCGGGGCAACAGGCGGACAACGTCTCGGAGAAGGGATCTGGAAGGGGGCGTAAGAGAACCACGTCCGAAGCAAGGGATCGAGGCTCGACTCATTCTCGAGGTACAGGCACTCCCGGAAGCCCGATTATGCTCGACGAAGAACTTGGCACGACCCGACGACTGTTGTTTCCATCACCCCGCAAAGATGGGGAGCAAAGGGTGCTCGGAGAAGTTGCAGTAAATATTGTTCAAACGTCTGAACTGGGTGGGTCCAAAGAGAATGAATATGAGGCAGAGAAGGAAAACCGCGGCCCGACGCTTCAAGGTCAGGGTATGGTTAATAACGATTTTACCGACCTCTTCGGCACTCCACCGCGGCCATCGACGCCTCCCCCCAAGGGTGCTAGTAGCGGACCGTTTAAGACACCAACACGTCCAACGCCGAGTCATCGTCCGATCACTAGAAGTGTGACGAAATCAAAACGCTCCGGCCGGTCTACGAATTCCCCGAACCATCTAGACCCAAGTTATACCCCTACCAGAACGCCCCGTTCAGCACTCCGCCGCTCGCCGCGCCATCTGCTGGCCGCACATATTCTTGAAGACCAATGCCTCGATACACCTATGACTAAATCACTCAACCAGCTGCTATCTGACGCGGAGCACTTTGTCATGCCGAGCCCTAGTCGCGCATTCCAACTTGATATGAACTCTCTATCCCAGCTCGACAGCGACGACCATCTATCAGGAGGGGCACATTTCGACTTCGGCAGCCTACTAAGCACAGATAATATGATGCCTAGCTCACCTCCAGTGCTACAAAATGGGGTCATGGTGTCATTCGGTGATAATCTAACATATGACGAAACTCATAGCTGGGCACAGTTCCATGTCGCCCCGGGCTATGGTACGGATGGTACTAATGGGCTTACCATGCGAGGCACGCCTGAGGATTCTCATTGAATCTAAGCCGACCCAAAGAAAAGAAAAAAAAAGGGACACTGCTTCTCTTCCCTGACTCGAGGTTCATCGAGAAGGGGGGCATGACTTTTAGTCACAAAAATTTCATTTATGTTTCCAGAGGATAAATACGTGTATGAATGAATACATGCCGGTATGGGTTTGTTTAAAGCGAAAGGCGTCGCTTTCACGCCTAGATGATGCATATTTGGGTTTGGAGGTGTCTTGAGGGGGGTGGTAGGGGTTTTTTTTGTTGCCACCCCACCCTCCTTCCTTCGGCTTTCGGGAGAAAAAAAAGCATAGGGAATGGTTCTAGAGAGATGAAAGGAAGTAGAGTAAGATGGCAGAGGCGAGGCTAGGAAATGGGATGAAAAGACGCAAAACATGATTTTTTTGCTGTTTTGTTTTATTGTTTTGTTTCCCTTGGCCTTCCTCAAGTTTATACCCCCCGCAAACATACAAACCACAAACCAAAGAATAAATACATACCTACTAGAGTTAGGATTTTTTTTGCTAAGCAAATATTTTTTTGACATTTCTATTAGAGTAGTGAAGTGCTGGTGCCCATGAGACCCGAGATATTGTGACCCTTTTTTTATAGCCATGTTGTTTATATTTGTTCTTGGGGTAGTTTTTTTTTGGTCATAAAGTATACTACCACCTCCTCCCTTTTCCTCCTTTTGCTGAGGTTTTAGAGAGGAGGTAAGATAGAAGACAGGTACCTAGTTTTCGCAAAATACTAACTACTAGCCGAGCTACCTACATAGATAGGTATGGGGGGTTTACCTACCTAACCTAACCTAGCTCTAGTTTACATTGATAAACCTGGGATAGAAGGTGTTGTAGAAAAGGAGAGAGGGAGTACCTAGAGGGGAGGAAGGCCCAGAAAAAAAAAAGGGGGGGAGGGGGGTTAAGGAGTAAGCATAGGTAGGTATGGGCCGTTATAAGATGCGTAGGGTGGTAGGTATGATACCTATACTAAAATGCCTACCTACCTACTTACATTGTGATACGATAGTATCATCATCATCATCATCATCATCAACTTTCCTACCATTCGGGGTTTGATACTTAACCTACCTAACCTACCTACCTAGAGAAGGGATCTCGACCCCCTTAATCAATGCCTTCAAGTGTTCTGCGCATGTATATATGTACAACATTAGGTTCAATAGGTTAGTGTATGGACATATACATACATACATACTATGTAGATGGGTAGATACCTAGCGGAAAGGGGCTTGGAGTTGGATATTCCCCACCCCCCCAAAAAGAACTTCTTTCCAAATTCTTGTTTCTTGTTAAAACATAGGTAGGCAGGTAGGTACTTGGATAAATAAAAATGGATGGGGGTAAAAAAAAAATTAGCCTCGTGCTTTTATCTGGGACAATCAATCCCTACCTATTTTTTTTTTTCAACGAGTCGAATATTCTCTCTCCTATCCCATGTCAAGATGTCGAGGCACAAATACAAAAACCAGGCAAGTCCATATCGATACCGAGCGAGATGCATATACAGCTAGCTTTCCTATTTGAAAAGAAAATGCCTATATATAGGCTTCTATTCTCTCTCCACTCTGTCTCGGGGTGTCTTTTTCTTTTCTTTTCTTTTTTGTACATATTATAGTACATCATCTTCTTCGTTAGGCTTCTTGGCCATGGTATATGCCTCCTTATAAATATCGACATCTCAATATCTCCGCCACCACATAGATACTTAACGGCGACGGTTGAGGCCGTGGATATTCTTGGAGTACTTCCATAAGCTCTTGTACTTGGGCTTGGACCTCTTGGCTTCCCAACCTCTAGCCTTCTTCTCTCCCTTGAGGGAGTAGACCCGCTTGAACTTGAATTCAATATCGGCACCAGGTACGCCGGCCCGCTCCATGACACCAGCCGTGCCTTCATCCCAGATCGTCCTGAATATATTGAACCCGACGGGTGTCAAGTCGAATTTGTCCCGGTAGCTCTTAAGACTGAACCCATCGCGGCCGCTATAGAGCTCGCGTAATTTGGCGATGTCTAAGGTCACTCCGGGCTTTTGCTCCAGGACGAATACTGATAGACGATGGTACGGCGCACCCTTTTGAGAGAAAGCGGGAAGCCAAGGAACAGCCAGTTGCGTCTCCTTGTTCACTTTACCGAGAGGCAATGATGGCTGGTCGGGCGCAATTGGCACGTTGGCGGCGAGGTAGTGGCAACGTCGTTCAAAACAGTCGTCCTCGGCATTGGGGACATCGGAATCCATCACGGCAACCGAGACAAGACGTTCACCGGGATTAAAGACTTGGACCTTCAAACGCGGAGGCACCTCGGTTATCCGGGAGTCCAGAATCTCACCGGGATCCACCTTAATTCGGCGGAAGTAAAGTTGCACATCCACAACAGGGTCGAACTTGGGTAACACATCCGGGACAATATTTAATTGCTCAATACGCTGCGTTATGATTCTATACGGCATGCCGCGCCATTTCTTCTCAGCGAGGTAACGGTAGATCGGTTTATTCATGTCTCCTATAGGCTCATTAGCATATGTATGCCCCCTTTTGGCGGCGTAAGGCGCATGATTGGGATAAATCAGATATTAGACCCCTATAGGAGTAAAGCTAAAAAAAAAACTAGGATATGTGTGTGATAAGAGAAAATAAAAAGGAGGGGAAAAAACATACAACACCAGGTATTCGCTGGTCGTCACCGACCCAACTACTAATCTGGCGGTATCTGGCTTATCTAGGGCAGAGCGGACGGGATGCCGAGTTCTCCAGATCCTTTGGTCGTATGTGAAAGGTTGGCTTGTTATTTTGGATAATAAGGTGGTCCTCATCCATCATCCGCATTGCCCCAGACTACCACGTTTGTAATATAGAGAACACGAGTAAAATAATAGGAACAGGTCGAGAAGAGAAATAAGCTCAGGGGCGCTCGCTCCACTCACCGAAGCCGTCCTCGAACTTCCGCTTGACGAGGGGATCGTTGATGTCAACGAGGATCTTGAGCTCTTCGAGGTACTTGCGCAAGCTGGCCAGACGCAGATTCTTCTTGCGCTCGCCGCCAGGGACCTGGTCGGCGGGGGTGGCCTCGAGGCGCTTGATCTTTGCGATCTCCTTGGCGAGGGCGCGCAGCTTCTCTTCACGGTCCTCCTTCAGGAAGCGACGGGCCTCCTGGAAGCACTGGTAGGGGAGCCGCTCAAAGGGCACGTTCTCGGAGGAGCGCAGGGCGGCACGGCGACGCCGCGAACCCACGGGTGGGGTGCCCATGCGAGAGAGCTTGCGCTCGGCCCAGGGGGCGGTGGTGGTCTGACGGTCCATGAGGCGCTCCTGCATACGCGGCTTCTGGGGGGCTTCGGAGGAGGACGGCGGTGGAGGGGATGGGGGAGATGGGGGGCTGGCAGAGGTGGTGGTGGTGGTGCCGGACTCATCCTGTCGAGATGCACTCCTGGAAAAGGTACGGGTGAAATGTTTCGAACTCTGCAGGAGGAGACGTTCTTGTCGCAGAGACTGTGCAAGGGGTCTTGCGACCCTCTGACAGCCCGACATGGCTGGTGTGTGGGTGGAATGGAAGCCAAGGCTTGAGGTGGGAGTTGTGAAGAGTTCAAATTCAAATTCGGATTCAAATTCAGAATTGAGTTGAGATGCTTTGCTTGTGCCCCACTTAATTCAGCACTACCTAGTGAGCCCCGCAGCCCCGCAGCAGTTCTCACCCCCTCGCCCCTCACTTTCATTGGTCCAAAGTTTTGTTCGTCTGCACAACTCAAGTTCCATTCCGCCCATTGAATCCATCACTCATTCATTCTCTCTCTCTCCAACTTATTTTCCCCCATATTGCGCCTCATCGCAGCAATGGCCAGCAAGGCGATCAGGGGCCTCAATGAGGCCATGAGGACCCTCAGCCTCTCCTCCCGCACATGCAGAGAAGTCCTTTCTCGCATACCCTCCTCCTCCTCATCCTCCTCCCCATCTTCTTCCCCATCTTCCTCTTTCACTCGATCCATGGCCACCGAGGCTCCTCTACCTAAATTAACTACCACCACCACCACTCCCCCTTCAGAATCTGTCTCGTCCCCGCGACCGGCCCTATGGAGACCAGGTTTGTCTACTACTAACCGGCCTGAGATCTATTCCTGAACCGCAAACCCCTAATCTCTGTCCCTCCTAGCCACCACGGTTCCCGTGACCATCTTCGATTTCCCCTCTTGCGAGCCGCAACGTCTCGAGTCCTGGTCCGTCAAGCACCTCCACCTGCCTCTGCGCCGGGACCTTCTCCACCTGGCCGTCGTTTTCGAGGGCGATAACACGCGCCAGGGCACGGCCTCGAGCAAGACGCGCTGGGAGGTGCGCGGGTCGGGCCGCAAGATCAAGCCCCAGAAGGGTCTGGGCACCGCCCGTGCCGGCGACCGTTACTCCCCCATCCGCCGTGGTGGAGGTAAGACGTTCGGCCCGAAGCCGCGCGACTTTGGTACTAAGATGCCGCGCAAGACCTACGACCTGGCCTGGCGCACCGCCCTGAGCTACCGCTACCGCCGCGGCGAGCTCATCGTGTGCGAGGATGGCATGGAGTTGCCCTTGCCCGCCGAGTTCGAGGCCATGGTCCAGAGCAGCGAGCTGAGGAACAAGGAGCTGCACGACAGCTTCATCGCCAAGTGGACGCGCCAGATCCTCGACGCCAACGAATGGGGCCGCAGCAACGGCCGGAGCACCTTCATCACCACCAACTACCGTGAGGACCTGTTCCCCGCCCTCGATCTCATACCCAACTACGGTCGCGCCATGGACATCGAGGATGTGGACGTCAAGGATCTTTTGACCACTGGCCGTCTCGTTGTCGAGAGGGCCGCCCTCCTGGACCTGATCGAGCGCCACCAGAGCGACCTCATCTCGAGTGTCTACGTCGTGAACCCAGCATATCTGCCATCCCAGCCTCAGAGCGGCAACATTTTGGTTCAGTAGAGAGGCGCAAGATAAAGATGAAACAAGTTAAAAAAAACCAGTAATCAAAACTTAACCGATTTCGCGGTTCTGTACTAGTTGTATACGTACATACATGCGTATATGTGTATAGACACTATCAAGAGAGGAATATGAGGAGATGCCCCAGTTGACTATGATCTATCATGTTCTTAGTCGTGGGTTGGAGTCCCTCGCCCTCAACGTAAAATAGAAAAAGAAATATAGGAGACAAGCAGCCATATCAATGTACAACACTCGAACTCGTCAGGACAGCATCATCTTGCATTTCGCCTAACCTTGGGTATGTGTAGATGCTCGAGTGCCCATTTGGAGATACCCCTTACTGGTAGAAATAGTCTCTCCACGAACCAGTGTGTCTTCCCATATACGGGGTTCGGCCAATTACAAGTAGAGACACTAAGAGACGTCCACTCCCTTCATAAGGTGATAGCTAAGCTACTGACCGACTAGCTAGGTGTCGTTGTTCCAATCGACACCACGTCACGAGTATAGGTAGAGCAGGAGAGAGAGAGAATTGGCAGGTAGATTCCCAAGTGCATATAATAATTATCTTCTCTTTGGCCTGCCTACCTATTTACGTACCTAACAATACGGTAAAACTGATACTGTTTTATTGAGGTTCTCTCTTGGAATTGGTTTTTCTCAGGTAAGTGGTAAGTGGTGGCACATACATGTGTTCGTTATGCCCTTTCCCCCCTACCCTACCCTACGCCTCCTTTCTTTCCCTATCCTTAGCCTCTATCCCTTATCCCCTTCATTTTCGACCCCCCGGGAGAATAGAGGTTATCGACACTTATTAGCTACGTTACGTTAGCCAGGTTACTTCGATATATCATTCACTCCGAAGAATCGGGGCAGGGCTGTTAAGTCCCCCCCCCCCCCGTCCCCCGTTTGGCCCAATGTTTTCAATTCAGACCTCTCTTTTTCTTTTTTTATCTTTTCTTTTTCCCGTTTTCTGTCCTTCTCCCCCCACCTCCCTGGTTCTCTTCCCCCTGTATGTCTGTCGTGCAGAACGAAATCCTAGGTATCTGTATCGCTCGAGCTAGGTACTTCGAGTTATCCCATACGAGTAAAGATTTTCCATCTCGTCAGCTATATTTTTTTTCGTACATATGTAGTTATATATCATTCTTTCTCTTTTTATCATTCTCCAGTTCCATAGTATTAGATATGCACAGTCCCCTCCCCCCCCCTTTTTTTTTTTTGCTTTTTTGCCCCTCTTCTTTACTTTTTATTGTTGTTCTATTCCCTTCTGGAAGAACATCGAAGAAAAAACCTCTTGCTTATAAATAATGCCGTTAAGTGTTTCTTTAACCTAGCTCCCTCTCTTTTCCATAAGCTTCCTTCTTTTCTTCTTTTCTTTTTTTCCGGGGAGAAGGGGGGGGGGGGGGGGGGGGGGGGAGACGATCTCTGTCAATATTGACAGTGCATCACGTACCTACCTAGGCTACGTACATTTGATATATTATACAGCTCCAGCTGAGTAATTGCCCCCTCCCACCTCCCACCTCCTAGTTCATCGGCTAGAGCTCGAAGGAATAGGGGAGATAGATCTGTAGAGAAGAAAAGAGAAGAGGCAGAAGAAGAAGAAAAAAGAAAGACTTACGTCGACTTCATACGTTATCATCGTGCCCATGCAGACCTTTTTTGAAATTTGATTGCGTAAATCAAAGAAACCCGAAACGACACACATTCTACGCAAGAAAGGTGAATACGAGGATTCAGTATCTATAGATCTATGTTGTATATACCCCACCTACTCATCCATCCATACATACATCCATCCAACTCCTAGGTTAGTAACGACTAAGTCATATGTAGATAATAGTTCTTCTACTTTTCTTTTCTATCTTTCTTTTCTTTTTTTTTGCCTTCTCTGTCTTTCTCTCCATCTTCGGATCTACCGCAGCATTTTCCCCAATCCCTCCCCTCCAACCTCGGGCCTTGGGATGAAAAAGAAAAAAAAAAAGGAAATATACCGATTCCGACGTCCTTTGTCCCATCCTATCTATTCCGTGCTCCCCGGTTCCGTTCCCGCGCACACGCGTTAAGTGGGTCATTTGAATCCTCCCGCCCGGGGGAGAAATGGAGGGGAGGCGAGGGGAGGGGAAAGGGGGAAGAGAATGAACGGAAATGAAAAGGAACTGCAAGAGCGCTGCCTGCAGGCCAGGGAAATGAATTGAAGAACGATGAGGTCATCATCAGATCAGGTCTGGTTTAGGTCAGATATTACATATATGCATAGGTATCTCACAATTTTTATTGTTATTACCTAACCTAGGTACTGTTATGATAGAGACGACATGCATACATACATACATACATTATTCATGTAGGTAGGTAAGTAGTTCGGTATGCATGTAAGTTCCCACGTACATTACATGTGCAGATATGTAGGTAGGTAGGTAAGTAGTTGAGAGTATGTATGTATGTGTATGTGTATGTGTAGCCATCCTACACACCCAGCTATGTAATAACAATAAGTAGTATATGCATCACAACAACAAACCATCCCCTTCCCTCCCCAACAAACCAAACCAAACCTAAACTTGCGCCCCTGGACCTGCTTTTTCCGCGTTTCCCTCCTGCCGGTCACACGCATACAATAACATAAGAGAGAAATGAAGAGAGAGAGAGAGAGAGAAGAGCTAGGTTCTTACGGGCAGACTGGTACGCCGTACGACCGGATCCATAGACTACTTAGACCCTACTTACCTACCTGGTAAGTGGTTAACCTAGGGATTTCTTTTCTCCTTTTCGTACCTACATACCCTACCCCTTGACCTACATTACATAAACCTACCATGCATATTACATCAAATACATCAATACCATTTGATACTTGGAGGCCAAAAGAAATTACCCAAACAAGCACACTTGCACGCCTCTCCGACGTTGTTTTTTATCATTTGATATCGGCCTTGCATGCACATATACATATACATACCTACATATTTCGATAACCGAGCGGGAAACACGTAATACCTGGGTACGGTAGCTTGCGTGCCTTTCTTCCTTCCTTTCCTTTCTTTCCTTCTTTCTCTCCTTCTATCACATTCCCTTCCCTTCCATGCGTATGTACGTATCTATACATCTATGTGTACGTAATGTGTGTTACGGTATAAGGTAGGCCTATATATTGTTATATATTACCCAGATTAGATATGTATGATATGTACCTACCTACCTATGTATGTAATTAATATACGTATGCGTAATCTCCATCTATCTAGGTTATATATTTTGCACCAAGAGAAAAAGAAAAGAAAAAAATCAGTCGTCCTTGGTGGCAGAAGCGCGTGTCCGTGCCTACTTAATAGGTAATCAAAAAGAAGCCACCACGAAAAGAAGCCACCACGAAAAAGAAGAAAATCCTAGAAATAAATATAGATATATAGTAGGTAGACAGAATATACGAAAATAGCGGACATAAGATATTTAGATACGGATCAAGTACCTAGGGTTAGAATGGATTAAGACATGATTTTTTGTGTCGTCGTTTCACCACATACGGCAGAGAACATGTTTTTAATATCGATCAGTCTTACCTAAAACCATATATATATATATTAAATCTCCCTTTCCGTAGCTTTGCTTACTGTTTGTTTTGTTTGTTTACTTGTACGAGCTTAAAATACGGATTGGGTGTCCGAGTTGGTTATACGAAAGCAGAAATAGTAGTGTCTGTAGTATCAATGTGCCACAGATAAGTAAGGTAAGGTGAGTAAAGAAGTAAGTTAAGCGTATCGAAAAGAAAAAAAAACCTAACCCCCCCCCCCCCCCCCCCTTCCGGATTATCTTCCCCCCTTAAGCCACCATTACCACCGTTTACATACACACTCGACCGATTCTATAAGTCTACCTACATAGACATGTAATATTCGACGAATCATGTCCTCTCTCTCTCTATATATATATAGGTATATATGTATACATATGCTTACTCAGTATATATTTCCGCCTATAGACAACATCGACAAATCGTTCCCCCCTCCCAATCCCTCTCTAGTGATATTTAGTAATAAGGGGGGGAGTTGGATAAGGACGAGGAGAAAATATAGAAGAAGAAAAAAAGAATACTCCTACGATTGTGTTATGCCCCAACATCTATCTGTTCCCCCCGTTAACCTGCGACGTCCATCTAGTCAGGGGTATTTATTCCTTTTTTCTTCTTCTTCTCTTCACTTACTATGCTTCCAACTCACTCACATATCACTTTCACTTCACTAACACATACACATAAAGGAAACACTAAAGCATTAATTCTAGCCGGGAATATAGTTGATAATTTGGAGAGTTTTGGAGAGGTGGGAGAAGAAGAGGAGGAGGAGTTTCCAGGACAAGAAAAAAATAATAACAACTCCCCCTTTCCTACTCCCTACTTCCTACTTAAGTACCCTACCCTACCCTACCCTACACTAGCGCCAATCTATACAGTACAGGTAATGTGCTAGGTTAGGTTAGGTATTTCGGTTCTAGCCCGGCCGGAACGGGGCTCCGACCATCTGGACTGGAACCCGCCCCTTGACGTTGTAACCGGCGGGCGCGCAACTTTTTTTTTTTGTGGTGGGGTTGCAAACACCCAAAGGTGTGTGTGTGTGTGTGCACGCGCGCGCACTTTTTTATATGTATGTCAGGGGCCGCCACCCGCCGCACCGAACGACCATCCTTTCCCCATACATTGACACAGCCTACCTATACTCTCTCTCTCCTTGGATCGACGATCTGTTCTAGAACACTCAAACACTTCCTTCTATATACTTTTTTTTTTTTTGCCTTTTCTTGGTTTCTCCGTCTCCGTCTCCGTCCTAGTATTCCCTCGGCTTTGCCCGTCATCCTCAAGACTTTGAATCAATGAAAGAGAAAACCTCCCATTCCTCCCCATTTTCCTTCTCTCTCTCTCTCTCTCGTCAAGGTAGTAGAGTGTGCGTGGGTGTTGGGTGCATGTACAGGAACGATTTTGTTTTGTTGGGAATAGTTTAAAAGGAGCCACACAATAAATGAGAAAAAGAGGAAAAAAAACAATTTTTTTTTCTTGCTCTTCACATTGTGTCCATTCTCTTTTTCTTCTTTTTTTTTTGGTCTTGAAAATGTTGTTGTGAGTTTTTATGAACCATACCGATCTATTAGTACCTATTCCCGTTTCGGGATTTGCGGGTTCTTGTAGCCGCCCTCGCGGCCGCGGGCAAGGTGTCCGAGAGCCCGTCGATTTTCGGCCCTTCCTTTTTAGCTAAGTCGTTTTCGCCACCTTAGCCCATGCTCGAATCAACCTATTGAACAGCCTGATCTACCCGTCCGAGTAAGTCCATTCCATTTTTTATGTCCCTTCCCCTCGAGCTGCCACCGTCGTATATCAGCCGCAAGGTCTCCGGCATACCGGAACATCGGGTCGCCAGATAACAAAATGCCTCCTCCGCCGGAATTTCACTGAAATTCGGCAAGAGTTTTCGTGTCCCTCATCAAAACGTTTCCCTGGCATAAATCCCCATTTCCATGACAGCCCTCATCCATAAATTGCCCAATATGGTATATAACTGACCCAAAAGTTAGCAATTGTCTATTCCACATTCCCAGGTAACGCCATGCCGCGAGGACTGTCGTCCAAATCCATCAGAATGTTCCAGTTATAGCCAGTACCACTAAGGATATGGGTTAAGTAGGGATCGTCTCAGATAAAGTGCTAGTTTTCCCTTCAAACCGCCCAGACTGAAACATTTGCCCCATATTTCCATGTTCATGGAAATCAGATGCTACATCTCTTGCTATCCGTATGGGGTTGCGTTTTTTTCTTTTGTTTTGGCTCACTCCTTTTCTTTCAACGAATGGGCGGATCTTGGAATGCACCATTCATCATAGGCATGCCATCAAAATCAGTGCCATCATCGGCGGTTGGTGTCGGTCTGGAGTCGACATGATGGAAACCATGTTCTGTCGGCACTTGGATCCTGCCAGGGGTGCTCGGAGGTATACTTGCACGATAAAATATCGGTGATGCTGGTACCATGCCGTTGTGAGATAAAGAGATACTGCCACGCTGAGATGTAGTCGTGCTAGGACTTAGCAAGTCTGGGCTAGTAACTTGGTAACCAGACATGGAAGACATGCTCCCATGGCGAGTATCGAGATCTGATGGTGGACCAAAGTTGGCCAGCATCTGGTCGTACCGCTCACCCGTCCCCAGGACAAATCTTTTGGCTTCGTTCTCTATCCACTTGTTGATGTTTGTGTCATGGCAGTTGGCGTGGATCATGAGTTCAGATCTGATCCGGCTCACTTCATCGATTAAGCCGTTGTACTCCATCTGGAGGTGCGAGTTCTGAGATTCCAAGGTAAGCTTGGCTCCTTCTAGGTCTGACACCCATTCCTTTTTCTTCTGTCGACATTTCGTTGCCGCAACCCGATTCCTCTCGAGGAACCTGTTGCGTTTAACCCCCTCCACCTCGGGGTCCATCTCCTCTCTTGGCTTTTGCTTCCGGCTACGCCTCCTCCCAGAAGAAGGGTTGGGCAGCGAGTAGTCGAGGCGTTCGGCAAAGTCCCCTGGCCTCCTGGCGGGTTCTGAAGGATGATGTTCTGGGGTAATGAGCTGCTGTGACACGCGCGTCTCCGGTGTTGACGCGGACCCACTAGACAGTACTGGTGATTCAAGTTGGGCTGAGTTGAGATGCGGTGTGGCGGGAGGCCGTAGCTTGTCACGGGAGGGGTTGTGGCCTCTGGAGTGAGAGATAGATGTGCGTGAAGGGACATGAGCCATCGAGAAAGATCCCAGGGGCTGACCTGGAGGGGACGGTGGATCGAGGGGGAAGTCGCCATTATAGGCACCATGCGTGGGAGCCTGGTGATGGAAGAGGCCCTGCGAAGCGGCCGTGTGGCTGTCGAAGAAGCCATAGTCGTCATCGTTGTCCTCTTGGATACCACAGTTGAAGAAGTTGGGGGTCCCGTCCATGATAGCTAGGGAGCCTACACTAGGCTTAAGGGCTTCGGGCGTCAATCAAGAGAAGAGATGGGGGCCCGATGCAAATCACTGCTTAGTGTGGAACAAGAGCAGCAGCCCTTGCCCGCGGAGGACCGGATGGCAAGACGGCGTTGAAGGCGTGGTGGTTGCACATTCGGGGATGGGTGGGCAGGAGAGGGAGACACACTAAAGGGTGATGGTGGTGATGGTGGTGGTGGTGATTGTGCGCGGCCACGATCAACAACTATTACACGGGACCAAACAGTAAGTGACCCAGGGCCTCTAGCTAATTCCCTCAGATGGTAATTCCTGAAAACAAAAAGGCAGGATCGAGACGGGGTGGTTGATAAATACAGACGCTAGGCATTTGGGCAACGGGCGGCACTGGCGGATGAGGTGGTAAGGTAAGGTATCCTATCTACCTTAGATCCGCGGGACTAGAGTGAGCCTGGTAAGAGCCTGGTAACGTGTCTACCCGACCCGTACAGTACCAAGCTTCTAAACTCAGCCCTCTTCTCTTGCAGGAACATCAACAGGGGTAGCAGCTGTTGCTCACGCCCAGACAGCGAGTGCCAATTGCTATGCAACGTCTCGGTCTGAACTTTGTTTTGCTCAACCCCTCAGGCTATTCCTTTCCCATCTCTTTTAACCCAGTTTTCACTTTGTCATGGCATCGATGGGGTTGTCCGACTGGAAGCAAGGTTCGGTTCGAAGCTACTCGAGGGCGGCGTAATGTCGGTACAAGGGGGGAGGGGGAGGGGAGGGGAGGGGGGCAGAGGACAGGAGAGGAGGGGACTCGGAAGGAGACACAATTCTCTAGGTTAAGCAGTTCGAACGGGCCTCTTAAGCGATGGGACCCTGGGACCGGTGCGGCTCTTGTGTCTCACGTAAGGACGGTTGGTTGTCTTGGTCGAGACAGACTGTCGGATTGTTTTCTTTTAAGCCTCCTCAACTGACAGCGTGGGCGGTGGGTGTTACTAATCAGTGAACAATTGGTCCGGCGAACGGTGATGGTTTGCGTGTTGGTGACTGGACCCTGTTTCATGCTTGAACATGTCTAAACCCGACAAAAAAGAAAAGCCACTACCATGGTTGGGGGGGAGAGAGAAAAGGAAGATGCGGAACGGGAGGCTTAGGTACGGTAGGTAGGTAGGTAAGTATGTAGGTAGGTATGTAGGTAAAGTTACCAAAATGATTCCAAGGACCTGGACAGATCCCACTCCGAACAACACACATGCTACCCAGCCTACCCAGTATTTCTTCCCATGTCTATCCGATTCTTCGAGGCGTCGTAATGGCAGAAGTCAAAATCACCTACCTAAAGACGGGCACCTGCGTGACTATGTCTTCTGGGCCTCCTTCTCTTGCCACGCATCCGGCGCCCTCGCCCGCGTAGAGTGGCTATGCCTGTTACAGATAACATGGTTCTACCGCGAGTGTCAAGGAAGCAAGGTAGGTAGGTATGCTTAGTTTAGAAGAAACTTCAGATGACAAATGCTTAGAGTGAGAGCAATCGTTCGACTGAAGAGACGATGGTTGTCAATTGGCTATGGTTTGCCTTTGCTTTTCTGCTCTTCGTTGGTCCGGGATAGGGATCGAAGATGGTCGATTGTTCAGACACCTTCATCTTATGTTTAAGTGGGATGTAGTATGTAGAACGACTAACGACCAAGCTACAACCCACCTCTTGGGAGTAAGATCGACAAACTCTCGGTACCCCAGACCCACGTCATATAGACAACGCGTGAGTTGTCGTGATTTCTGAAGTCTAACGGTTTCCTTTGCTTTCCCTATACGTATGGTTTGGAGTTGATCAAACAGACTATTCCATGACGAGCTTGGGCGCGGGGGCCAAGACATGGGATGCGGGTTCTAGAAGCCGATAATCGACTAGCATAACGGCCTGGCTGCGCCGGGTTTGGAGTTTTTTTTTAGTTTCGCCGGTGCAAATGCTCAAAGTATGATTGGCACATGACCCTGGGTAGCGTCGACTTTGTTAACAGTCCGACGAGATCGACATGACATATGCAAGCGTTCACACGACGACTACCAGGCACCATGGGTATGTGCTAAGAGGCTCAAGAGATGATGAATAGGGTGATGTTACTGTGGGCTGAGCTGGCAACACAATGGAGTGAGTGGTCCTAACTAGGAAACTGACTAGGAAAACCTCCCAGTATATAGAGGGACTGCTGTTTTGGTATTGTTGACTTCGTAGCTATTTCACCTTCAGTAGGTAGAGGCGTGTTTACTGGGCTCGAAGGCTGACTGCTTTCTTTTTCCTTTTCTCTCTCTTTCTCTTTCGATCACTCTTTACCCGGTTCATTTTTGGTTTCTGGATTCCCAGCAAGATTTAGACTTGAGTTCGTGACTCAGTGGCCTAGAGTGGTCAACTGATTACCTACCCCTGTACGAACGAACGGGGGAGGGGGAGATGATTGGCGGCCCTATTTTGATCGACCTCATATTCGTCCAGGAACTCGGCGAGGGAATAATGTTGGCCCTAACCAACTGACGTTACGCGGTCTGGGTATTTTAGCCTCTATGGATGCTGTCGAGTCTCGGGGTTCGATGCGGGGCGAGATCGGCGGGTTCCTGTAGCTGATCGTCAAGCCAACTTCTAGGAAAGTCAACAGCACGACATGAAACTTTTTTTTTTTGCCATCCTGTTGTTTCCGTGATCAGAGATTGCCTCCGGCCTGCCATGTGACCCCACCAGGATGAGACATGGGCATCCGATTTGAACAAGGAGAACTTAGCCACACCCAGCCCCAGGGGGAGGGTCGCAGGGGGAGGGTTGCGAGTGATGTTATCTCTGCTGTCTATCGGTGCCGCTGCCCACATCCTATGGAGCGCAACGCCGACTCAACCCGGAAGATGTCCATGCGGCATCACGGCATCGGGTTAGGCCCTACTTCCACTACTTGGGGCCTCGGAATAGGCGAGGTTACCTCATGCACCACACTATTGTATGCATCTTCTGGTCGTACAATTGTCGTCATAACACATCGCAACCCTCCTCGTCGCTTGTCGAGGGGTGGCAGAAATCAGCCAAGGCTCACGCTTGCTACGGTTGTTAGGCTGGATGATCGTCCGGGGCCGGGCTATGAACGAAGATCCAGGGGGAAGATCGCGTCAATCTCCCAATGGACTTGGCCACAGCGTCGCTTGACTTCAACAGCTCTAGCAAGTCTAGGACACCTTCTGCGGAAACGGCTGCCGATAGAGGTCGTCACGAGAGGCGTCGAAGTAAGTATACTGGAGCGTTGATCACAGCTCCTGAGCGAGTTGGGCTCGATTACAGCATGTCACTCCGATTGTCCTCGGCATGGGCAGAGTTTTGTGCGACCGATCAAAGATGGGATATGACGCAGCAGAGTTGCTTCGTCGGTGTTGGGAGGTGGCCGCAGCCCTTGTCCCTATTGCCTACGACATGGTTCGATGAGATGAGATATCGCGATTAGTTGTAGAGGAGCTGCGTGGCCCCTGGAATCCTCCTCCTGCTCCTCTCCATCTTGTTGCCAGGACATGGATCTCCGCAGTGGGGCCGTCTTTGAGGATGCTGGGCCAAGGGCATCTAGCAGCCCACGCCGGGCCTTGTCGTGGCCGCTATTCAGCTGCGAACAACTGGTTGGGCCAGGTAGGGTTGGTAGGGGGTCTTGATGCAACAGGCAGATAGATTATGTATGGATGTTGTCATACATGATGTACCAATCGTTATATGCAGATAGACGACTGGAGTGGAATGAGTGGAAAGGGGGGGGGGGGAAGGGGGAGGAATCTTGGTACAGACGGCATCGGGATACAACATTGGTTTCATGGCTTTCGATTCTTTGCTGTTGTTTTTGCTTTCTGGAGTATTCTTGATTTTTCTTCGGGGCTTGTGCAACGAAAAGAATTTAAGGAAAAAGCAAATATAGTTTATGTCACGGTACTCTGTAAGGTCAGATGACTAAGTTCTCTAAGTTAAGTATGTACTTACTTATCTACATACATACCTAAGGTGAGAGAGGTACATCAAATACATCGATGTAGGTTAGGTTAGTTTAGGTAGGTACATAGTTTGTGTACGTACTTCAACCTAACCTTAGTTGATGTATGCATTTCCAAGCTTGCTCTTTCCAAGACCAAAACCTCATTAATGCAATAATATTCCCATTGTATGCATATAACCACTGTTGACAAATAAACGAGTCGATGTAGCACTGACGCGCCTGAAAATTCACGACACTGACCATCGATCACCACCACTACTACCACTACCTACCTACTACCACTAGGTACTACTACTACCACCACCACCATCTCATTCCTGCAAACCACACCAAACACGTGTTTGGTCCTGAATCTGGAACAAACTATACCTACCTACCTAACCTACTAACTTAGGTCTCCCCCCCCCTTTTTTTTTCCCAGCTTCTTTTCAGCTTCTTTCTACTACCCCTTGATATCCAGTCCCCACTACCCACCCCCAAAATGGAGGCCATCTCAACCCCCCGCATTTCGGCCGCCATGATCGATTCCTTTGTCGGCCAGAATGTCATGGTTGTAGGTAAGGTTGTACAGCTTCGCGGGGACACCGCTGCCATCGATGCCGGCGGCCAGATTACCGCTATCCTCAACCGCGTGAGTCCCAGTCACCCCACCACCGTGCAGCCGGAGTATCCGCTGCGGCCCTGGCCGACGTCAGAAGAGAGGGAGCGTACAGGAGGGACCAGGGCATTCCGCTGACGTGTCTCCCTGTCAGGAATCGCATCTGATGGCCGGGAACGGAGCCCAGATCATTGGGAAGGTAAACCCGGACCTTACCATCAAGGTCTACAATGCACTGGACCTGGGCAACAATGTCGGTATGTGTTTTATTGATCCTGGCAGACGTCTCGGTTTGCAGGATTTCGCCACTTGTCACCCCCGAACATATCGGCGCCGGTGTGGCGAGATGATTGATTTTCTAACGACATGCCATCGTAGACTATGAGCTTTGCCAGAGCGTCGTTGAGGTCACGCACCAGTACAAGGATCTCTTCGTGCAAGCGGACCGTGGTGGTATGAACTGACGGTGCGCACGCGGACGCCTATCGATGGGCTGGCCGGCTGGCTCTCAGCAGCGTCCATTCCAATCACAACTACATTCACAGCCGCAAACTCAATCTCTGTCCCAATCTCGTAATAGCTCTTCCCTGCAGGCTCGGCCTATCTCGAGGCGTGAATCTACGTCAACAACCGCTTCCTCGAGCTCCGAGTCCTATGGGTCGGTTAAGTCCCTGGAGTATCACTTGTCGCAGCTGATCATCCAGGACATACCCCCATCCTCGCAGCTCACGATCCAAACCCAGAGCGCAGATTCGTCTCAACCCCTGGGTTCACAAAACTCTCAACTCGTAAAATTTACACCGTCTTCATCTGAATCCGAATCCTCACTATCATCACCAGAATTACCATCTCGATCTGACACAGTGCGGTCAACTGGAGATGTAATTTACCCATCTCTGCCTTCTCCCTCTACTTTCTTTGGTACCTCTCTGTCTCAATTGGATCGGCATCAAGATATTCCAGAAAGCCTCCTGAGCACAGCCGAGTCTCAGACTCAATACTCATCAAACAGCACGGACTCCAGGTTGCGTGCTGCACTTGAGGCGTTTCTAGAAAGGAAACGCGAGGAAGAGCTACTGGAGATGGTGGCGGAGAGCAGCGATATGGGTGATGAAAGTGATAGCGAAGACGATGAGGAGAGTCGGTGGGGCCGAGGATTATGACGGAAAAGAAGACGACCAAAAGGAGTAGATGAAAAGGGGTTGTGGAGTAAAGGAAGCTTGTAGTAGAGTCTAGTTAAGGGGAACCCTCGGTAGATATCATGACGGGATTGGTACGGTCTTTAGCCCATTATTTTCTTCTTTTCTTGTGTTATGTCCTGCTCTTGACCGTAAAGGCAACCACAGCATAATACCGACATTGCTAAGGTTAGGTATCTACCTCAGGTAGGTACATATTTCGGCAAGACACGTGCTATGTTAAGTACATGTATTGGCTTTCTGTGAATCACTCTTCCAGATTAATTTTATTTAGCCGCATTTAGCAACAAAGTGGTAACAATAATCGATGTGCTACATACATATATATATAATCAGGTGCCCACCTATGTAGCTGCCTAGGTACCTAGATAGGTGCATAGGTAATTAATCGCGAGAGATGGGAGAGTAGGTATCACGACCTCCTCAATTCCTCAACCACCCGCTCAATCCAGCGCCCTACCTAAAGTATAAGTCTTAACCTAGCACCTCAACGACGGATAGAAAAAGCATCTCAATTATCTTTCATAAATATATTGTTTATTTAAGTATTCTTATTGAAAAAAAGGGTGCTCTATCTAGTGCGCTAACCTAGTTGAAGACGCGGGTTCAAGCCCAGACCAACTCTCAATGTCTTTTCTATTGATATACATTGATATCCACCTTTGATGTCTCTTAAGCCAAGCAACAACCTTTTTTTTTTCAATTCCCTCTTACCGCGCGCTTTACCTTGATGGCGAGCAAGTTTAGCAACAACTAGAATATATAAAAAAGGCTATATAAAAACTTGCTGCGAACCTTTGTGTTCCATTTCTTCCTTTCTTTCTTTCTTGCTGTTTCTTCTCCTCCCATGTCCTCTCCGAGGCCCACCTTAGCTATTTTCCCAGCATCGACATGTCTGTTCCCGGGGCGAGGGCCGGCCTCGCTTTGCATCCTGCCATCTACATAGCGTAAGATATATTTCTTTTCTTCCGCTGTCTGTCTTCTTTTAAGAAAAAGAGAAAAAAGGAGGGCGGACGGGTGGGTGGTTCATTGACTCTCGGCCTGACGTGTGCTCTCACAAACAGGTGTTGGATATTCTTCTCCAATCTCACCATCCTCTTCAACAAATGGCTGATCTCCAGCGCCGGCTTCTGTAAGTTTTCCTTTCCGCCTTTTTCTTTCTTTCTCGCGAATACATAGATGTACACGAGAGAGAGGTAAAAAAAAAAAAAAGAGAGGGAGAGAGATCCCAGGGTACCCAGCTAACACCTGTCACTTCTTAGGTTATCGTGAGTAATTGCTCTAAAAAAACGCCTCTCAGAAAAAGAAAAAAAAAATCCTTGCCAAACAGAAATAGGCGCGTCTTTTCACCGTCAGTCTTCTAACTACCTCTACCTTCTTTTTTTGCACGCGCGCGTGTGTATGTAGCCGTGATATTGGCCTGGTGGCACATGACCTTCGCGACGCTGGCGACCCAGGCTCTCGCGAGGACCACGACGCTGCTCGACGGCCGCCGCAAGATCCACATGACCGGCCGCGTCTACGCGCGCGCCGTCGTCCCCATCGGCATCCTGTACAGCTGCAGCATGGTGTCTAGCAACCTGGTCTACCTCTACCTCAGCGTGCCCTTCATACAGATGCTAAAGGTTGGTGTGCGAAAAAAAATCCCCCCGTATATCTCACGTTACCTGCTTAGGTTAGGTTGGGTTACACGCTTTTCTTGGGAAAGAAGAAAAAGGGGGGAAAGGCTTGGGGTTTGGGGTTTGGGGTTTGGATCCAACATGTTAAGGAACCTCGTAAAACTCTCGCTAACGTTTATCGTATGCGTGTGTGCGTGTGCTTCTCTCTAGGCCACCGGACCGGTCGTGACGCTCCTCGTGAGCTGGGTCTGGGGGGTCGAGCGCCCGACTCTGACGACGGCGCTGTACACGCTGGTCATCGTCGCGGGCGTGCTCGTGGCGAGCGCGGGGGAGATGCACTTCTCGTGGCCCGGGCTCGCGTACCAGGCCGGCGGCGTGCTCTTCGAGTCGGTCCGGCTGGTCATGATCCAGCACCTCGTGTCCGACGCCGGCCTCAGGATGGACCCCCTCGTCAGCCTCTACTACTACGCCCCCGTCTGCGCCCTCGCCAACCTGCTCGTCTCGTGCCTCTCCGGCTGGGGCTCCTTCGAGTGGCGCCACGCCACCGACGCCGGCCTCGGCATGCTGCTGCTCAACGCGTCCGTCGCCTTCTTGCTCAACGTCTCTAGCGTCCTCCTTGTATGTGCACCATGCATCCCGTCCCATCCCATCCCCCATATACTACTCCCCAAATAAAATTTCGAATCTCTAATTTTTTTCTCTCTTTTTCTTTTCAACCGACTTGAAATCCCTACTAACAGTGATAATAACAATCGCCACAGATCGGGAAGACATCCAGCCTCGTGCTCGTCCTGACCGGCATCCTCAAGAACATCCTCCTAGTCGCGGTCGCCGTGGCGCTATGGGGCACGCCCCTAGCGGGCCTGCAGCTAGCCGGCTACGGCCTGGCCCTCCTCGGCCTGCTGCTGTACCAGTCGAGCTGGAGCGAGCTGAAGACGAGCGCGCAGCAGTGGGCGAGGAGGAGCTACCCGGCCGCCACCACCACCACCACCGCCGAGAAGGCCCGACTGTGGCCACCACTCGCGCGGAGGCGGCCGCCGATAGTCGCGGCGTCGTCGCTGGCCGCGGCCCTGATGCTGGTCTATCTCTGGGTCGCGCGTAACGATATCGCGCCTCCGGCAAACGGCAAGCAGCAGCAGCTGTCTATGGGCTGGTCGGCTTGGGTACATGCGAGAGACGGGAAGTGATGGGTCGGTATGGGGATGGAACGGGTTCGGAGAGAGGGGGGGTTTGCGAGAAGATAATACGGCGACTTCTCCGCCTACTCATTTACTTACTCACCTGGCTAATAATAAGGAGGGAGAGAGTCAGTTAAGATTTTGGTTTAGGGTTAGGGGGAAATGGATAAAATTTATCGAAGGAAAGAGGTGGAAGAAATAGGTACCTAGTTGTCATCATGGTTTTTTCCACACCCCCTTACTCACCCACCCACTCACCCACTCAGTTATTTGAGGTCTTGAAAAATGAACGAACCACAATGATATATATACCTACTACGTAATATTAGGTAGGTACACATACATTATAAGCTCTCGCGATACCATATACTGAGTGTAGTCAGTGGAGGCCAATGTAGATAGATAGACCTCAAGACTAACCCAAGGAATGTTTTATATACCTACACACGAAGCGCGTAAGAAGGAGGACGAACTGGTTCCCTTGTCCTCGACGGCCGTGATGAGTGAACTCCGAAGATTCCCGTGATCCGTAGTCGTCAGTGGATAGATAGTTCGCGCTTGTGATCTATATCTCGCTTTCTCCCCCCTCTCGTACGAGTGGCCACGTTGGCTAGGTACCCAAGGTTAGGCAGGTATCTAAGTTATCTATCTTGAATCCCTTGATTATAGACCCAAACCCATTATTCTTTCTTCTCTTTTCCGAAGAAGGTTTCGTATGGCGATTGATAAAAGTACCCAAAACGAGACTTGTATACGAGGAGGTTAGAGACAGCTAGATGGTTTGCAGCTGGATAGATTTTTCAATAGGCACAGGTATATATGCTTCTCCCTCCTACTACCATCTGGCTCTCGGCATATAAATGGGTCGGTAAGTAAAAAGGGGGGAGGGGAGTTGTGAAATGTGTTCGAGTTATCTGACGGGTTAGGGGTGTTTACGTATGAATGTATAGAGTGCATGTGTCGTATACGGGTAAGTTCCCTTTTTTTCTTTCGCTCTCTTTTTCATATTCTTCTTCTTATACGCCTTCTTCTTCCGCGTCCTTTTCCTTTTCTAATATTCATCTACATTGTAGAATCTATAGAAACAGAACTTTGGGAAGGTAGAGGAGTTAACTTACTTCTCTCTCCTTTCCTCTTTTTACTAGAAAAAGGAAAGAGAAGAAGGGATTGACGAAAAGGGGAGTGCTTTTATCATAATCACATATCAAGAACAAACATATCTTTCTTTGATGTAGGCAGATAGTTGGTTGGATGTTGGCGTGACCTTTCTTTTTCTTTTCCCCTTGGAGAAGGGGGAAGGGAGGAGGGGCACACCGAGAAGCGAATAAGGAGTAAGGAAGAGAGAGAAAGAAAGAAAGAGAGACAGAAAAAGGTAGCAGGAAATGTTTGCTTGGTTCGATCACTTATACACGACCGACCCGGCGAGTTGGTATCGAACTTACGTACGTAGTACACTAACCTACATATCTACAAACATAACTTCCTCTTCCCACCCCACCACCACTACCCTATCTACCTAACCTACATACCTCTCGGATATGCGCCGTGCCAGTTGTTGAAATTTCACTAAAAGGAGCTCGGATGCACGGGTTACCTCACCCCCCCCTCCTTTCCCTCTTCCGTTTTCTCTCTTATTTGTCCCCCCCCCCCCCCCCCCTTTTTTTTTTTTCAAGTATACGCGCAAGGACAATGCCAGTACATGAGAATCAGACAATCTATATTCCATTTTTGATAGCGCCCCTCCCCCCTCCGTCCCCTGGTCCTTGCCATTGACTGGACTGACCCGACAGCTCGGGATTGCGCTTCTCGAACCCCCCTCCACCCCCCCTCTCTTTCTCTCCTCACCCCCCTCTCTTTCTCTCCTCACCCCCTTCCCTTAATAACTTTATTAAGGTACAGACCATTGATAGGTACTTTTAAAGTGCTTATTATTCTCTGACTAGTGATGTATTTGTCAAGGCAGCAAGGGATGTGGGTCTCCCCATACCCCCCTCCCCCCTTAAACCATCCCCTCTCTAAGGTTAGTATCAATCTCAATGGTAGTATAAGGTAATTAAGCTAACGAGTCAAGTTAAGCGCAGCAACATCAAGAAGGGAGTTAAAAAAAGGGAAGTAGTTTGCGAAAGTTAAAAAAAAAAAAGGAGGATCCGATCTTACAGGACAATAGTGATCCCTAGCAGGTGCAGGTAGACCAAAAACCAAAAAGTCAAATCATACTACTATGTAGATTGATACTAGTAACGAGAATCTTGCCAAAAGGTATTGCTGGTCCTAATATGCTAAGTTATTGTATGATTTAAGCACATCCGTGGGTGGTTTTCTTCAACCAAATAGGCCAAATCCAAGTATCCAGCATTGCTGTGACCCTAATCTCCCCATCTAACAGACGGACGTTCCTACTAGCACTGGTACGCGCGCACGGGATGGAATGATGAATATCGCATCAAAATTGGATTCCGTCGTTGTTTGGGTCAGCCCCCCCTGTCTCCTTTTCCCCATACCAGAACCTTGAAAATACGCAAGTAGGTTAGACGACCTAGGGAGATATTCTATATCCGAAACTAGGGCCAACCTTCGAGTTGGGAAAATTCACTAGGGCCAAGCTCGATGCTACACATGTGCGGATGGATACGTAAACTTCCATAATGGTTCAGAAAATTTTGAATTTTGATATGACTACCTACTCCCAGGATCCGGAGGCACCAAAGAATCGGAACGAATGAAGTGCATGTTCCAGCTTTTCGAGTGCATATATAGGTACGCATTACATAAAACAACACTCGGAGACAGCCGTGGATACTTACCTAGGTATGTATGTTTGAATTCACCGATATTCATGAGTTTTCCCTGTAGGCGGAAAAGCGTGGGGAATTTCACGATTTTATACTGCAAAATTTTCTTGTCTGTCCAGAACGTTTTTGCTATTTTTTGCTGCCCTTGCTCCTTTTCTTCCTATCTCTATCTATACACAAAATTTGTGAGATGTGGATATCGAGGATGGATAGATGATAAAACGATGATTTCTAGTTCCTGTCCGAAACCAGAATATATGTAGGTGCCTTTTTCTCTCGTTCCATCATTCTTATTTAGGTATATTTGGAAATAAAATAAAATAAAATAAACATGTCGATGTCTCGTAGGAACGCATTTCCGGGAAAATATCTTTCAGCCACCAAAACCACCAGTTATGCAAGGGTACCTATTCAAAAGCTGTATGAAAACAAATAAGGTCGCACCCCCTTTTCGAAGGGACCAAGAACGCTAATGCCGGCCGCCAAACTTGACATTTGCGATTGTCGTGAGTGTCGTGACAGGCAATAAAAAGACATTAGTAATACAAAACTTTGGAGGGTTTCGTGCCTCGAGAATCGAATTCGCAACACGGTCAATGAAATATCGGTCACAGGAACCCGCCCTCGTTGGCACCAAATACTCCGATGCTACCACGCCATCGACAGCGCTCGTCACGCTCGCTCGGCGACATACTTGGGCCTCGAGGACTTAGGTTAGCGCGAGGAGTAGCCTGTTGCGCCTGTTCAAAATCGCCACTTCCCCGGCTGCTACCTGCACTAGCATTTGTTTGGACGAGCAACAAACTGCTACTGCTGCTTAATCTCTGCGTGAAATCGTTGAAGCTCATGTGTTTGACCTCAGAGGTAGAGTGTCGTTTTTCGTGGCTTCGTCGATGCTCGTCTGGCACTCTGTTTAAAGCTGCTTGGTTGATTACTTCGGCTGAGGGGGGTGGTAATTGTGGCTGACTAGTGGTTCGCTGGGTGGTTCTTAATCGTGAATGCGCAGTGTGCGGTCGGAGAATTGAGGGGCCGCTATCAAAGCCTCCCGAGCTGCTGTAGTGCACGGTAGCCCGAGCACTAAGAGGCCAGGGCGGTCTTCCGTGATTCGTGCTGTGGCGATCGGCTATGAACTGGAGAGCTTTGGACGCGGATGGGCCAATGCTGTCTTGGTCCACATCATGCTCGAATCCATCGCTATCCTCATCATCCTCGAAGTGCTCACCGACATCACTTCCGTCCTCGCTCTCGTCGTCGTCCTCTTCCCAAGTACTTCTCATCGGCTGCTGAGTAGTTCTTATGTCCTTGTTAACAGTCCTCTGACGGTCCTCCGCCTCACGCATCAATGCCTCGAACCTGGCAATGGAGCTGAGTTTCTCCTCCCCAGGAAGTTCCCTATCCGAACCAGGTATGCATCGGAGCTGAAATGCCCGATCGAGGATTGTTTCTCGCGGCGCTGGGGGGGAACTGGAATCGAGGCTAGGTGGCGCGGGGCATTGAGAGGAGCTGATGCTCGCCCTTCCTCTTACGGGCGAGCTTAAAGTCGATGACCTCCCCTGGGCCGAGGTCCACCCCTCTATAAATATTTCATTATTGTATTCACCAACCGTAGGAGCAGGCGATGGAAGTTCCGAAGGGTGAACGAGCGTGTAATGTTGCTGCCCGTAGCCCACACTGACAGGATTCAAGCTAGCGCGAGAAGAAAGATCACTTTTGCGGGAGCGTAAGCTAGGGGATTCGGAACTGTATGCCACGGCAGGGTCTCGGGTTGATGCGAACGTCTTAGGCCGTACTTTGGTGCGCTTCTTCTCTTTCCCATTCGCGGATGAAGCATACTCGGCCGGGCCCTGGGAGATGTTTGGGGCAAAAGGGTTGATAAATGTGGGCGATGTCGGACTGATAGGACTCATAGGCTGCCCATCGAGAACTCCTGGTTGTATCAGTGTCTGTATGCAGCGCGCCCAATCTACCAGGCTATGATTGCTGTCATCAGTCGAACGAAACCAGAGGGTAGTTGGTCCCGAATCCTTTGTGGTCGTCAGACCGGCTGTCCGACTCGATCGGCGCTTTCGTAGCTTATCAGTCACCGGGTCTGGGGAAACCTGAACACACAAGGTGGGAAGAACATGGCCCTGCTTTCGATGAGCAATATGCTGGACTTGGCATTCCTTAATGGAGGATATCGAGTGCTGCTGGACGAGGTCCAACTCTTCCTAAAGAAGGATGAGCATGCTGAGCTATATATGAAACCCGCCGCAGGGAGGGACATACCTTTGTCTTGTATACTGAAAGATAGATGGCGTCTGAGCTAAGCAGGTGCTGTGGCTTGCTACCCCGACCACTAACCTCTTTGATACGAGTAGAAGTTAAGACCTGGGCAAGGGAGAGGTTTTGCTGGCTGGCGTCCTTGGGCGCGGTAACAGGGCCAATGACGACGTATCGACTCTAGAAGTAAGAGTATAGTATCAGCAAAAGAGAGTCAAGCGTCGAGGCGTAGCTCACGAGGGACTAGTTACCTTCCAGACGGCTCTACCAATGATTGTACCCCGATCTGGGGGGACGAGTAGGTTGCCCTCCATGTTTAGACTGCGAGTTCTCAGATCGTCGTCGTTACGGCGCAGGTTGCGCAAAGTTTCGGCTCTTTCTCGCTGTTGGTCTCGCTCTCTTTCTCTCTCCCCGATCGGATGATAGCGTGTGGTTGCGCACGACTACAATACTAGAGAATCCGAGGGAACTTTGACTTGGTTCATTAAGTATTAAGGCTGCATTGTCCAAGCGACAGGGAGGGGGGGAAAGAGTGTAGAAAGAAAAAAGAAAGGAGAAAAAAGGTTGATGCGTGAGCAAAACGAAGACCGTCTTCCGTTCTAAGCAAGGAAAAGGGAAAAAGTCAAGAATGCATCGAGGCAAAGACCAGGAAGCAGAAAAGCTTGCAGGCCCTGAGGAATTGGCTTTGCAATTGACTAAAGAAGAAAGCAGTGGTAACAGTAAAAATAGGTATGGAACGGTAAAAAATGACAGAAGCCAACCCAACCAGCAAGAAGTTTGAAGGGGTAGCACTGTAAGTGGCAAAAGGAAAAGAGGGAAGAGAAGAAGAAGAAGCGTTCGCTAACAAGGCTACCCAGGTAGGTAGTTGAAGGGACAGGGGACCCCCCCCTCCCCCTGGCCTGGACTAAAGTAAGTACCTGTAGATAGTTACATGTTAATGGGCAGGTGGCTATAGTGGGAGTGGGGCTTGTAACCAGGCCTGCCACTTGCCTGCCTTATCTCTTAGAGTAGAAGGAGGAAAGGCCAGACGGCAGAAGGTACAGAAGGTGTACACGGCCCTAACAGCAGCTACCTCTGCTGGGACTACCTAGATAAGGCCATAAAAATAACTCTAGACGAGTTAGAAAGACGGTCTAACGCAAAGTAGAACGAAAGGCAGGAGGTGAGGATGGAGCTGGAAAGGCCAAGGCAGGGGCTCAGCAGGGGTTCGGTGGGGGCGGGTTTAGTAGTAACCATCATCTCACTGGTTGGCTCGCACAGCAGAAAACGGGGTACAAGGGGTTACTTACCGGGTAAGCCCAGCAGTGCAGCTTTTTATTTTATTTTAATTCTCCAATGTACCTGACCTGCCTCGTTACAGGGCAAACCCGCGCAGGAACAGGCTCCAGCGTGTCCCTCAAGCTGTCCCGTTCTGGTAATGAACCTTACCTCCAGTACTCTGGTAAATGAATGCAACACTTTTAACGGGTAACACAATTTCAAAGGGGAAAACAGAAGAAGAAGGAAGGAGGGAAAAATACAGGCAATTGACAAATAAGCAAACTCAAGAAGACGAAGAAGAGTGGAAGAAACAACAGTGCTGTTACTTAGTATGCATACCTAAACCTATAGCATAGTTCTAAATAAAATTATGTAGTAGGTACATCCCCTCCATAGGGACATGACTTGTAGCTAGGTAGAGTATCAAATGTAGGTATGTACTTACTTAGGTTAGATCAATCGATTATATGTACATATAATTGTTGATTTAACATATGTCTGGTAGTATATAGAGACTGACTTATACATATCAATTGATGTACGTACACTACAGGAGGTCTCGCTTAGAACATGGAACAACATAATGGCTTGCATACATCAATCATCACGAATCTCGTTTGGCTTGACTAACCTACATAACATAAGAGTTACATACACGACACGATATCTATAACACAATACGACACGACAAGACACGTCTCCATCACATAGGTAACATGCCAGGTAGTTGTAGAGTACAGCTGACCTAACCCAGTACGACTACACGTCGTTAACTAGAGGCGGCCTGACCAAGCAGTGCTCTGTGCTATAGAAGATATCGCAACTTTTAACCCGACAAGCCGAACACATCTCGCGTGCTAACGTTCTACCCGTGGCACTATTTCGATCAGCTAGATGGAACTTTCCCTAGGTCTTACCGCTAGATCCGTATTAAATAATACCTAGTGTAAGTAAGTAGTTGATCTCTCGGGAGGGTCCACCAAAAGCAAAGTCCACATTGGAAGTTTTTTTTTCGGGTTCTTTTTCTTTTCTCTTTCGCCCTGTTTCTTTCACACTAGTTTTCGTCATACGGACATCAAAAAAATGTAAAAAGTGGGAGTAGAAGTGGACGTGTGACGAGAGCGTTGAAAAGAGAGAAAATATGCCCATTGCGTAGTACCAGGCTGTACCTAATTGGACAAAGCAGTTAGGTTCTAACCTTACCACCTACATATGTATGTATGTAGGTATTAGTAGGTACCAGCATTGGTTGGTTGGATATTAACGTTCGACTATGTTGAGTATGCAGCTTCTAGTGTAATACCAGTAGCCAGAAAGACGATTGATTGGAATAAGTGATCGGAAGGAGACATAAGACCTCACCAGACAATACAATAAGTACCTAGGTACCTAGGTAGGTAGTATTGAGGTAAGAGAAGACGACAATTGAAGACCAGACCACCCCCAAAAAATAGGGGCCACCGCTACTTACTTTACCTACCTAGGTACATACCTACATACCTAACCTAGTCCCATCCCATAACCGGTCGCATTTTATGCGGCCAGCTGCCACCATTTAGGTAATAAATGACAACAAACAAACATGGACATGCTTTTCACCTTGACCTAAACAAGTGACTATGTGAATTCGATTCCTTTCCCTCCGTGGTCTGGCCCCCTCCCCATCATAGAAACCAACCCAAACCAAACCAAGCCCCTCTCCGTCCTCGACTGATTCCCGCCACAACTGACGGGAGAGAGCCCAGACTGTAGCAGAACCGGCTGCGTGGGAATTCGGTGATTGATTCCCCTGGGCCTCCGATCAAATTCGCTGCAGCTAGCTGCCGCCCATGTGTTTTGCATGTGCGTGCTAGCACTAGACCAGACGGTGGATCACTTGATATTACCGTGTCTGTATGCAGTATGTATGCGGTGACGCACCGGAACCCTACACCCAGCCCGCCTGCATGTAGGTATGTATTTACATATGTAAGTCTATGCATTCTTTTTTCAATCTAAGGGGCCTTCCAGAAGCCTTGCGGTTCCGGAGAAGCAAAGCCCTGGCCAGCCAACCAGCCCTCCATCATCATCTCACCTACATACCTTTACCGTCTTCCAGCCCTTTTCTTTTTTTAATTTCTTCCGATGCTTAACGTTCATCACATACATACACACAGTAGGTAAGCAAAGGCCTAGATATAGGTTTTGCTGACCTGTGTACCTAGCTTGCCTACCTATCTACTTAGGTAGCTAAGTCATCATATGTATTCCTCAGTTACTACCTAGGTATTACTATCTTACATATGATTATAGAATTAAAAAAAATGCATTACGACATCTACCTTTCTAGAAAGGGTCATCTGATTTCTGATGGACATGGCCAAGATAACCGACATCCTGGTGACCGATCCCGGCCAGGATCAGGGGTCAAAAACGATATTGCGGACGGGGCAGTTTTCGGGAACCAATGGCCACACTCGACCTTCAATGAGAAAGGGGGGTATCCGCCAGCTACTGATTGGACCGAGTCTTTCCTCGCTAGTCATTGACTTGGCTTATAAGTAAAAAGGATGACTCTGGCTTAGCACGGAGAAATCAAATATCTCTCTCAGAAATATCCTATACGAAGCAGGTGTGTAGCCTACCTGTGCACCGAGCCGTAGGTGCGGCCTCATGACGATCATCCCGTATGTGGTATCGTCAGTGTCTCCGTTCGGCACCGTCGACATCATCGCTTCCAGCTGACAGGTGGCAGGCGCCTTGACCCGAGACCGGCCCACGGTATACGGTATATATCGTAGGTGGGTGGTTTTGGTACCTAGTGTACCGACATACCTAGTGTAGGTATGCGCTGCGTACCACAATCGTGGTGATCGCGTCGCTAGCCCGGCATTATTTCCGAACTTGTCGACATCTCCAATAGCATGTCTTCTAACATCGCAACTTTGTCTAGCCTAGTCTTAGCCTTATCGCTGCTAATCCTATTTGCGTAAGCCCAGACTCGAGCAACTCCTGGTGCCTCTTCGGGGCTCCCCAACTATTATGTATGCTGCTGCAGAGCTGAAGGGAGATCAACGCGACGGCGCAATGCTAAGCATCTCCTAACGATATTCCCTTTGCTAAGTAGCTAGGGAAGGGATGCTAGGTATTGTACGGAGTCATCACAAGCAAGCATCACCCTCGCTTCCTGTCGCTTAAGATTTTTCCGAGCCTTGTTGCCGACTAAGACTTAGGTATACCTACTATCTACTTCGTAGATTGGAAGTATGTCCAGTACTGTCCGGTCGCCATGATGTACCCTGGCTATCGCAACTTCAGACCCCTGAATAATGGTAACCTATCAATGTAACTCCCCTCCCCCCTCCCCCCTTTTAATTCTGGTGGCCCCTACGATATACATACGTATATGTAGGTAGTAGGTTGCCCATTACGGTGGGGGATGGTTCCCGCTGCCTTCCCATCTATTCGGTAAACGGGTCCCCTTTATGGACACAGCTAAGTGTAGCTATAGGGTAAGTAAACACTTACAATATTACGACGAAGAAAACCCGAAGGCCCTCTCGATGAGGATCACCGGCCTCGCACCAGGATAACACAAGGGGCTACGTATTGAGTCTTCACTTGATTCCTCGACTATAATCTCTACTAGCTTCCATCGCTTGAAATTTCTTCTCGCACAGGCCGTCTGCTTCACGGCTTTATTGCCTGCGGTCTTGTTGCTCCCGCCTATCCTCCCAACAACGGGTAGGTTAAGGCCTGTACTCTGACGTCCTAAACCCACTCCCCTGCATAAGATCCCAGGCTTTCCAGTACCAAACGATGGCATAAAATGAATCAGCCGGCGTAGTCGATTCAACGGCCATGGGTTGTCTTCACCAAAAGAGACGGGCATCAAAGCTGCCCCATAAGTTAAAAGGGTCATGACTCGTCAGGGTTTACGTTACGTACCTAGCTACAACTACCAAGCTCGCCAAGTAGATACCTACCTAGGTAATGTACCTACTTATGTACCTACATACACACATATGTATGGAGGGAACCTATACATGTTAAGGTTGAGAGATATCCCCCCCCCCCATCATCGCCGACATGGACCAGAAGGCTATCGATCAAGTAGGTTTTGAAACTTTAAACGGACGGACGCAGGTCTATACCCTATACGTCTTCCCGCTATGAAACTAATGGTTTCAACACGCCATCCCAGACACATCTCGTCATGGACTTTCGTGTACGCGACGTATTCGAGTTCGGCGACGCATACGCTCGGCCGACAAGCTCGACTTTGTTTCTAGGTAATAGGTAAACAGCAGGCAAACTACAATTCTATTTGCTGCCCTGGTCACACTGGTATTGGTATTCGCGGGTCCGCTTTGAACACTCTCTCGGTTCTTCACTACACCGCCAAAAAAAGAAAAGGGAAAAAATGCTAAGCAAATCAAAATAGCGCCGAGAACAACAGAGCTGTGAGCGCAGAGAGCCACAATGGGCTGTTCATCAACTTCGAGGGTCATTCTTCCTCGGACTTCATATATCTGGAGGCTCATCTTTTTGTCTCCCTCTCCTCCTCATCGCTGCTGGTACTGCCACAAAGCGGATGAGGCTCTCGAAAAAGTACGTCTTGGGTTGATACGGGCCGAGATCGCCCTTGCGACAATATGTTTGATCGGCCAGCGCTCGTTCACATCTGAAGTTGTTACACAACGATAACCCGGAGGACGGTGGGCCTTACAGGTCAGTAGGTAAGTACCAAAGGTCTACCTTGCATCATGCAGAACATACGCACATACATACATTCCTACGTATATCGAGACAGATATGATATGCCTAGGTTAGGGCAGATGAGACAGTGGGCGGCACGGCTTATCATCCCCATAGCTCAGTAACTGGGAGGTTCTGCGTACATCGTATTTCATGCTCCCAAATAAAAAGGCTCATAATGATACTGGCAGTAAACATATGTACAATCATACATACCGTCCAGGACAGGCTATCGTCAATGCCAATACTAACACGTCCCCACCCCCGGGTCATTCCCGCTGGCACCCTCGACTAAGTAGGTATTCAGGAGCCAGGCACCCCCACTTCCTCGATAGAAACAGGTCTACTTGTCTCAGATGAACAAGTCATGGCCAAGTTCCCGAGATGGATTGCGGATCCCCCATAACACTTGGACAATATCCCCAAGAAGGCAGATGGCAAAGGCGCGAGAGGAGGGAGAAGGGAGGAAATCAATAGACTGAAGCGGACTACATACAGAGGTATGATAAGAAACGACACATGCCGTGCATTGAATATCACATGTTGCCAACATCGATAGTACGTGGTCGATGAAGGAAGATCGACCTCTTGGAAAGTCAATTAGTGGGATATTTCAGCGGCGACCCGAATTATCGCCGCAGAAAATAAAGAGAATGATGTTATCTCGCCGCCCCTCACACCAATTCGGATGCAATTCCAACATCCGTACCTACATTGGGCCTCAAGAACACCAGTTTCGTTTCACAACTGCCGCTGGTTCACAACAGCAACGTTTATATTATTCTCGTTTCCTTTTTGCTTTTCCTTCTTGTCTGGGATATGAGCTTGGCGCGCCAACCTAGAATAGACATAACACCAGATCAAATGCCAATATAGTATGTATGTATGTATGTGTCAATGAGCACTGCTGTTAAACTAACTTGACATAGATCAACACACAAGAAAGATGCATATTCCTAACATTGAACTACACTAGCCCCCGCCGCTATTAGATTTCCATAACCGATTATAACTAGATCGTCATGGGTTATGCTTAACACTACGGTATATAGGACCAAAAAGAAGGAAGCATTACCAAGGCAAAAGAAGAAAAATGACAACCCGATGTCAATGCCAATGTCAATGCCAATGCCAATGCTAGCCACATCCCACGGGGTTGCGAATAGATTGGAACTTCCCTTTCATTGACCAACCACAGCCCCCTAAGGATTCGCGATCCTAGGAAAGCCAGGCACACTACTATGCCGTCTATGGCGACATGGTCCGATGCGACACCATCACGCACATCCACGATCCATCCCATCCCATCCTATTCCTTAAAGCTCTCCCCTACTTTGTCATATTTACTTGCTTCTACTCCGTACTATAGGCAGTGGTACCTAGATAGGTACAATACCTAATGTATGTACACTATGTACTAATGTATGTATGTACATACGGCCTCCTCAACCCAACCTATGTAAGTGACCTACCTATGTATGGATGTAACTAAACCCAACCTAATCCGCACGGGCCCCCTCCTTCTCAATACACTACTAGGTACGCATTTCTCCTTTACAATATAATAAAACAAAACAAAATAAATAAAAACTCACGATGGTGTTTTTAATGCGTCAATAGTATGGTATGGTATGGATGGACTTTTGCGGAGGTTTCAAAAACAACCCTTGCTTGGCATTCACGCATACGCACATACGCCTTTTTTTTTTTTTTTTTTTTAAATTCTCCCCGAGGTTTTCTACTACTATCCGCCCACATCCCTTCCCCATCCCCATCCCCCATTCTCCATTCTCCATTCGTATCACTCATACATACACTAGGTAAGTACATACCTACCTACATCAACCGCCCCCCACAACACTACATACGTACCTAGCTTAGATGACCGGTCCGAGACCCGTGCGGGTATGTATGTATGTATGTAAGGTAAGGGTTTACCTTACCTTGGATCAGGTGGGCTCTCCTGCCAGAAACTACCTATTACATACCTATGTACCTACACTAAGGTATGTACTATATCTGTGACATGCCTCTCGGGCATGGTGTTCTATTTTATTAGATCTCATGCGCATAGAGTAGGTAAGCAAGCAAAGTAGGTAAGCATACAGCTACCTACCTACCTACCTGCCTACCTACCTACAACTGATATCGTGTAGATTATTAGGTACCTAATAGTAATTTGGTTATAGCCTGACTAAACTGGGTAGGTAGGTAGGTAGCTAAGCCTAGCTAAACTGATCGACCTAACAATGCGTACCTACATACATACATACATATATATGTATATATGCCCCGTTTGCCGACATGTATAGAGGATATACCTATACATATATATGCATGACATGTGGGCAAGTAGGTAGGTATGTAACATTGATGTATGTATGTATGTGCGTACGTCCGTACGGCATGTAGTATGTATGTAGGTAGGTAGCTATTATGTATGCCATGCATGTGGTCTACCCTAGCGCGAATAAGTTCCGACAGGAACAAGCAGCAGCAGCAACTCGAACTGCCATGAAATTACCTACACCAGCTCCTCCTGCTTGTAGGTAGGGCACGCGCGCACGCGCGCGAACGTGCCATCTCATAGATACCTACCTACATAGTATAAGATAGGTAGTATGCATAGTAGCGTCATCGTATACCTAGTCAAACGACCTACATACCTACCTACCTATGGGGTAGGTATACTGCCGCACGCGGCACAATCATGGCTGGCTGACGGGCGGGTAAAGTTAGGTAGGTAGGTAGGTTAGGTGTAGACAAGACAAGTTAGGTAGATAATAAGTAAGGTAGGTACTTAGGTAATTTACCATCCTCCTGCCTACATAAGTACATACGTACCAAAATAGAAAAAAAAAAAAAAAAAAAAAAAAAAAAAAAAAAGAATAGGTAGGTAGCAGGTATGCCTTATACATCTTATCCTTCGAAGGATGGAAAGAGGGGAGGGCGCTGGCATTGCGGTTCCCCTTCCCAGAGGAAGATCTACATGGAAAAAATAATAGGTGTGTGCCTTATATCTAAAAACACGAACACGGGAAAAAAGAATTAATTTTTTATGCTGGGGAGAGGTAGGTACCCTAGGTAGGTGCTTTCAAACAAAAAAGAAAGATCTTCATATATAATAGCAGTAAAATACCTTACTTCTTCCTTTGGTGTAATCGGACTTTTTTTTTACCTTTTTTTTTTGCTCGCCTCTACCTAGTTCTTGTTTCACATTGGCTCTTTTTTTTTTTCCCCAGAACTAGCTAGTCTGTGGGGGGAAGGGGGAGAACACGAACGGCACATAGGTAGGTAGGTAGGTGCTTAGGTATGTAGGTAGTGCCGCCTCGCGGAGGATTCGTCTGAGGATTAGATACCTGGTCTGGGAGTGGGGTCAACGTGAGGCTCTCTCTACCTACCTATGTGTCAGTCTCTCCTTTCCGGTAAAGACCGGGTGGGCCGGAGGGAAGGGGGTTTAATTCACGGCTTGCAGCGGCACTTGCTAGATATTAGATAGGCAAGAGACTTAGCTTGAGCAAAGCTAGGTAGTAGGTAGGATATGATATGGAAGTAAGTTAGTCGGGGAAAGAAACTGTGAAAATAAATAAATAAGTAAAAATCACCCCCGGATTATTTTTTTTAGTACCTAGTTGTAACGTGCGTGCGTGCAGATATTAGGGTATATTACCTACATATCAATACTGCGTTAGGCAGGTCTGCAGCAACTCGGACCACGAGATATCCGTAATGTGAGAAAATAAGTATGAGGAAGGAGATAAGAGGAATTGCACGAGGGTTTTTTCTTTTTTTTCTTTTTTTTTTCTCCCGATTTATTGTGCACGTGCTCACTTACAGTAAGAAGGCGGAACGTATTCATCCATGATGAGGACGAATGATTATCTAACTGCTCTTCACCCGCTGTCTCTCTCCTATGCTACTCACCACACTCCCTCCCCCCCTTCAGGTAGAGGTGATGTTTATCACATCTGCCATTCTGATATCGACTCATCTAGGTATGTATAGAAAAAAAAAACAAAAAAAAAACCCTCAGAAAAAAACACGTAGAACTGCTATAGATTCCGTGTCCATCGTGATATGGTTAGGACTACCTACCACCTAGGGGTGGAGGGGGCCAGGCAAGAGATCGTAGAGCTCAGTATATACTACGAGACTAACTTACTCTCTTTTCAGACTTGGGGACTTACTTGTTATTACAGAGAGCATGGCTAGACTCTCTTTAAAGCCGAAGAGCCTGAATTCACTTAGGTGAGTCGATATATTAGTCTATCAATAGTCCCCGTGGCGACTTCTATACTACTGTTACGTATCAACTATACTTCTCATATGAGATAGAGCACGTACGTAAGGTCATTAGTATTTACTAATTCTCTTATTGTACCTTTCTGTCATCTAACTCATGATAGTCACTATTCAGTTGTAATCACGCTATGTTAATTGTATCCTTTGCAACGTTGATAAGTCAGACTGGACTCTGCTCCCCCCTATCCATTAGTCTAGTGTAGAAGGCTAACGCCCACTTCCTATGAAGTTTTATAGGCCGTCCTTGCAAGGGAACACACCGTATAGGTATCCCATTCGAGGTTCCCAATCGCTGTGAGTACGCCCAATCAGAATACCTACGGAAAACGCAAGACAATGGGCATTACTAGTAGGTAGTCAGGGGCAGGAACTTGAGGCAGACAACAACATGAGAACGCCTCCTACCTACCCCCCCTCAAGCCACTTAAAGGGAGGGGGAGGGGGCTTTCCGGCTCTCTTCCTATAGGTAATCAATCACATATGCCCCGATCACGATCCCGATTTCCCATCTCCGATACCTCCCAGTTTTCCATATGTGAAAAGCTAGTCTCCCTTCCCCCTTCCCTCCAATATCTTACCCACACAGGTCTACAGCCACAACTACAGTATACGATACCCCCGGTAGCCCGGCCGCTTTGATAGCAATCCCGTCAGCGACGATATAGGTACCTAGGTTAGTCAAGTCACTCTTACCCGAGTATAAGGGGGTTCGGGTCCCTCCCCTCATGCGCGTGCGGCCCGCGCCGCAGCCAAACAAAAATAGGGGAGGGATAAACCCTAAGCGAGATCCAGCAGGTATTCGGGAATGATCACGAGCCAAAACGAAAAAAAACCTTATCTATACCCATCCCAGACAAACCCCGAGACCACGAGCTACATACTTTATTTGGTGACGAGAGAGTAGAGTAGAGTAGCAAATGGCTTGAACAGAACACATCAGCCCAGCCCCCCATTCTACACCGCAAGACGGTAGTAGACAGACACCATAGAGAAAGTGTGTGTGTATGTGTGTATGTATGTATGTAATCTCAGTCTCACACAGAGATTACGCTTTTCCTTTCTGACCGCTCGAGCCTCGAAATTTTTTTTAAACACAGTATACACATATATACACACCTACGAAAGAAAAGAAGAATTTTTTTCTTACGTACCTGAGAGTAGGTAGGTAGGTAGGTATGTATGATCCATCATCCTCCTCCTCGTCTGCCCGACGTGGTACTGCATAGCTCTCTGCACATGCGCGTCAGCTTACCTACTTAACCTTGCCTCACCTCTACCCCAAGGCAAACAAACACACACAACGCACGTTTTATATTTAAGCTTGAATCATACATTAATATATCTTCACTTGGTAGGTTAGTATACATATCATAATATTCCGTAATCGGGACCGCTTCATCCTCCCCCTCCCCCTCCCCCCCTTTCCCCCGCCACTCTTCGCCTTGAAGATCTCTCATCCTCCTTATATTACCTAGTTAGGTACTTATATAAGATAAAGATATGTATATGTATATTGTTCTGTTCTGCTTTTCTGCAACTCACATGCAACAATGAACTGATACCTATGTATGTCTATCTATCTGCCAGCTAAACAAGTCATCCACAACTTTGGCCCCTCACCCCCCCCCCCCCTTTTCTCCCCACTCCCCCCTTCCTACTAGATAGGTTAGGTAGGTTAGCTAGGTAACCCAGTTGGTGGCATATGCTGCTGCTAGCCGGCCCTTTACCCACGTTGAAGCTCGGAAAAGTACCGCACATGAACGCTACCTAGGGTAGGTAGGTATTTTCTCCGTCGGAAGTCGCGTACCTACCTTACCTTACCTCCCCAGCGTTTGAATCTGCAGAGTGACAAACAGGCAGGCCAGAGAGAACTTCGAATAGGTTGCTCTAGAACTTTGGCTTGAAAATAAACAACAAGCACAAAAGGGGGGGAGGAGGGGTTACACTACCTACGCATGCTTTGCACGCTCTCGATCCCCCCCCCCCCCCGCCCCCTTCTCCCCCCCGAGGGAAGAGGAGAGCGAATAGGCAGTCACGCAACTATCTTACCTTGCCCTACTTACCTACCTACTATCTGCGTACCTGATTCCACATACATACATACAGTACCTAGGTAGGAGCCAAGGGACGCATGCAGTCGAGGTCCACTACCCAGATGGACAGACAGATGCAAGAGCATGGTCCTCGTTGCATGTTTCGGCTGTCTGTCTGTTTATGTAAGATCACGCAGCCTCGCCCTACCCGTACCACATCATACACAAATCAGGAATCAGGGGCGGAGGGGGAGGGGGAGGGGTGAGAGACGGGAGAGAAAGAGAAGAGAACCAACCAACTAGTCCGCCTCTTTGCGCCTCCCACCCCTCCCCCCTTTATAAGTTTTGTATACTCGGCTCCGGCTCCGTGCCGACATCGCTCCTGTGCATTCCTTACCGGGTATCTCATGCATGAAGAAGAAGAAGAAGAGGTAAAGTGAGGTAAGCAGCAAGGTTTGTTTTCTGTACCGATCATGAAGTTTTAGAGAGAAAGGGAAGGGGGAAAAACAGCTGGTCGGGTCGGTCGTTGTCGTGAAGCGGAGTTTATTGGGTAACCGGTGAAAACCCGAATAATGATAAAAATAAAATAAAAACCCTGCGCACACGTAGGTATAACACATGTGTATACACTACCCATATCTTTGTGCCATGCCATGCCATGCCATGCGATCCATCTCTCGGCATAACGTCGAACCAAAGAAACCCAACTCAAACCAACTTAACTGAGCTTCAGAAGAAGAAAGCCCCTTCCCCGAGCCAGGCGGGCCAAGCCCCCCCCTTGTCCCGACCCAAGAAGCCACCCGTCGTACTGCATATTCGCCGGAACCATAGTTAGCCGGGCCTTCCTCTGGCCCTTCCTGCTAACCCCCCTCCCCCATCTCTCTCGCTCCCCTGTCTTGAAAAAGAATATGACGATGATTATGATTTAGAAAGATCCGGTTTGTATATATATACACCACACGTAGGGTAAACTTCTGCGTGGCCTGAGCGTCCCCTTCCCCTTTGGGAGCAACTTGCAGAAGCAGCAGCAGTAGTGTATAGACGAACCATGAGTTCTATAGTACACTCATTGTTCCTGCACGTGCCGGCATGGGTGCGTGCCTGACGCCACCTAGTACCTGATGGACAACACAGCAGCAGCAGCAGCAGCGGTTCCCCGCCCGGTGTCATCTGCATGCGTGTATCTCGGAGACAAAAAAAAAAAGGCAAGGTAACCTAACCTATGAAACACGGGGGAGGTGAGAAGCAGTCCCAGAGAAAGGCCAACTATGGTAGATGGGTATGTAAGTAAGTAAAGCCGCAGGTTGTTTATTCGACATGTTTCACGGGCCTACGGACATATAGTTGAAACACGTGTGACTGGCTGCTTCTTTCTTTTCTCTCTCTCTCTCTCTCTGCACTAAGTTAGCTTTCTCGGTTGCGGCACGCGCACGAACTTCGTCTTCGGAATCGGGATTAGCAAAAGCACAACGAAATTTTCTTCATGCGTGGTGTGGGTAACGAAAGGGAGCCCGTGCGGGTTTGTATGCCAATCGACCTTGGAACAGAGGCCCTGGGCAGCATATTGCCGAACGAGACTCGGTTTGAGATTCTTGCCAGTAATCTCGCCTATCTGAGGCCCCCCAATAAACTAGCCTTTCCGTGTATCCCATAAGCGGTGTATACGACTGGCAAGAAACCGACTCGCATCAGAACTTGATTATTGGGGAAGCGAGAAATTACAGAGGGACGGGTGCTCGGGTCGGGCGCCCGAGACATACATATTTCTGCTTCTCGAGCGGAGTTCTTGCCATCATATACGCGTAGATCCGTTGTGTATGATGAATTTTCTTCTTCTTCTTTTTTTTGCCTAGCTGATTAACGTGAAACTATGGATGCTCTATTTCAAATCAGTAAGCTGGTCTCTTCGAGTGCCTTATTCAATAGCTCGGTTGCAATGGGGTCTTGCGGGTGTATAGCCAGAGCTTCGTGCAGAACCTCAACGGCCTGGTCGAACTTGTCCCCTTGCTCCATGTATATCAACCCCTTGGCTGAGAAAATGGCAGCATCTTTGCCACCCTGTCTGAGGACCTCATCGAACTGTTCGAGGGCCTCTTCGTATCGTTTTGCACGCCGGTATGCGTGTGCTAGATTGGTGCGTGCCGACAGCCATGCTAGCGGTTCCGAGTCTATGTCCTCGGCCACCTCCAAGGCTTTGAGGAAGAGCGTGGCAGCATCCTGGGGTCGATCTTGATGGTAATAGACGACGCCCATCTCGTTCAGTAGTAGCGGATCGGTTTTACATAAGCCATATGCAGTTTTAAGAAATTCGTCAGCTAATGTCATATTGTTCAGAGCATGGTTTTGCATCCCAAGGAAGACTTGTGGGAGATGGGTGCCCATGAACAACCGGGCCGCTGTCGAATAGGCCGATATAGCTTGGTCGTGCTCCCCGTCGGCAGCAAAAGTATGAGCAAAGCCAATCCAGGCAGGCCCAAAGTGAGCATCCATCATGCTAGCTTTACTAAAGTACCGTCTCGCCTCGGCGATTTTGTCTATAGAGAAGTAGTAAATACCGACGGCAAGCCAGGTGCATGGTTCTTCAGGATGATTGTCGGCAAGATCATGTGCTATAAGAAACAAGACATTTTTCATCTTAAGCTCATACAAGCAGGCGAGATGTAAGGGATATATACTAAAGTTGTACTTGTCCTCTTGGAGGACAGAATCAGTGATGGCCAGGGCATCTTTGTACCTGCACTGGGTATATAGCAAGTCTGCCCGGGCAAGTAATAGGTCCGGGTTCGAGGAGAGGTTGTAGTGGGTTGATAAGGTCTCGCAAGCAGATGTAAAGGCATCCGGGTTCCGGTACTTGGAAAGCCGGGTGGTATAGAGCATCTTAGTAAACTCAGCAGCCTCCTGAGACGATGACGAATCGCCCGAGACCGTGATAGCATCGAAATCGAGCGATTCGAGAAACTGCCATTCTTCATCCGGCGACATGAGCGAGTTCTTCATGAGTTGCTGGAAGGCTTCAAAGCACTGGACATCAATCCGCACAGCATCTTTGTAGCACTCCTTCGCACGATCGAATGCGTTTTGTTTGGCATAACATATGCCCCTCAAAAAGCACATGGCAGCCTCAAAGCGCCTGTTGCCGGTGGCTTCCTCCGAGGCGTCGTCTTTGCGGTCATGTGTAGTCCTCGACGCACCTCTACCGGGGTGGGCGGTGCTGCGGCCGCTTGTGTGGTGTGTCTTGCGCTTGTGTGCTGGGTTGGCAATAAGATGGGTGGGATTCCGCTCGCCGAGCACAGCCAGAGCCTCGTCGAAGCGAGACTGCTTGATGAAGCAGTGGGCGGCTAGATACTGACATGAGGGATTCCGGGTGATGAGGTCTTGCTTGGACAGAAAGGACTGTGCCCGGGTGTAGTTGCCGGTAGCAAAATGAACCTGCGCGAGCCAGAAGGCATCGTTGTCATCATCTACAGACCCGGGTAAGCATGAGATCGAGTAGTGCTGGATAAATGGAGGCGAGACCGACTCGTCAAGGCTAGAAGCTTATCTCCGATGAAGATGGCCGACTCGTACTGAGCCTTGTTTAAGGCATCTTGCCTCCACTCGCGGAGGAAGTTTTCCATTGGCACGGCCAAGCTGGGGATGGAGATTGATTGATAGACACCCCCTGCTGGTTTTTGATTGTCAAGACGCGGTTGGGATGGTAACGACACGTGAACTTGTTCCAATGTAGGTAGTTAGTATCTCTACGACCTCATTTTCTTTTACTGTTTCCTTTTCTCTTTTCTTTTTTTTTTCTTTTCTCCTCTCTCTTTCTCAGATCGACAAACCCCTGAGGTGTGGAGTGAAAAGAGGGATCTCATCCATTCATAGGTACATTACGTGCAAGGGAGAGAGAAAGAAAAAAGAACCCCCCCAGAAAATCAGGTGTCTGGTAGGTATGAGGTTAAGTGGTGGTGGTAGTTGATGGAAGTGTTGTTGTTGTCAATAGCTGTAGTGGGGCTCCCCGCTACGGTGGCCCATAGCGAACACTGTTGCAAGCTCCAAAACCCACTACACACACACCATACTCTTACTCTTTCTAACACCTGCACCCGACCTTAAGTACTCCTAGGTATCTTTTTAATACCTACTCTTTTTAACACTTCTAGCTGCATTTACTCTTTTTAATACTTAAATACTTACATTATTACATAACTTATTAATGCATTATTTAAATACGTAAATAATGTATTAATAAGTTATGTAATAATGTAAGTACTTAAGTATTAAAAAGAGTAGGTGTTAAAAGGAGTAGGTGTGTAGGTGTTAAAAAAAGTAGGTGTTAGAGGGAGTAGGTGTTAAAGGGAGTACCTAGGTGTTAAAGAGAGTAAGTGTTAGAGGGTGGCTTTATTTTGATATGGTGTATATGTAGTGAGGTTTTAATGTATTTATGTAGTGGGTTTTAGTGTATGTGTGTTAGTTTTTGAGGTTTGCAACAGTGTTCGCTATGGGCCACCGTACCCCGCGGCCCTACAATTTTCTTTTACACTACCTCTTGGTTGGTTAGTGCTGGTACGTACCTACATAGGCACCCCTACTATGTACCTACATACATTGATAGGTACATAACCTACCTAGTGCATGGAGCCTCAGATCCACTGAAATGAGTAGGAACCTTGGCCTTTTCTGCTTATGGCAATATATGGGTCATACTAAGAGCAGGTGTCTTTTGAATACGTCAGCTCTCGCTTATCTTCCCATGATTACCTAGATTAAATGTATTCCGTACTAAGTACTTTATGTACCTACTTAGTGTAGAATTATAATGCGAAGGTTCAGACAGGTAGGCCAATCTACACTATTTAGGTTACCTCCATAGTATGCTTAACTACTAGGTTAAACCACTATGTACCTAACTTGAATCAATATCTCTTTCTACTCGAGTTACATAGATTTTGATACTACTTAAGTACCTATTGATGTAGGTAGGAAGTAAGTAGGTATCTTATACTATGTAACAACAAGGTTGAAAGTTAACTGGGTAGAGGACGGGCCAAGAGATCCATCAATCCATCTTCCCTTTCTCTCCCCCCCCTCTGTCTTTCTCCTCTCCCTTTATAGCATGACCTTACACTACGTGCCGGCTTCCGTGTATCCCCTTCACCACCTACACTCGTTCAGTCAATCAGAAGTCGTGCCAAGTACCGCTGACCAAAAATAAAATAAAAAACCAAAATCCTTTGCACTTTATCAGGCCCCAAGTTTTGTTCTAAATAAGCAAAATGCTTGTCTCAATCTCTTGGCATCCAATACCCGGGGCGCGATGCATGGACGCCAACTGAAAAAGGCGGGCTTGAAGGAATAATTTGTCCCTTCTCTGTCTCTCTTCTGTCTCTCCTCTGTTTCTCTCCCTCTTCTTCCCATTACTTTCTCGTTTGTCCATGTATTCCGTAGCAGAGGAGCGACACCTATACACTGCATCTGCTGGTATTCGATAGCCAGTCACTATGATTGTCGGGCATAAAGTGTCTTACAAGCTGATAGCCGCATCCGTGGTCGTCCTCGTCTTCATAAGTATGCTTACTTCTCCCAGTACTCTGGAGGCTGCTGGGTAGCATCACAGAACTAATATCATCTTTTACCAATAGTTGGCTTGTTCTCCACCTCTGTCGACGTCGACTACCAATGGAATCCCTTATCCAAGGCCCATGGCGGTGCTTCCAATGACACCAATAGTGGCCCTATAGCAGGCGGAATGCCTTTGCGCATAATGTTCCTGGGCGCCTCCATAACACGCGGCGAACAATCGACTGGCGACAGAGGCTACCGTTTATACATGCGCGAGAAGCTGACCGCTCTGGGAAACCCGGTCAACTGCGTTGGTTTCAATCGCTTCGGCGACTTTGAGGACAACGACGTCGAGGGCTACGGAGCCCATCGCGTCAGGGAGATTCACGCGCACGCCGAACAAGCCGTTCCGCCTCTGCAGCCTAACCTGATCATCATACAAGTAGGAACCAGTGACTGTTTCCGCAACGACGAGCCTCTCACCTTGCTTTCCCGCATGCGCGCTATGGTGGACTACTTGCTGGAGGCATCCCCGCGTGCCACTGTCCTCATGTCTACCCTCGTTACCACTCCGAACTTGGAATTCGAGCCTTGCGTGCTGAGTGTGAATGCGCAAATCCGGCAGGTAGCGAACGACCTTATCCGTGGGAATAAAACAGTTGCCTTGGCCGAGATGCATTTCAACCAAGGGCTACCGAATCGTCCGACCCCCGATGACTTCGTACCAGACCAGATACATCCTACCGATGAAGGTTACTTTATGATGGGCGACATATTTATGCAGTCAATCCGTGAGGTTGAGAAAAAAGGCTTTCTCCAGTCTCCGGTAGACATCGGCATTCCGGATGACGGCAACCTTGGAAGAGAGGAAGAGGATCGAATTCGGGAGAAGGCGCAGAATGAACACCCGCTGAATTTGTGAAGCGGGAGCTGTCAAGGACTCTTTTGGGATCATCACTTCAACTTGAGCCATCGAGTTCCCAACGTATAACGGCCACGATTATGAGGATATGAAAAGCATTGGGATTCCTAACGCCGTGAATCGTGATGTTAAACATACCACAGCTCATGTTCAAGACCCTGGGAGGAGTGAACCGGTTCTTGCCGTGGAATATGCTTTCAGGCCTTGACCTAGTTGCAAACACGCATGCTGCTAAGCTCTGCGAATATACCCCCTTGGCTTGTGCGAGATCGCATGTGGTCTGGTTGGCGTTCGGCGCTCAGCTGATGAATAGAGTTTTACGCCGGGACGACATCGAAGCGTCATCTACCTATATGCATGCCTACGATAATCTCAAGAGCCTCGAAAGAGGCTTTGATGGATACTTCTTTTTTACTACGGGTGCTGTACTGAGGAAACCCTGAGTGGCATGTTTGAGGAGGCTACGCGCTGCATGGTATAAGGCGAGGTTCGGTCACCGAGGATACGGGCTAGTGTTCATATCTGTATGCGCAAGCCTTAAAGATTATGCCTGCGTATCTTCGGCATATAATAGTTGAAAGCCGTAGCTTAAATAATACAACATAATGCATAATATCCAGCATTGACACTTTATCATAAACTTTAGAGAAGACGTTTATTTAAAAATCATATACCTACTTCTAGTGAGCCTATTTTGACCTATATATAAACCTTGTTGGGCCGTTGGTCGTACTATAATATTACACCAAACTAGTAACCTGCCAAAGTTGTGGGTAGGTTCATGTGGGCAAGGCCGCTATAGAGATATAAAGTTAGAGAATAAGCAGCAGTACTAAGAGAAACCGCACCTTAGGTAGCCATAATTAGTATAACCACTAGTACCCTTTAATTATTCACTAGACGTAAATGTCTACTATAAGGCCTGACTTGAAAAGGTATTAATGGTGGATGTCTCAACACAACTCCGAAAAGCAGTGGAAAGACAGCCAACTTGGTCACCGGAGAATCTACTCTGTGGAATGATTCGGTTGAGTGGATATATAAAAATTTTTTAACGTCAAACGGAACCGGATAGGTAAACACGAGACAGCCAACCTAGCCTGTGGCTATTTATTGTATATCAAAAACTACGTCGTTTTCTAAGATATATACGTCCTGGAAGGTGTATGTACAAAATCAATTCTTCGATCATAAAAGGCCTTTATACACGAGCATCCTCATACCTCTAGCATGGAGAGGGAAAAGGTACGTATAGATATTTTATATTAATATACCTAAGGAACCAAAAAAGGGGCAACGCAACACTACGAGTAACCTAGCCAACAACAACCTCCTTCCTCTCTCCGCCCTAACCGCATCAGACAGCCAGCGACATGTTGCTCGTGGGATAATCAATGTTCCAAACGGGCGCCGTATCGAGCTTAGGCTGCGCGCCGAGCTGGTGGGGGCACACAGGCCGGCTCGGGTCCCCAGCGCACTCCTCGTCGTACCCGTAGCGGCAGACCGGGTCGTAGATATTGTACAGCAGGTAGTTGCGGCGGGCCCAGGAGGCGTCGGGGCAGGCGGCGAGCCAGCCCTGCGTGGGCGCGGCCAGGGGCACGGCCAGGCGCCCGGCCGTGCCGTTGAAGAGGTCCGCGCAGGCCGCCACGTCCGCCCGCCGCCACTGCGCCGCGATCGGCCCCCCCGCCCGCGGCGCCGTCAGCGCCGACGCCCCCGTGTACAGGTAGTTCCACGCGTCGTACGACACGTCCCAGGCCCCGCCCGACCGGTCGATCTGCAGCAGGTGGACGGTCCGGCCCCCCGCCGTCACCGTCACGCACGGGCTGTCGCAGTCCGGCGCCAGCGGCCAGTACGCTACCCGGTTGACGTTGATCTTGCAGCCGAGCACGCCGATCGACGACGAGTACCGGTCGTGCGGCGTGATGGAGATGCTGGTGCTGGTGGTGCTGGTGTTGGGGTTGGAGTGGTTGGGTGGGAGGGAGGGCTTGTTCAGGGGCGTGCCGGCGGCGGGGGAGGAGGCCGCGAGGAGGGCGAGGAGGGCGTTCAGGGCGAACATGCTGAGCTAGGCGGTCAGGGATATTGTATATGTGAGAGTATGAGCGAGTGGTGAGAGCGAGTGTGTCTCTGGAGAGAGTGACTGGTTTCGGGTCGAGTTTTTTGTTTCCTTGCAAGGGAAAAGGGGGAAGACTTGTGGCCAGGAAAGACTTTGAAGCTAGGCTAATATATACACACATGTGTATAGAGACGAATGGCGGCGTATGATGGAAATGAGTCAAGAATGAATGACCGACTAGAGGCGAGCATCATGAATAATGAGTATTGGTGTTCTAACGCTTGCTACTATATACGCATCTCATAGTCACTCCTATCCAGGTTTCTGGCTTGAGGATCACAGTAACTCATCTCCGCATTCCCCTCATACCTACCCCTTTTAATGTGTAGCGGAACATCTGTCAAGGGCACAGAAATGCTAGATGTGACGGTATTCCCGCTTGGCCAAAGCCACGACGAGCATAACAAAGTTAATGAAGTTGGCAAGGGGGAGTATTACACTAGGATCCTCCAGGATCTAGGGACCGTTAGGGAGAGTGTGATTTTGATGTTAAGGGTACACGATGATTCAGTTAGTGAGTAAGTTGTTGGACCTCTTGAAACATCTAAGAAGAGTTCTTCGTTTGTCGACAGCTGAGGGTTGGAACGTTACCCAAGTATCAATGTACGGTATAGTCCGAACCCCTAAACCAGAGGAATGTGGTATATCGACTCCCCACCAATAGCAACACAGCGAGCAAGGTATAAGAGTCTCTCAACCAACCAACATGAACTCGGAGGAATGAAAATAGACTACGCAGCCAGTTCCTTACATGTAACCCCAGACCCGGACTCTCCTTGTCAACATGCAACTCATAGTCGATCTCTTCAAATAAGCTTAAATCACCTTCACTTCATCGGCCATCACATGCTCTCGGTTTTCCGATGCTTAATTTCGCCCAGGACCTTCTCACCTGCCAACAACACTCTAGTCATCCAAGTAGATGATCCTTTACTCTGGACATCGACTACCTCAGGAACACGTAGAATGCGCGCACGGGAAAAAATTGACATCACCAGCTGTCACGTTGCATCACTGATGCTGGAAGCATGAACCAGACCTTCGGGTTTGAAAGACGCTGGGTCGAATGACACCACACACACATACACATGCATATCATGGCATCTGCAGGTACGCACGTGTGTGCGGAAGCCATGAAGAAGAAAACCAAAAAAAACCATGTGTTTTCCACCAGCCTCTGAGAATTCCTTGGATAAAAATAGCTTCATACATTTCGCCCGATCAAGTCCTCCTCTTTCTTCACTGGCTCACTCCTCGCTTACAGGAGAAACCCGAAAAAGAAGGCGTGGGAATTCCAAATCATACGTATCGTGGCTTGATATACCTCTCTGACAAAAAAAATCCCCTTTCTAAGTTGCCTGCTGTTTAGGAAGAGAAAAGAGATAGAAATGAAGGGAGCAGCATTAAACGCACATGGGCTCTCTCTCCGCATTTAAAAACCAAACTACCTCTTCGCTCGATTTCCGACGTATCATGAGATATAAGAAATCCATACTCTCTGGTGCATTAAGTTGTTATGGGGATGGAAAAGGATTGGTGTAGGTAAGCAACATGCTGTTTGATTCTCTCTTAGCAAGGCCCCTTGTTTTTTGATACTCATCATCGCCGCCATCACCACCATCACCAACCATTATTACCCGCCCACCTCTGCCTGGAGAACAACATTAATCTCTCTCGACGGGCGAGGTGAGCGTAGCTTAACCCCCCCCTCCCCTTGCTATAACTAGGTATATGGACAAGGGCACTAATTACCTACCTAGGTACCCCCGACAAATCCCGGAGACTTAAAAAACACGATCGTAGCGAGGATGATGACGACTTCGGTAGGCGGGGCAAGACAAGGGAAGGGAGGTTTGCGATTATATAAATCCTTTTCACTATCTAGGTTCTCAGAATTGCAAACTAACAGCTTCAGTTATTCAGGGCTACCTATCTAACTATCTACCTATCTAACCTAACTCACAAGGCGGAAAAAAACCAAAAAAGCCAATGCATGAAACTAGATAATCCTTTCTTGTTGCAGTAAGTAGTTAGGGGATCTCTCTCTACCTCGACTATGTCAAGGCCTCATGGGGGGAACGGGGGGGGTTGAGTTGTTGGTCAATCTGTTCTACAGTAAGTAGGTAGGTAGGCATTGAGAAAAATAAAAAGATTATGCTATATAAAAAAGGCCAAAAGAGCGACGAGAGAAGTGAAAACCCCAACAAAAAAGACCGGCCTGCCGAAGAAGAAGAAATGGCGAGGGAAAATAAAAGAAAAAAAAAACCAGATGTTATGCAATGATCAAGAAATAAGAAAATAGGGGGAAAAGAAAAGGGAGTAACTAGTTCAAGAACTCCCCTCTCCCCGTCTTCCCTCAGATATGTGGAAAAAAAAAATTTGAAAATGAAAAAAGGGAAAAATCCTTGTCCTAACTCTTATCCCAGACAAATAGACTCCCATCCTTGACACCCCCTCCCTTCCCTCTCTCTACCTAACCCATGCCCCTCCCATTCCATCGACACATGTGACATCGTACATATATAAAATAGACATTCCGCCTTTCTCCTCCCAAATGCACCTTCCATAAGAATCCGCGGAACAAAAAGGCAATGAAATGCTAACAACCCACCAACCCACCTACCCATCCATCCATCCGTTCCATCCATCCATCTTACAAAAAAGATTATTTTTCCTCCCCCATCTCCACATCCTCGTGACCGGTTCTCTCTCTTTGTCTCTCTCCTAAAAGAGTAAAAGCGAACGAAATAACCCAGCCAATATTTCAACTTGGATAAGACGAACACACATAGAATTTCACCGCCTCTCGCCTTTACCCTCTTCTCCTTTTCTCACTTCACGAACCCGGCCACCGCAGCCGTAGCCCGTCGACCCACCGGCTGTACAGCACGTCCGAGAGCTGCTTGCAGTGCTCCATGCCGGGCTGCGCCTCGCGGCCGGGGTACTTGGCCTGCAGCGCCGCCTTCTCCGGGTCGCGCTCCCGTTCCCTCCTCGGGCTGCCGGCTCCGCTGTGATTGCTAGTCACGCTCTCCTGGCGCCTGCGGTGGTTGTTGTGGTGGTGGTGATGATGGTGGTTCTTGAGGTGTGGGTTCCCGCCGGGTGTGGTGGTGATGACGTTGAGCTTCGCGGGGCTCGCGGGCTGTGACGACGGTGCGCTCTTGATGATGACCGTGCTGGCCGGCACGTTGCTGCTGCCGTTGTTGTTACTGTCGATTGCTACGCTCGCTGCTTTCGTGGGAGTTGGTGCAGTCGTGGTAGCGCTTTGCAGAAACGCGTTGGAGAGCCTCGAGTCTTGCGCGATGGTCGAGTTGAGGTTGCGCAGCAGGTGGTATGCGCCCTCGGGGTCGACCGAGTCGAGGACCGCGAAGGCGTCGGAAATCCTGGCGAGGGCCTCGCGCTTGGCTAGGCTGGACGTCTGCGCGTGTATCTCCGCAAGAGTGGGTTCGATGGCCTTGGAGTAGAGGCGTCGGCCTAGCACCGCCTCCTTGCTCGTGACCTCTACTGCGCCCGGATGCCTATTCTCGTCCGCGACAATGTCCGACGAGAAGGAGGAGATCGCTTGGTTGGAAGTAGAGCTGTCGGATGGAACCCTCCTGAATAGACGCTGAGACGAGCCAGAGTTACCAAAGGACATGTCTGGTTGGAGTGGTCGCCGTAATGCCGGAGTAGGCGAACCCGGGGCAGCTCGCGCGTTTGACACCTGCGCCACAGATGGTTGTCTCCGCATAGTGGTCCTGCGCATGGTGACAGGAGTAGGTGAGGAAGAGGGCTGGAGAGGGGCGTCTTTGAGATCCATACGACGCAGTGCTTCTTCAGTAGAGAAGATGGACGATGGCTTTCGTGACTTGACTGTTGTCTTCTTAGGCATAACGGACCTGACGGTATCGAAGACCCACTCGTCATCCTCGTCCCTTGGCGAAAAGTCCTGCAACGTTTCCTGGTAGAATGTCCTATTCTTCTTCCTAGTCTTCGAAGCATCATATACGCGGCGCCGCTCGATAAGTTCCTGGAGAGCCTCTACCTTTCCCGCTGACCTGATAAACCGGTGCCTCAACAGGTCTTTTGCTGATGGTCTACGGTCCGGGTCTTTCATGAGACATTGTGCAATGAAGTCCTTGAATTCCCGCGAAAAGTTGCCTTCTAGTCTGGGCGGGGCTTGCTTGGGGATCTGGAAGAGGGCTTTCATGGGGTGAAGGCTAGCATGCGGCGGCTCTCCATTTGCCATTTCTAGTGCTGTAATGCCAAGTGACCAGATATCGGCCTTGAAATCATATCCAGACTGCTGTATGACTTCGGGGGCCATCCAAAAAGGAGTACCTACAAAGGTGTTGCGCTGTGACTTGATGTTGGTCAGTTGGGCAGCAACACCAAAGTCGGCCAGCTTGACCTTGCCAGTCTCCGACAATAGAATGTTAGCAGCCTTGATGTCCCGGTGAATCTTGCCCTCGGCATGAAGGTAATCAAGGCCACGGAGCAGTTCACGGCAGATGATGGCGATGTGAACCTCGCTAAAGACGCAAGGCTCCGGTTTTAGCTGTGAAGAATAATTAGCTAGGTGACGAAACTCATGTGGGTGTTGTAGATAACTTACCAGGTCAAGACATGATCCACCGCCCAGATACTCCATCACGATCCAAAGCTTGCTTCCTCGAAGGAAGCTTGCCTTGTACTGGGTGACATAGGAGCTTGCACATGTGCTCAGCACTGAGATCTCTGCCTGTATGTCTTGGATATCATCTTCAGTTGACTCCAGATCAATCTGCAATACTAGTTCAGTAACAAGTCTTGGCTATCGCAGGGGATGGGCGCAATTGCATGCGCCACAACTTGACCACTCACATGTTTGATAGCGACGATTTCGCCTGTTGCCTTTTCAATGCCTTTGTACACCACACCGAAGCTACCACCTATAGGCATCAAAACATATATCCAGGTTAGAAAATAGCAATCACAGGGGGAGCAAACGATGGTCACTTACGGCCGAGTTCCTCGAGAACTTGGTAATGGCTGGCGATGGCCTCGTCCGCCATGTTGTCAAAAAAAAATGAATGAATGCAAGAGAGAGGAGTGCGGTGAAGAGACAACAATGAATAGGACTTGAACTCGAACTCGGTAGCAGCAGCAACAGCAGCAGGCGTTGAGCGGGCAACAGCTGCACCGAAGTCAGAAAAGAAAACAAATTGTCCTGCAGGAGGTCTCAATCTAATGCTCCTAGACAACAGGGTTAATGTAGAAAGGAACAGAAAAAAAAGGTGTACCTAGATAGTAAGTAGTGATATGATATGTAATGGCTGGTGTAATCAATGTGTGTGTGTGTGTATTGATTAAGACGGAAGGTTGGTTGTCGGGGTGCACGGCTCAGTAGAAAGCTATGACCAACAACAATTTACCGTTCTGGGGGTAGTCTTGGTCAAGCTTGCAAGCTGGATGCTGATCGGTAACAGGGTCTTAGTCGCTATCGATCTTATTTTAGAGTTATTATTAGTTGCGTCACGTCAACCCGGTTGCTTTCTTTTTCTGGCGTTTCCTCTTTTCTTGTGCCATCTTCACTATGGGTTTTATTTTCATTTCCCATAGCTTTAGCATTGGGGTTTGGATTGGTGGGATATAAAAAATATCCAACAAAACAGAAGCACGACATGATCTAGGTAGGCAGGTAGAGACAGATATCGTGCAGCAGTATCAGCAGTAATGTACAAAATATGTGCATACATATGTGTGTGTATGTACGTATATATGTAGGTACGTACCCGATGCTTGCCTTACCTGGTATGTACACTAGTGTAGGTGCAGGTATGAAACATATGTACATGTAGGTAGATGCAAACGCAAATGCGAAATGCAAAACGCAGAATGCTATCTATCATACGTAAAAGGCTCCATGTAGGTACGTGCCTTGCCTACCTTGCCTACCTACCTCGCCTACCTGTGTACCAAGGTAGTCCGTAAGGCAAATGTCTTACACCGCATTACGTGCCAGCGAACAGAACGGCGGCTACAGATTACACCACACTATTTGACTTATGTTAGTGTGGTAGTTAGTGGGATCGATAAACGCAAAGTCAATCAGAACCTTGGGAAGGGATGTCAGAACCACTATTGGCTGACAGCGACCCACTGTTTGGCCCTGGGTTCCCGTACAACGGCCAATGCGCTGTCGATTAACAACACAGCTCTACCCACTCTGGGTCTCCTTAGGTTCGTCCATGTAATGCGTTTGTTCGCTTGCTTGGGGACATTGATCAAGGGAGAATGGATCTGTTTAAGAGAGAATTAGGGAACTCTGGAGTGGGGATGTTCCCGATTCTTCGTACAACTACCTACCCTACTATTCAATTTGCATGAGACTCGATTTATAAGTGAGGCTTGAGACATCAGCTGACTCCCGTATATACTCACATATATATATATTGTGTGTGTACCTACATACCCGACCTACCTAACCTATATGTACATACGTATTTAGAGGATTGGAGGTTAGTAGAGTACCGATCCATATAGTAGGTAAAAGCTAAGTAATGTGGGGTCCGGGCTGTTGATTAGCTGATAGGCCAAGGTACAAATGCCAGGTTACTCCGTATTTTACCTGGCTGGGACCCGCAAGCTTAAAGTTCCACGACTAGGTTCAACCCGCGCACTGCCTTGTTCTCCCGTCGCCCGGCAACGAGCGGCAGACCACCCCTCCGTCCCCTCTGTTTTCTTGCGACAACCCGAGCTGCCAAAAAAAGGTACCAAAGTCACTTCACCCCCAATTTGCCCCAACTTCTGCCATCGACTCCGAATCTGGCCCAGAACCTCCAAGCAACACCCCGGCCTGAAATACCCTACCCCAAAACTTATCAACAAGCGGTCCATTGGCTAGCTGTTGTTTTTTCTATACCTACCAGCCGAAATTCCCTCCTCTTTTCGAAGCTGTAATCACCATATCACGACATCCCATTGCTGTTGCTGCTGCTGCCGCTGCTGCTGCTGCTGCTACCACAGCTTGTTGATCCGTCTACCCACCCATCCGCCGTCCGTCATCCACTAACCCGTCAACCCGCTCCTCCGTTTCCTGCCTTTCCCACCAACATTCAAACGTGTGTACCTCTCGTACACCGCCTCCGATGCTGTTTAGCTAGCTAGCTAGCTCTGCCTACACATACGCGTCGCGATAGCTACTACGCAGTTCCAATTGCGAGTCACTGAATAATTTATAATTGGCAAAGATTAGCCTGTCTACACCAACAAACAACACATTGCTGTTGTGCCTCAACATCGGGACTTGGCGCCATGGTTCCAGCACCGCCGCCGCTCCCCACGCGGTTTCCGTGCTGGTGCAGGGCAGTATATTCATGGGGAGGAGAAGTATGCATTCCTCGAGCCATTGCCTGCCTATGCGTATGGGTTGGTGCTAACATGTCATCTTACTTAGTCATCACGAGATCTGGGATTTGTCGAGGGAGATCTGATCGAATGCTTGAATGCGGGGGATGGCTCGTGGTGGACGGGCAGGCTGCGGCGCAACAAGACCGTCGGCGTCTTTCCCTCCAACTTTGTCGAAGTGCTACCTGATCACTTCCGGCCCGTGAGCAGATCGACGAGTCCAATGTCTACGAGTAACACGCCTAGCCCCTCGAGTACGTTGCAGAAAAAAAGGTCGAAGCCTTTCCGCAAGCCCTTCGAAGCATATGCGAAGGCACCCCACTACACAACAGCAAAGCAGCCCGAAGTCATAAGGGACATGCCGGAGAAGATGCCGAGACAGAATTCGACGAGTTCGTTTCAAAACAATGTGGAGGACCGTATAGGACGCGGGCCTGCACCACCCGAGGCCCGGAGATATAGTCCGAGACCGAGAGTACCGTCACCCGCACCACCCCCGATGCGTGGTTACACACCCCGAGCCCACTCTCCAGCACCATCACGCATGCTCGAGTATCACCAGAGAGAGCCTTCACCGGCCCCGCCGCCGCACCGGTATGGTTCGAGGGCACCTTCACCGGCACCACCGCCCCAGCACTATGACCAGAGGGGACCCTCACCAACACCATCAGCCCTGCATTACGATCAGAGAGGACCTTCGCCTACACCCTCGTTTAGCTTCAGACCATACCGGCCGGGAGCAGAGTACGGCTCTCCTCCCCCGCCAGCTCCACCACCGCACCGGCATGCCTTAAACAGGGGAAATTCAAATGCTTCAGCTCAAGAGCGAGGGCGTGGAGAGGGATATCACACTCCAAGGATACCGTCGCCATGTCCTCCATCCCCGGCCGGTGGTGGAAGCGGACTAACGCCATCGCCCCTAAGAGAAGCTATGGATGGTGTGATCGAGCAACTGGATGCTTTAGGTATGCGGCGGAGTAACGAACCTCGAGAGCCTACATTGGATCCGTGGTCGCCAGAGTCATTTGATCTCATCCACCGCCGGTCGAAAAACAAAGGACGGCCACAAACTTCCATAGGCCTCGCATTTCAAGATTCCGGCTACGAATCTTACGGGGGAGACTCGTCGCAGGACAACGCGGCTCACGGCAGCCACCCGGCGGATCAGAATCTGCCGCAATTGGACAATTATGTGGAGAGAATGGAGAGCCGGCTCAGAAGGATGCACCAGCACAATTCAAGCGTAGGGGCCGTCCATGACGACGATGATGACGATGACGACATGGGCCCGCCCCCGCCCCCACCGCTCAAGCGACATGTGATTAACAGACCAAAGTCGTCCATGGGTGGTGACCAGTCTCCCACGGGTCGTTCGCTCCGAAAACAGAAGTCGTCGTACGATGTTGCAGAGTTGGGGAGGACTTCCACGACTAAGACAACTTCGACAATTGCCTCTAATGCTACCCGTAGCACTGTCACCAATAGTAGCTCCAACACGCATAGCACTAACAGGAGCTTGATGAGCGGTGTATCAGCTAGTGGGATTAGCGCTACGAGTGCCGGGAGTCTGGCTCGCAAGAGGGCGCGGAGTGCCCTAGGCTTTCGTGATGGCGATGACGAGTGGGATCAGAACCGCCCAACCACCCCCTTCTCCGGTGTATCATATCACCCGAGCCATTCTACATCCGCCCAGAGACCTCCGTCACAGGCCGGGATCCAGGATGAAGGAATCGCCGCCGTCGGTGGCCTCGTGCAGCCGGGCAGCTCGAAGCCTAAGAAGTCCAACTTCATCCGGAGGATCCTCGAGGCGACGAAGACCGGTGTTGCGTCCAGTCGCAATAGTATAGCCATCGGCCCAGCAACGATGCGGCAAGCACAGGTGACACGGTCTATGCCCAACGTGGCCGCCATTGGGGGAGGACCCAGTACCGCCGCGCTGAGACGGGATACAGCCCGGGACACAGGGATAAGCAGCAGCAGTAGTGTGGATTGGGTCCAAGTGCGTCGCGACGTGAACCGTTCTAATACACTAAGTAGAATCGAGCGAAACGAGCGACGGGACCGTTGTCAGATGCTGGATTACCCGGCCATAGACCCCGTCGATGAATTTTACGACAGTGTCGAGGGAGACGAGGGAGCGGATGGCCTACCTGTTCGGGACCCGGTTAATTACCAAGCACTCAATTTGGGCCAAGTCGACAAGAACTCTCGATTTATCAGCAACCTACAGTCCATGACAACTGCCGTGACACTTGCGACAACGTATGTGTGTCGGCCATATCGGAGCGACGTGCAGCGCCTTCGCGGCATATTCACATGGGTTGCGGAAAAGATTATGTGGGAGGAAGATTTCGAGGGCGATGTGGATACACGACGGGTCATCCAGACTAAGAGGGGATGCGCGGAGGAATATGCTACACTTGTTCACGAGATGTGCACCGCCATTGGGATACACTCCGAGATCGTGCGTGGTTACCTGAAAACTCCGGGCGAGGTACCCGAAACCAGCATCATGCCTAGGCCTAATCACTGGTGGAATGCTGTCCTCATCGACAACGAGTGGCGCATGATGGATTGTTGTCTCGCGAGCCCTTCCAATCCCCGCCGCAGTCTCTACTCTAGTGCCGGCAGTGGCACGGCAGACTTTTGGTGGTTTCTTACTAGACCTACTGAGTTGTGCTGGACACATATTCCCGAGCATCACAGCCAACAACATGTCTGCCCCCCAGTGGCGTACGAGACACTTCTCAACTTACCAGGCGCCTGTCCCCCCTATTTCAAGAACGGCATCGGCATGGTCGATTTCAACACCTCGATGACGCGCATCGAAGACCTCGAGATGGTACATATCAAATTCACCGTGCCTGCGGACGTCGAAGTGGCAGCCGAAGTCGAAGTCCGAGGCCTCTCGCGTGACAGCGACGGTGACTTTTTCGAGAGCGGCGAAATCGTCAAAAAGCGGGCGCTCGCCCAGGCAGAGTGGTTCAACGGCGCGAAGCGGTACACCGTCAAGGCGCTTCTCCCGGGCGACGAAGGCACCGGTATCCTGAAAGTCTACGCCGGCAAGCGCGGGCTCATGCACAGCATCAAAGACATACCTCATCCGCTCGCGTTTGCCCTACCGGTCACTCACACGGGCGAGAACCCGCCGTACGAGTTCGTCACCCGCCACCCGACGCCTCACGCACAGCGCCACGACATCTACGTCGTGCAGCCGCAGTGCCAGCGCCTCGCGCTGAATAACACGTTTGTCTTCGCCATACGGCAGCACCCCTCGACGCCGTCGGGGGCCAGCGGCAGCAACCCGGGCAGCACTAGTCCCGTGCCCTTCGCGCGGCCCAACAGCGCCATGAGCATGACGAGCAGCGCGGCCGGATCGAACCCTAGTTCGGCGACCGGCATCGTTGCGGGCAAGAAGCCGGCCAAGCTGGCGATCCAGACACCGGGCGGCAAGATCCTGCGGCTCATGCGCAAGGAGGAGCGCCGGGGCGGCGGCATCGGCATCGGCATCGGCAGCAGCAGTGGGGGGCGGGGCGGCGGCGTCGGTGGGGAAGAGGAGATCAGCGACGGGGGCACGTGGGAGACCATCATCAAGTGCTCAGAGAGCGGCGTGTGGCGCGGCCTCGTGCTCGCGGATCGTACGGCGCGGTGGTGCGTCTTCGCCGAGTGGGTATGCGTCGGTTAAAACTGACTGATTGATTTGATCTTGGATCATCTCATCTCATCTCATCTCATCTTATCTCCTTCCCGAAAGAAGCAACTGAGACCCCAGATAATACTACCACCACTACTATTACCATTATTACTACTTCTAATTAAGTAGACAACCCCCCCTCCCCCGAAAAACAAAACAACATCATCCCACATTAAACCCACCCACACCGCACCACAGACATAACACACGCACACACACGTAACCCCATGTACTATCAACTTAGGCGGGGGAAATAAAACAACGCTTCCCTCTCCCCCCCCCACTACCACCACCTGGCCCCCTGGCTAGAGATAAGTTGGGATGGGGCAAAGGGATCCTCTTTTTCTTCTCTTTTCTATAATAAGAGCTGGCGTAGGTAACGTACGTACAGTGGGGACTCGTACACCTTACCTATACTATGTGTGACCCGGCTCTCTCTCTTTCTCTCTTTGTCAATGGGTGGTCTATCTTGCATTCTGTTCGGCGTTTCTTTTCTGGAACCAGGAAGGGCGGGGGGTGAAGAAGGGGGGATGGATGGAAAGGATAAGGAGGGTGACTTCAAGGGGGAGAAACTGGGGAGGTGGGGAGGGGGAGTGGACGTGTGTGTCTGTGGGTGAAAGGGAAAGGGAAAAGGGAAAGGGTGTTAAACTGATTTGTTCTTCCCTCCTCCTCCTCCTCCTTCTCCTCCCCCTACCTTACCTACCTACCTGTCTTTTTATTGTTTCATGTTTTTTTTTTTTACACACAGACACCCTTCCTAGGGGACCTATCGGATTAAAAAGTCCCAAAGGGAAGGGTGGGAGAGAGAAAAGGTCATCTATCTGCATTGCGTCAGGTTAAAAATCATCTTGCTTTTTGCTTTACTTGCGTTGTTTTAGCATGTTCTTTTTTTTCTTCTTCTCGGTCTTCCAAAGTTGTCGTGTTGGTTTTACACAGGTTGTACAATATGAAGAAAATGAGTAAAAAGTGAAAGAAAATGAGGAAATGGAGGTAGAGAGTATGTGATACTGTTGAAATGCCATAGGGTCCGTAACGTTTTTGTAGTAAGGAAAGTTGAAGAAATGATTTTATTATTATTATTATTATTGTTAAAAAAAAGTGACGGGTTTGGTTTCTAAATAATTTTTTTATGGCGCTCTTTGACTCGTCTCTATTTTCGACCTCTCCCAACTTTATTCGTATTGTTGCTATGAATAGGTAGGAAGGTTGTATTAAGTCGTAACTTGAAATTCTTCTCTCCGGAATGTTTTTAATAGGTAGGCCAAGTAACGTGCTACCACCTATCACTGCTACCAGCCACACGGGCGTATTGGTTGATGGGACGGGATCTCACCTGCAATGTGACCTCCTCTAGCCACACTTTACACACGTCGGTTCTAATGCTCCAATATAAAAGCTCAGACCCTCAATTAATTGATGCATTGGGTAGTACTATACCTACGTATGTAGTATCTGCATCTCATCTCATTAATGCAACGGTTTTTTTTTCTTAATACTTTCTTTTCCCCAACACTAAATAAAAAAGCAACGTAAAACAGCACCCTTAGAATCTTCAGCTCTTTTCGTAGCAGGGGTTTTTTCTTTTCTTTTCCTCTCCCCTTCTTCTCCCCCTTACAACGCACATGATGCATTAGGGCCCAATAAAGGAATATTTAACCATTTGCTCCTTTATCTACTTTTCTCTTCTTTTCCTCTGCAGTCCATACATAGGTAAGTAAGTAAGTAAGTACCTAGGCATCGCGTCGGATAGGGATTCTCACTCCCCGATATCGTGCTCCACATGCTCGACAGAATCGTGCCGCGACCACGCAACGCTGGTACGATATGGCCGAGGAAAGCCCATAACCCTGATCTGACTGTAACTTTCCCCGGTACTGGCTCGCCCACCATTTGGTCTCCTAAACGCGCGCATAGGCTTAGGCGACGCGTTCCCGTGATCGGTCCGGTTTTTTTATTTGGGCGCCCTTGTCGGCCATCCCGTTGCCTCTGCTGTTTTCTGTCACAACCCCATGATCATTTCATTTTATCGAGAGAGAGAGAAAAAAAAAACTAGAGTCAGCGGTTCGTCGCAAGTCCGGAGTCCAGAGCCGACACTTGGTCGTGTGCTTCCTTTCTCTTTGCTCCATATCCCACAAATAATTGCCAGGCTATGCCGACGGGCTTCTTTCGTTTTCATGGCGAAGAGTGGGCTTGCGACGGGACTTATTAACGAATTCGTCTATGGGCGAGAAAAGCAGCAGCCAATGGTATTCCCAGAAGGATGGCAACTCTGGGTCCTCCCTCTGGGCCAGCAACGAAAATACGACCGACGCCATCACCGCAACTCCACAATGAAGCCGAGTCGACCTCCGAAGTGGCCGAGCCAAGGCCAGAAGCAGAACAGTCGTTCTGGGCCGGGTTCTAGCCATAATCTCTCTCCGCCGGTTTTCTGGTCTTCTCCAGACTCGTGTTCTAATGATTCATCACCATTTACATATGACAGCCCGGGGATTGTGGAATCTTTACGTGATCAGGTGCTTTCCCCAGGGGGGAGAATAGCCCGTGGGGAGGAGCCCACAGGAGGGACCCAAACCCAAGGATCTGTGTTCCCCGTCTCGGGGTCAGTATGGGGAAGCATAATCTTTTTTTTTTTCTGGAGAGCCCATCCCCCGGGCCCTTTACTAAACAAGCGCAAGTTTGAACCCCTCAAGAGTTCACGATCCATTCTCGACCGGACACTATCCCGCTATAGCCCCCCAGCTCGCGGTCGGCACCTAGGTCAGTCATCCGTTATTCGGGCTCCTAACGCCCACGAAACTCCTTTTTTTGTCATTTGACCAACGCCCGCGCAAAGCGATCGTTCGTTTACTTCTTGACCGACGGCTCAGTTCCAGTGTTATCATCCTCGTCTTCTTCGCTTGTCGCGCTAGTTTCTCTTAGTCTTTTAGACACTCCGTGCATGCAGTAGGATGAGGTTCATCACGCCAGAAACAGGGTATTGCATTGTGACAACTGGTGTTAAAGAGACGTTTTGGTTTAGCGAAGAAGCAGAGAGAGGGTGGAAAGATAGAAAGAAAGAGAGAAAAAAAAAGTACAGATATTCAATAGAAGGATAGGATCTACACAGGTAAGAGTTAGATGATGATTCGGTCGGGCATACTTACCCTGCATGTGTATGTAGTATATGCGTATGGGTATGAGATGCGGCTCACGATATCTTCAAGCGAAGCTTAATGACCACACAAGCAAGATGCAGAAGAGCCATGGGTGATAAGTGCGTTGCATCAGTCATACCACCCTGCAGGGATGCTTGAGGTTTACGTACCAGTATAGGCCAAGCTGAAGAGTAAGGCCCGACCCAGAATGGCGGTACATCTAGATGTATGCAGTATGTATTTGATGTATGTATGTCCGTAGAACTGGAAGGATGAAACGGACCGTTTGGGATACCTACATGTAAAAGCGAAAACAAAAGGCATTGCGAGGTTCTCCCGAAATCTCAGCATGGAGTAGTTAGTTACAATAGTGTACATTGATCGATACATTTGATTGACCTTACCAAATTAGTTACTGACCCCTATCCCCGTCACCCCGGGGGGAGGACCTTACCTCGGGAGGGTCCAATCCAAGGTTGTTGGGAAGCTGGAGTCGAGATCCTGGGTACCACCACCCAGGCTAGCAGCATTTTCTTCTTCTTCTGGTGCGGGCAAGTCGAGCCCCCCATGGAGCTTCCACTAATAGTGCAATTTAGTTCCGGGGTGGAGGTGGGTCAGGGACTTTACCACGTTTTTCTGCATTACCCAAGGAAGGCACAAGGAGAGGGAAAGAGAGAGAAGAGAGATGTACATACATACATACCTCTGACCGATCTACCTCCTTCTTACCTTCCTATATATAAGTCCCCCGTCACGATCTATTGCTTATGCCTTCCTTACTTCTGGACTCGTCTATTACTTACACACTGCAACCTTATTCATCTCTTCCCTCCTCTTATATCTACCTACATACTCCCTCCTCCTCTCCCCCACCCCTTCCAAGTCTTTTTTTTTTCCCCATACAACATCATATCAGTTCGAGCAGGCCCACCAAGATCTTACACACCCACCCCCATAGATCTTAATACAACTCTATACTGCTACGGCTGCTACTACTACTACTACTACCACCGCCACCACCAACAATAACAACACCCTATCACTCAAAAAAGGAAAATCATCCACCATGCCCGGCGGTGCGGTGATGCCCACGGGCACGGCCGACGTGAATCGCGTCGAGGCCCCCGTTACCCTCAAGGCCTACCTCATGTGCGCCTTTGCCGCCTTCGGTGGTATCTTCTTCGGATATGACAGCGGTTACATCAGCGGTGTGATGGGCATGAAGTACTTCTACCAGCAGATCGAGGGGCCCGATGCCACCGCCCTCTCCGGCGACCACAAGTCCCTCATCACCTCTATCCTCTCAGCCGGTACCTTCTTTGGTATGTTCTCTTTTCTTTTTTTTTTTCTTGTTTTCTTCTTCTTGTTTTCTTCCTCGCCCCGGTTCTGGCCGCATAGTATCACATCGTTACTCGAGTTTCTTGTTACTAACCATTGGCCATTATAGGTGCTCTCATTGCCGGTGATCTCGCTGACCTGGTTGGACGGCGGACTACTATCATTGGTGGCTGTGCTATTTTCTTGGTTGGTGTCGTACTTCAGACCGCCTCAACTGGTCTGGACCTCATCGTGGCTGGCCGTCTCGTTGCTGGCTTCGGTGTCGGTGCCGTCTCCGCCATCCTGATTCTGTACATGTCCGAGATCGCACCCCGCAAGATTCGTGGCGCCATTGTGTCTGGTTACCAGTTCTGTGTAACTGTCGGTGAGTGACGCGTCCCCTCTTCCCCCCTCAGCTGGCTCCCCTTTTCGATTTCTAACCTTGACTTCTCTAGGTCTGCTTTTGGCTTCCGCGGTCGACTACGGCACCCAGGACCGAAATGACAGCGGCTCGTACCGAATCCCCATTGCCCTCCAGATGCTCTGGGCTCTCATCCTCGCCGTTGGTCTGTTCTTCCTCCCTGAGTCGCCGCGTTACTTCGTCCGCAAGGGTCAGCTCGACAAGGCTGCCGGAGTTCTTGCTCGCCTCCGTGACCAACCGGTTGAGTCCGAATTCATCAAGGATGAGCTTACGGAAATCGTCGCCAACCACGAGTACGAGATGTCTGTGCTGCCCGAGGGCGGCTACTGGGCCACTTGGCTCAACTGCTTCCGTGGATCGCTATGGGAAGGCTCGAGCAATGTCCGCCGAACTATTCTGGGAACCTCTCTCCAGATGATGCAGCAATGGACTGGTGTCAACTTCGTCTTCTGTAAGTCTTGCTCCCACCTTCTCTTATTACCTAGGCCCTCCCGGCTGACAATCATTGTTTTTAGACTTCGGCACTACCTTCTTCCAGGATTTGGGCACGATCCAGAACTCGTTCCTCATCTCCCTTATCACTACCCTCGTCAACGTCTGCTCCACTCCCATCTCGTTCTGGACCATTGAAAAGTTCGGTCGTCGTCCTCTCCTCCTCTGGGGCGCGCTTGGCATGGTCGTCTGCCAATTCATCGTCGCCATCATTGGTACCATCACCAACACTCCCTCGGCCACCAGCGCCATGATCGCCTTCATCTGCATCTACATCTTCTTCTTTGCCAGCACCTGGGGTCCCGGTGCTTGGGTGCTCATCGGTGAGCTGTACCCCTTGCCGATGCGTGCGCGTGGTGTCGCCCTCTCCACTGCCAGCAATTGGCTGTGGAACTGCATCATCGCTGTCATCACCCCCTACATGGTGGACAAGGACAAGGGCAACCTTGGCGCCAAGGTCTTCTACATCTGGGGTGGCCTCTGCACCTGTGCCTTTGTTTACACCTACTTCCTCGTGCCCGAAACCAAGGGTCTCACCCTCGAGCAGGTCGACAAGATGCTTGAGGAGACGACGCCCCGCACTTCGGCCAAGTGGGTGCCGCACTCGACATACGCATCCGAGATGGGCTTCACGAATAAGACTGCTACAGTCAGGAACATCGAGGACGTCGAGAAGCAGTAGTCCTACCACCGAGAGACTCTGCGTCGTGGCTAGAAAGTGGATGCATGCCTATAGCTGTGTCTTTGTTAATAAGGGATGATGGGAGAAGTGGACTCTGAACCTATCTACAATAGGCCACAGAAGTGTATATGTATATATTGATTTTTTACGTTTGTTATTATGTCGAGCGCTTCGAAATGGGTTTATTGTACACACATAGCAACGACGGCATGCAGTTTGTGGGATGAAAAGGAGAGAGGGCATAGTTACTAGCATACGTGCGGGTAACAAGAAAGAGAAAGAGAGGATTTGACTCTACTCGACGGAGTTACGTGATACGATCTTTTTATTATGAAAACCCACACATATATATACCCTACATATATATAATCTGCATTTACCTATCTTGCCTTGCTTCTTTTTTTGTCTTCTCTTGATGATTGATCTATGAAATCTGGTATCCTATATCATTTAACTTGATATTATTAACCTAGATCTGTTGGTTTGCTATGATACCCCTCAAGCTTCATGGTGTGTCAAGAATTTGGCTGCGGGAAAGTCGTATGTCATAAAGGGGGAAGTTGGGTTTGATTATACGGTAAGGGCACCTAATTAGATTTGATTTGGTACTTGTAACTAGTAGTTTTTTCCCATCTGATGTCAAGTCATGAGTTATCAAATATACATAGGTTAGTTTGTAACGGTTTCTCCCCTCGCTGTCAAGTATTAGGTCGGTATTGACCTACCTAGGCTGGTTGTTTGGTGTTCTAGGTTAGGTTAGTTGGTTGGTCCCATGAGTCAAGTTAGGTAGATTAGCATAGATCGATTGATCTCTAGTTGACATTGAACTCTAGATTAGGTACATTACCTACTTACTTTCGTAAGTAGGTAGGTTAGGTTAGGTTAGGTACTTCAAATTGAATTTGATACACCCAAGACCTGACTTCTTCTTCTGCTAAACCCCCCACAACCCGGGGGAAAGAAACGGCCTAACCGGGGACTCTGTTTGACCCAACTGACTTAGTAACTTAATAAGTGAGTAAGTACTTATACTTGCTTAGTGTCGGTTTTATTTTATTTTATTTTTTTCTAGGTACCTAGTTTAGGTAACCGAGGCTTGCGGAGCCGCCGGCGCGCTGTCTCTTTCGCTCTACATATTTGATGGGGGTTTCAGGTTGTATCTCCGCCCCCTCCACCCCCCGTTTTCCTCGCAGAAACATATATGCTACGGTTGTGGGGTGGAACTCGCGCTCGGGGGAGGCATAGAGTGAAGTAGAGTAAGGAGGGTATCGTTATGAACCAGGATAGCCCGATAACTAACCTAACCTAAAGCATCAGTTTCGCCTACCTAATATGTGTGCTATATCTTATGCATCAAATCGAAATGGAATATCTCGTCCCATCACGGCTAACCTTAGGTTGATCAATAATTAGCTGAAGAGAAAAAAAAAAGGAGACCTTATGTGTTTTCTGGTATTTAGGTATATCAAATGCATAGGTACAGTAGGTAACCAAGAGTGAGGCATTCCACCTCTTATAAATGGGAGAGAGGATTGGAAGAAGGGGGGGGGGGGGGGGTACCGCCCACCTACCTACCCGTGAGCACCTACCTAGATAATCCGTACATAAGACCCTTTTCGACTCCAGCCATAAAGCAACTTAGCGGTTACGGGAATTTTGATGAAATTACAGGTAGCAATATAATAAGAATATTCTTGGGTGGGAGGGGTTTTGGGGGTTGCTTCCCCCTTCCATATCGTTCGTACATTCTCACCCAAACCCTTACCCCCCTTCCCCCCATTATATATACAAGTATATTATAGCTTCCCCCTTTCCCTCTTCCCTCCAGACTATATATATATCCTAGCCGTACAACGGGGTACTATGTTTGTCCTCCCTCTCCTACCTCCCCACCTACCAGCCTTTGCACAGCCTCAGCTCCTAATACAATGTCCCTTCTCCTATATGGAGAAGTATCGTAATCATCTTCCTCTCTCCTGCGTATACGTGTATATCAATTTTCAAGAGTGCGAGCTGCTGCTGTTTGAAAAAAAATCTTTTTTTTTTACGGTAAGATTGTAAAAAGGCCCATTACGTACTGGCAGGTAGGTATATGCTGCCAGCTAGAGATATTGAGTTCATTATACCTACTTAGTATGTCTCTCTCTCTCTCTACATCATAACAAATCAACTAGGTAGGCTATGACTTGTAAACTAATCAAAAGGCAGTGTGTCCCCCTCGATAATGCGAATACTTAGTGTTTTGTTCATTTAGATACGCAGGTAGTACTGAAACCGGCAAGTAATACTTACAAGATGTGCCTCCCACACAGCGCATCTCTCCGTGTATATGAAAACGTCCCACATTGCATTCCCAAGAAATTCACGATCATTTTGTGAAGGTTTGATATTTGTTCGTATTCTTCATTTCATTTCATTTCATCCCAGGTACACACGGCAACGCTGATCAAACTTCTGCCCCCCTTGGTCTAGCTACTTAAAGGTTACACAAACACACAGACAAGATCGTTGCTGGCCCTGGAGTGTTGATATCATACTTTGACAACAAAAGCAAAAGAAAACCCGCCATTCCCATAAATATATACTATATACCAGCAAGGCCAAAAAAAAAAAAAGAGAAAGCCTGTCAAGAGAGAAATTACCATTTCTCGCTAGCCTCGTCTCTTGAGCAGAATCCTTTTCTGTGTTTAACTTTTAAAAATGTTTGGCCAATTTAGGCCTTGTTACGCTGGCCATAGGCCTTGGTAACGTAGTCACCATCCTTGACGATCAGGTCCTCAAGGCGGTAGTCGAACTTGCCGCTGAGGTAACTGGTTAGGATAGCCTTGGTGCCATCGGCATAGCGCTTCTGGGCATCAAGTGACGTGCCCGACATGTGGGGCACCATGGCGTTACCGCCGCCGAAGGGGTTCTTGGCATAACGGAGTGGGTGGTCACCGGGGGCAGGCTGGGGGAACCAGACATCACCACCGTAGCCGCGGAGGTGGCCAGACTTAAGAGCCTCAGCGACATCCTCTTTGACAACGATGGCGCCACGGGCAGTGTTAACGAGCCAAGAGCCTAAGAGAGACAAACGTTAATAAGTCAGGTCCAATTCAAAGAAGTACGTAATGGCACCATCAAGACCTACCAGGCTTCATCTTGGCAATCAAGTCCTTGTTGAATAGACCGCGGGTCTTCTCGTGAAGCGGGCAGTTGATGGTGACAACATCACACTGGGCCAACATCTCCTCGAGATTCTCAACGCGACGGCAGCCAATCTCCTTCTCAACCTCGGGCTTCAGGGGCTGGTAGTCGAAGTAGAGCAGCTCCTTGCAGTCGAAGGCCTTGAGGCGGCGCAATACACGCTCACCGATGCGGCCGACAGCGACGGTACCAACAACCTTGTTCTCAAGGTCATACTCGTTCTTGGCGGCGGCGGCAACGTCCCACTCACCGGCCTGGATCTGCTCGTGCGCCGGGACGAAGTTGCGGACTAGGACTAGGATGGTCATGACGACATGCTCAGCAACGGATACAACGTTGGATCCGGTAACCTCGGCAACCGTGATACCACCGTTGGTCTTGTTGGCAGCGTTGAGGTCGACATGGTCGGAGCCAATACCGGCGGTAATGGCGAGCTTCAGCTTCTTAGCCTTGGCGAGTCTCTCAGCAGTGAGGTAACCTGGGTGGAATCTTTTTTATCTTCCATGTTAGTATTCTCTTCCAATCCTTATATATATATGTATGTTTATATGTTTTGTGACTCGGGGTAACCAGAGGCCATTGGCTCTAATCATGTTGTCGATGCTATGCTACGGAGGGGCAAAACTTCAACATACGGCGTCGTGATGATGATCTCAGCATCTACAAGCTCCTTGTCGAAGGTGGAGTTTTCGCCCTCCTTGTCGGATGTGGTGACAAGAGTGTGGCCTTGGTCCTCAAGCCATTTGCGAATGCCAAGCTCATTCTCGGTGGTACCTAGCAGCTCAGGGACCTTCCATTGGGTAGACGAGTTAGTTGACAAGATCATGTATGCATAATTAAGTTGATGTAAACAGGAAGTGGTAATGTGACCTTAGTCCCAATTACCCCACATCAGAATCGTGATTCCCATCTGCCGTCGTCTCCAACAGGTAGCACACATGCATAAAATGAACGCACCAATATCATCTATTGGATGATGGAGCGTCTGCAGGGTCAAGGCTAGCCTGGGTTGGGACGGCCAAGAGGTACTGAGGGGGCAAGGGGAGAGCCGCCACGGGGGTTCGGAACTTGTCTGTGCCAACGAGGGAAGGGGAAATATGATGGGATTTCACATACCTGCTTGGCGTGCTCGCCACCGTCGTATAGTACAAGCAGAACTTTAACCTTTTCACGTTGCGTTGTTAGTAACCGAATCGATGCAGGAGCTCCGGGGGACTTGAAGCCGGAGAAGGACGAGGGAAAGCTGTTGGACGCTGCAGCCGGGCGTGATGTCACGCTGCCACTCAGCGACGCAGCAGGTCGAGCATGGGTAGATAATCTCGCCGCTGTAGCCGTAGATAGTGTCCGTGTAGATACAAGACGAAGGGGACGGGGAAGGGAGCGAGCGAGAAATACCATTTTGAACTATTTGGGATGAACCTTAGTGTATAGTAAGGGACCGTGAGTAGAGTAGGTAGAGTGGAATGGAGAGGAGGATCGAGATGGTAGATCTGGGGGTTATCCTTAAGCTACTTAAAGAAAAAAGCTGGATGTGTGAGGACACAAGGATGAATGATGGAGTGGAAGAGAGAAAGATGCAAAACGGCCGGAGCTGGGGGGGAATCAACCACCATTTATGGTTTGCGATGAAGTCAAGGGGGTTGAAGTCGGCGAGGAGATACATTTAGCGTAGATGGAGACGATTTCACCCGGGAAGGCAGAGGAGAGAACGAAGCCAGACCAGGGCGTTGGAGAGGGGCTAAGGGGAAAGGGGAAACAATGACATCGGATAATACCAGTCAGTGCTCCTCTCGTCGGGTGCGCTCCAGCAGGTCCGGTCTAGCATAACCTAGACCATAGACCGCAAGTAGTGCGGCTAACATGGCTTACAAGGGGAGCCTTCTCCGCACTTGCAGAGCCTGAGTAGGCGCCAGAGAGGGGTTCCAGCGTCACCGTGTCTTGCCTGTCTGGCCTACCAATTAGGCCCGATCGAAGGACCCGAAAAGGGGATGATCAAGGGCAACTCGGCAGCGGGCCGGACAGGTTCGGAGATGGTTCGGTGTGTGAGGGGACGGCCCCACGATACCGAGACCTCGTGCTCTGCTTTTCGAGAGGGTGTCTGGACATCATAATCAAAGACTCCATCTGAGCCGGTGGAAACCTTGGCGTGTAACTAAAAACATTCGATGAACTGCTCCTACCGTGCTGGAAGAGGCTAGCTTTCTCCTAGCCAGATCATCTTGATAGTTGAGAACTTGGAGTTGTTTTCGGTCATCGGTGAAGTGGGGGTGGAGAGAGAGAGAGAGAGGGGGGGGGGGGGGGGAGAAAGTAAAGGGGAAGATGGAGAGCTCCTTTTTTTTCCTTTGTACAATTGCGGGGAAGCTTGGAAGCTTGTTAGGTAAGCCAAACACCAAACACCCTCTCCCGAAGACGTGGACGGGACTGCTGGAACGAGAGTTAATCATAGTAAGTAGTACTAGGTACGTAGCTTCTGACAGCTGATTGGCCAATCCATCCCAGGTTGGAAAGAGCCGTAGGTAGCTTGAGGTATGGAGCATGCCACACCACTTATACGCACTGTTTCACAGCCTACCACCTCCTTACCTACATTAGATAGGTGTGGTACGCTACCGGTTTTATTTCTTATACTACTACGTAATTAGATATACTTATAGTATTCCTACTATAGGTGTTCATGGATGCAGGATTGATGTAGGTACGTTGACATTATGTTGCTACATTTGATATCCAGTGTAGGTTATACGTATGGTTTCCCTTTTGGAATGATGAGAGAACCCGACAAAACTATTAGTATTCATCTAATTCATTCCCCACTCAAGACAAAGAAATATATAAACATCGTTGCTTTCTGTAGACTCAGCTCTTAGAGCATATCAAATGTTGTGGAATTGGAGATAATTCGGTGTTGAGAACCTTTCAATGGAGCTCCTAGCGTCGCCTCGTATCGCTTCCGTAGTAGGCCAAAACTCCATATACTTTATTACCGAGATTCCGAGTCCACGAGCACCAAACAACTCTCTTTTTTTTTTCCCGCTGCATATGGCCATTTCGCGGTAAGTAGATGGCTAGTCGTGCGCTAAGAGCTTGGCTGTACGTGGAGACCTGTCTAGCCAATTGAACTTTGTTCCGAAAACGTTACTAAATTTAACGAAGTACCTGGCCTGTGCAAGGTACGTTGCCGACCACCCTAGTGTATTGCCGACCACCCCAGTGTATTGCTGACCACCCCAGTGTATTGCCGACCACCTTAGTATATTGCCGACTATTTGCCGACTATTTGCCGACTATTTATTTATTTATTTATTTATTTATTTATTTATTTATTTATTTATTTATTTATTTATTTATTTATTTATTTATTTATTTATTTATTTATTTATTTATTTATTTATTTATTTATTTATTTATTTATTTATTTATTTATTTATTTATTTATTTATTTATTTATTTATTTATTTATTTATTTATTTATTTATTTATTTATTTATTTATTTATTTACTTATTTTATATTAATATAATATTAATATAAATTATTAATATATAAAAAATATTTTATATATAAAAAATTTATATATAATTAATAATTTTTTATAATTAATTTTTTAATATTAAAAATAATTATTTTTATAAATAAATTTAATATTTTAAATTAAAATATTTTTATATATAATTTTAAAATTAAAATTTTTTTTAAAAATATATTTTTATTTACGTTTATATTTTTAAATTAATATATTTTAAATTATAAATAAAAATATAATTATTATATAATATAAATATTTAATATTATTATAAATTATTTATTATTTAAATTTTATATAATTATTACGTTAATTTTTTTATTTGTTATATTATAAATATAGCAGTTTTTTAAACTGTTTTTTAATATTTAATAAGCATTTAAAAATTTTAACTTTTAATTTTTAAATTAATTTAAACATTTTATTTTAATTTTTAATAATAATATAAATTATTTAATAAAATTAATTTTTTAACCGTTTATTTTTATAAAACTTATAGTTTTATATTTTTAAAAATTTAAATTTAAAAAAATTTTATTATTATAATAATAAAAATAATAATTTATTTATTTAAAATTATTTTAAAAATTATTTATAAATAATAAGTTTTTTTATTTTTTAAATTTAATTTATTTTAATTTT